>JARYHS010013630.1:155880718-156166191 GCA_031002005.1 Vandiemenella viatica | reverse complement strand
AAGTACTCAGTAAACAGTTAGTTGTCGTGGAAGAAGTCAATGTAAGTCACGGGAGGCGACTGGAGGCGGTAGAGGATCACTGTATCCTTTTGGGGAAACACATCAAAGAAGATAAAGAAAAGGTAAACAGTGTGGTCGCAAATGTCGAGTTGATTTCACAGAACTTGGGTAAGTACCAATTATCCACAGCAGCGTTGATAGAAGATGTTACTAGAGTGAAAGTTCCGGCAGTAGAAAGGGAGGATGTATCCAATGTCAGGGGCCATCATTCGACTTCAACAGCAGCGTGGGTCGAAGAGAAAATTGAATGGGAACAATTTGATGGTGATGGGCATATGCACCCCATTGAATTCATTCGGGACTTTGAGGACTTTGCACCTTTCTCCGTTGCTTCTGAAAAACAGCGGATCGAGATGGTTCGTTGGTACTTGGCCGGAGGAGCGAGGCGATGGGCCGACTGGTTTGCTGGCAATTGTAACACATTTAATGAATTCAAGAGGGAGTTTCTACAACATTATTGGTCGGTGGATAGGCAGATAGCCGTACATAGAGAATTGTTAAGGGAAGAAACTTATGTGGCCGCTAAGGGGACGCAGAAAGACTTTTTCATGATGTGTGCGGTCTCATGCAAATACCTCGATTGGAGTGAAGTGCCAGAGCATAAAAAGATAAGAGTGATATCATGGGGAGACGCAAGAACTGTGCGACATAGGAAGGAATGCTGGGCAGCCTTGGTGGGAATGACTAGTGTGTGTGAGAACCACACCGGGAATTCGAGGGGAACGCCAGTAGGTGTGAAAGAAGAGGATGTTGTAGAAGAGTACCCGAATGATGGAATAAGAGGAGTTTTCAAGGTGGTTTCTCGAAAATCTTATAAAAGTGTAAAATTGAATGGGTGTGTGGGGTCAAGCACTGGTTTAAAAGTGCATTTGTACCAGTCAAATCCTTCACCGTTCTCACTTTTCCAAGCTCATTAGAGTCCAAATGGTGGTATTTTTTTTTTTTTTTTTAACTTACAACAGAAGTTAAGATTCGCATAGGCAAAAGTAATAGGAACCAATTGAATAATAATAACAATAACTCATGTCATGTTGTGTTTTGTAAGTGAAGTGTTAACCGTTGTAGCCCTGTGGGCAAGGTGTGCATTTCGTTTTTGGGGTACAGTGAAAAGAAAAAAAAAAAAAAAGACTACGAAGATCAATATCACCTTTGTTCAAGGAGTGGTATTTGATTGTCTTCTTCTTTGTTTTTTTTTTGTTTGTTTTAATGTTCATTGTATTTCTTTCTCCATTTGTATGTGACTTCAAGGTTTGTGCAATAACGTTAAAAAAAAATTGTTGTTATTAACATAAGAATAGTCGAGCGGCTGCCAGACAAAACTTTTGTATTTCATGAGTTATTTAATATTGTCTGATATATAATCATGTCAATCATAGTTTAGGGTTACCTGGCGACGGAAGTCGGGGCTTTGTCATGCCAACTTCCGCCTGGTTCCATCGGTGGGAGTGTAACAGAACAGGCATAATGCCTTTATAGTAATTTTATTTAAGGTAATAGAATTTACATCTATGATACGTTGGTTATGTAAGCTCTCTGAAGTACAGATATAGTAGGATTATCGCTGATGATGCATGGCGTGTGGATTGTAGTTAAAATGTTGATCCGCTTTAGACGTGATTTCTTAGTGTTAATCTTTATTAATGTATTGTAATTATACACAATTTTCCTACCTTTTAAAATAAATAAACCTGCAATCTTCGGATCTACCAAATGTCTGGTAGTTAATTTCTTCGTCGAGATATAGAATACATGATACAAGAAGATAATAATTTTAAAAATAGCTACAATGTGTACTTGGTGTAACCACTTTTCAGCAAAACCTATCTATCGCAGAACACTGGCGTTTGTGTGTGGTAGTAATACAGAGTCACCTTTCGATCACAACTTTGGCTGAAATTCAGTAACTGTGGTATTGTGGGAGATATGGTGGTTGAAAGTGCCAATCAAGGATATTTTCGTATTTCGACGAAAGACATGTGTCTCTGCATATGTCACTTTTCTGCCCCAACTACATACCACAGACCATAGGTGTTTGTGTGTGGTAGTAGTATGGTGTCTCCTGTTGTGCACTATGGTTGTTAGATGTCGTTATCTGTGGGGGGTGTGGAGATATGAGGGTTGAAACTGATCGACCTGCGACACTTTCAATTTTTTACCAAAAAGTATGTGTCTCTGTGTATCACTTTTCAGCCACAACTATGAAGCACAGATCACTGGTATTAGTGTGTGGTAGTAACACAGAGTCACCCATCAATCACAACGTTGGCCGAATTGCAATAACTGTGGGAGTGTGGGAGATATGGTGGTTGAAAGTGGCCAGTCAGGTTTATTTTTGTATTTCGTCCAAAGACATGTGTGTCCGCAAATTTTACTTTGCTGCCTGAACTACATAGTGCTGATGACTGGCATTTGTGTGTGGTAATAGCATCGAGTCTCCCATCGATGCACTATGGTTGTTAGATGTTGGTAGCTATGGGGATGTGGGACATTAGGGGTTGAAAGTGATCGACATATATTTTTCAATCCAAATTCTTTACAAACATGAACAAAGTCGTGGTACCAGCTAGTAGGATAATAAGAATTTAAAATGTTTTAGGGAATTATATTAATAAGTAATAACCATAAAATAATAAAAAAATATAAAAATTATATTTTTGGCAATATATTAGTTTACAAATAAGTAATTGATATCAGTGGTCGTTTGTTACCACAAGCTGAGGTAATGGTCAAGTGGATGTCTGGTGTCAAGGATATGTTGGCAAGCTAGATCCCATCAAGGAATACCGAATATATGATCACAGATTCTAATGATATACTGCATGTTTAAATAGTTCTACAAAATTCTGCCAAGTAGTGTACAGTAACATTTTGGCCTTCAGTCATCAGGTTGGTCTGACGAACTGGCTCAACCTTTCACAAGTGGCAGAGTTTACACCCATAGCTCAAAGTGGCAGTGCTGAAAAATGTCAGTAGATGACTCTGAGGTATCACGGTAGTGGAGATCAACAACAAGGTCATGCTAGGTACTGCCGTCCAGTAGCTCGATGTCAGCTATAGAAATGCTCCAACTATTGTCAGATACCACTGCATCTTAATGAAGTATAGAACTGGGGTCCAGTCATAAATAAGTTGGGACAATATTATTTATTAGGACAATGGTTACCAATTTAATTGCACCTAGAACCCAGCCCTATTCTTACTTAGGATGCAGTGATGTCCAAAAAATGGCTGCCACAGCATAACTTGGCCCAGTGCCTACTATGATTGTGACACAACTACTGTCTCCCACAATTGTGCCACTGATCCACATTTCCAAGTGTCGCCCACTTCAAACCTTAGGTATAAATACCAACACATCTTAGAAGGAAGCCAGTCAGTGAAACCAATTTTATCAAGCAAGACAACTGATGGTCAAAATATTTTTGAACATCAATGATACTACCCTGCAGGACTCCCAAATTCAGAATATGTTCCATTTAGAACAATAGCTAAAATGTATGTCATAATGTTAGTTAGAAGAGCTAGTTAAATTATGGAGGAAAAGTCCATTATTATTGCTTATATCCATAGTTTTAATGAATAAAAGTTTTAGAATATTTAAATTTCTATAATTATTGGTGTAATAAATGGAGATATTAGTGACTGCTTTACTGGGATGAGAGGTTTTTCAGGCAACAATTAACTCTTTGTAGGCTATTGAAGTTCTCTAGGGGTACATCTTCTTCTCCCCACTACACACACATTGTAGTATTATTGTCTAATTAAGAGGGAGTGAAGTTGCAACATCCTGTTACATGCCCTTCCCTATCAAGATCAGTAGTTTTAGATGGCAACTGTAATAGGATGAGAAGAGTTACAACACACACATCAAATTGTTATTGAGGACGTAATAACAATGGATAGAGGGACTGGAGAATCAATCTTCATTTCTCGCATTCCTCTTTTCACCTACTAATATCCCTTTCTCTTCAAGATATTCTCCTTTACCATATGTTTTACTATGACAATTATTATTTTTCATCAGCATAACATTGGCTGGTTTTAAAAAGGTAGTGTTGTATACTCCTTCTATGGTTCACTGTCTCTTCCCTATTCTAGACTAAGATCTCTCAACCAATACTTCTAATTTTAAAGCTAAAAAATTGTGTACCAAGGAGTCCCCCAACTATCATTCATTTTTATTCCCATAATAAAACTTCTTTCAGCTTCTGTTACATTTTCTATATTTAAAATGTATATTATATGATTCACTATAAATATAATAATCTCAGTTGTCTCACAAAGAGATGACTTGAATGCAAGTATAACAATAGCCAGTCAGGCAAAAAAGGAGACTAGTGAAATATCTGCAGCCAGCAAAGCTAGTTTTATTATATGTGCACCAAAAAAGCGACTTTTTATGGCATTTATCTCAATTAGGTACTATTCTGGCAAAACGGATATCATGTCTAGAGCCTCTAGTAACTGTCGACGATCCTCTATCATTGTAATACTATACAACATTATGTTATCTCTTAATAATCTCTCTTCTGCTCATTAATGAAGAAAGAATCTTCATTTAGAATAATGATCCCAGTGCGCTGCTAACCTGTGGCACTTCCACCATCAATAATATTGCATTTTCTGTCTCTAGTGTCATGTTATATGCTCTTTAGAACAGCTACTTCACTCAATGAATAAAGTGCAATTAGTTGTCGCAGCAATATGATTTGACAAAACAAATTAACTGAACACCATTGAAAAACTATGTTGCAGCATATCAAAAAAGATTAAATCCTCTCATCTCTCTCTACCTATTACATATTCCTCCATGCTTCAAAACATCATACCATCAGTTTTAAAATCATTCACCACCATCCTATGGCTCATTCTGCAGAATTTATTGAGAATTAAGTGAATAATCTCACAAGCCTTTGCTCAGTGACATTCAAGATAAAGTTGGATATAAAATTTTCCAACTTGCAACTACTTAGGTCAAACTAGTCAGTTTACCTTTCTCAGCCTTATTTTTCTTCATGCTATATTTCCAGTCTTATGGTATATATTTAAATATGGTACTATCTCATTTATAATATCTTCAGAATCTGTTTATCATTCCTGCATACTATTGGTTGTTCCCATAGAAAATCTTTATCTATTTTTCCTACATGAAAATCCCTGATGGTCTCACAAAAACTATTGCTTTTTCAAAAAAAAAAAAATTGGAATAAATTTTTTCCCTCATCCTTTACAAAATACATCACATTTCAAGATGACATTACACTAATTATCGGTCATTTCATACTACGAGTATAAACCTATCAACATGGGCTATTAGTTCCTTGTTGCTAATATGAAAGAACATGTCATAAAATAACATTAATAAGAAAATGCTGTTAGACAATGAAAATAAGGAAGTGTAGGGAAAATAAACTCACCAGAAAGATGAAGTCAGAAGTCATGGACACACTTTACAATGTTTTGATACAGGAAACCAGGCAAAGTAGCCATGGCAGGCAAAGTGGTCATGGGGTTTTGGGGGTATATGGGGTGCTGCCGTAACACCAGAAACATCTGAACTAGTTCCACCCAATACCCTTTCTTTATCTGAGAACACAATGTGGTTAGCATGTCATCTCTCAAAGTTATTACAATATTTGTGGTTTTTGATAATACTGATGTATGATAAGCACTCATTTATGTATTCATTCTGTAGAGATAGGGTGAATTACTTCTTCTGATCAAAATTATTTGACAGTAATGGTATTTTTTGCATAGTTTCATTGCATTGTTAAGGCAGAATGATGTTTGTGTAATAGTGTCAGTTAAATTATTTCTGTTTAAAATGGAAGATCAATGATAGTGAATTTCTTTTACAATGAGCCCACAGGACATTATTCAATTGCTTCACATGACAACAGTGGCAAAACACAAAAGCAATGGCCAAAAGAAAGAGTCTTCACAGAAGTTGACATCAGTATTCTGCCCTGGTATATTTATATGCCAAAGGTTTTCTCTCTTTTTTTATAGTTCATGCATTCTTGACATGGAGATACTTAAAAGCAGGAAAGAATTGGGGCAAGGAGCAGGAATAAATTCAGCCAGGGCCTTTTTTTAAGCAAATGTCCTGGCATTTCTCTGTAGTGATTTCTGGAAACAATGGAAAACTGAAATATGGATGGTCTTATAGTGATTCAAACCTTTATTTTTCCGAATGCAAGGCCAGAGGATATACATCGCTCTCCCACCAAGCTCAGTCACAGATTTTCTTTAAAAATGAAGCTTAGTAATGTTAACTAACACATTAAATTTTACTTTGTTCCACTTGTTACTTTGGAAGATAGCAAAAATTCAGAGTTTTTAAATGACAGTGACATTCTTTCATCATAATTCCACAGTAATTTCAGTGTTTCACAAACAAGTAATCAGGTACAAATATATAAAACACACAAGAAAACAGAATGAAAAGGTGGAGAGAGAAATGTGAGGACAATGGGAGGATATTTGTCCCAATGTCTAACAGAGAGATTGAGATAACTGGTGGGGATGAAAAGGCTTCAGAAGGATACATAGGAGAATGACCTGGAACTAAACAGTTAAGGAAGAATCCTGGTAAGAAGTATTTGGCAATTACCGGAGAACCACAGAAAAGTTGGATTGATCAGAATGACACTGAGGCCAAAAGAGTGAACTGGACACTAGTGAAGGGAGAAGAATTTCATCAAAAAAAAGGAAGATTCGCAAGGTGGCCATTACACTATGGCAGTGCTTCCCACCTGTGCAACAGTTGCTTTTCTCGATTGTCTGCCACCTGCTGTTGTTGTTCTTGAAGCTGGCTGAGGTACTGCGATTACTTGGCTTGGTTCACCTCTTTGAACTGCATCTGCTTCACCATTGGAGAGTCCCTGGAGACATCACAGATCAACATCACTCACATATATAACTTAAATAACTTTATTTGATATACCAGTCCAACTGTTTTATTTCAACTAAGTTTTGTTATGTCGTTGAGTGATTCCACATCATAGTATTGAATGCTGACATTTTGATCAACCTAATATGACCTGTTTCTTGGGCATAATTACGATGATATTTGATCTACACTCTGTATTAAACACAACTATCTGTGCATCTGGAACGTTTGGTGTTCTGGAAGAGCACTCAGGAAACCACAGGTGTAACATGATTGGGTGGCTCGGTAAGAGTTGTGGCATGAGTTGCACTCTTCATAGCAAGGCATGACACTGATGCTTTTTTCTGATGGTTTTATTATGTCTCTTTGTCATTGATGTCATAAGAAACGAGAAACGGCTGGGGGAAAGGAAGGCGAATGAATCTGGCCACAACCTTTTGAAGGAACTGTAATGGCATTCATCAGGAGTGACATCGGCAAACAACGTAAAAACCAAAAATCGGGATTGCCAGACAGGAATTCGAATCTGCGTCCTCCCAATCGTAAGGTCAGAGCATTACCACTCACCCACCATGCTTGGTGTCATCACTAATGTTATTAGGTTATTTAACAATCTCTAACTTCTCTTTTATCTATTTCTGCCACCACCGACTCTGTTTTGAAAGTAGATTAATTTTTTTAAAAAAATGGCATGATTGGCCATAGATGAATACCGTGGAGTGTTCATCTTGTCTGTGTTGTTCGATTTGTAGTGAAGGATATGTTCTCGTAGCCTATCTCTCCACTACAGGTATTTTTAACCGACTTCAAAAAAGGAGGAGGTTCTCAATTCGTCTGTATTTTTTTTTTTTTTTTATGTATGTATGACCCGCGATATTTTCACCAATTTTGAACTGATTTAAATTAAATTTTTGTAGTGGCTAGGGTATAGCTCGAAAGTGGTCCCATATGAATTTCAATGAAAAACGACCCCTTCTACCACCCTCCGCCCCCTAATTTTTATACAAATCCACATTTTTTATTCGATCTCCATGAAACTTTGGGCATATATAGCCAAAAATAAAGAGAAAAATACTGTCAACTTTTGGTTTAAAAAAACTGTACCCCTCTCCCCCTATCCACCCCCTTAATTTTTGCCATTTTTCTTTATTCAAAGCTACCATTTAACTGATCTTCATTAAAGTTGGCAATTACATGCAGTTTTTCATGGAGAAGGATTCTGAACAAAAAAATCAAAATAAAAAACCACCCCTCTTCCATTTACACCCCTTAATTTTATAGAAACCTACATTTCTTATCTGATTTTTACTGAACTTTGCCCATATATACTTTAAAACAAAGAGAAAAGTCCCATCAATATTTGGTCTTCCGAAGTTCAACCCCCCCCCCCACCCTCCTTCCACCCCTTTAATTATTGTCAATGTTCTTCATAAAAATCTACACTTGACACACTTTGACAGATTCCATTAAAGTTGGCATATACATGTAATTTTTCATGGAGAATCTGACCAAAAAACAAATAAATAAAAAACCACCCCTCTCCCCTTTACACCCCTTAATTTTTATACAAACCCACATTTTTTATCCGATTTCGATGAAACTTTGCACATGTGAAGTAAAAAATAAAAATAAAAATACTGTCAACTTTTCGTTTGAAAAAACTGAAGCCCTCTCCCCCTATCCACCCCCTAAATTTTTACCACTGTTCTTTATACAATGCTACATTCAACACATTTAACTGGTCTCCATTAAAGTTGGCATATACATGTAATTTTTAATGGAGAAGGTTTCTGACAAAAAAAAAAAAAAATAAACTACCCCATGTCTCCCTTTACACCCCTTAATTTTATAGAAATCTACATTTCTTATCTGATTTTTATTGAACTTTCCCCATGTATACTTTAAAACAAAGAGAAAAATCCTGTCAATATTTGGTTTGCCAATGCTCAACCCCTTTCCTCCTTCAACCCCATTAACTTTTGTCAATGTTCTTTATAAAAAGCTACAGTCGCAATCGTTTAACCGATTGCCATGAAAGTTGATGCTTATATGTATTTTTGTCACGAAGAAGGTGTCTGTTCAAAAGATCTAAAAACCACCCCCACTCCCTATTAAACTGTTTAATTTTTATACACAACCTCAGTTTTTATCCGGTTTAGACAGAACTTAGCAAATTTTTACTATAAAACAAAGAGAAAAATGATGCCAACTCTTGGTTTGCAAAAATGAACCCCTCTCCCCTTTTCCTCCCCCTTGATTTTTGACCATTTCTTTTAGAAAGCTACAGTCAACACCATTTGACCGATTTTTATTAAAGTTGGCACATATAGCCTATATGTAATTTTTTATGAATAAGATTTCTGACCAAAACAATAAAAAAAACTACCCTAGCTCCCCTTCCCTTAATATTTGTACAAAACCCACATTTTAATCCGATTCGGTGGAACTTTGCATGCGTATACTTTAAAACAAATAGAAAAAGAAAAATATTGTCCACATAACTTTCACAAAAATGCAAACCCTATCCCCCTTTCTACCCCTTTAATTACTGTCAATGTTCTTTATACAAAGCTACCGTTTCTTTCTGATTTTGAAGAAAGTATGCATATGTATGTTGAAAAACAAACAGAAAAAATACTGTCTACATTTTGTTTCAAGAGTCCAAACACCGCTCCTTCCTTTCCATCCTTTAATTTACAGTTTCTATCTGATTCTGAAGGAAATTTGCACATGTATACTTTAAAACATATACCGTAAAATGGGGTAACATTGAGACTAGTGGTATAACTTTGGGACAGTGCGAAATTTTCAGCTTTCAAAGCTCCCAAAGATGTTATTCATTTTGAATTGGAGTATAATGTGCGTTATTAGAAGCACCAATATGTGATGTCACCTTGTAACATCAGTTAGAAGCTTTTGCTTTATTGTCGTCTTAACAAAGTGCGTTTCTTTTGAAGTCAATATTTTCGAGATTCTGTGTTTTTTCGGAAACTTTCGTTTGCCTAGATAAATCTGTGCGTATTACAACATTGCCAGATATATATTTTAAAAAGTACATTCTTTGACAATCACTTTTGTATATAACAGTTATTTTAAAATGTACATGTTACTTAATAACCTCAAAGCTACAAAAAGTCAGCATTCAGTAGGGTAACTTAGGGACTGTCCCAAAGTTACTCCACAATGCAACCTAAGTGCTATTCAGTCTATTTTCTGTTTTTTCTACACAGAATAAAAGCTGATAACCATGCCAAGAAATCCCAAACGTGCTCTTGGAACACGGCCATACAAAAATTATACTGAGGAAAGTTTAAATGAGGCCCTGCAGGCAATAAAAAAACAAAACTTGGTCTATTCGCCAAGCAGCGTCAAAATATGGCATTCCAAAGAACACACTGCACCTGAAAAGCCAGGAAAAACATTCAAAACCTGTGGGTCGGGCTTCTGTTTTTACGAAAGAAGAGGAGATGCAATTTGTGGGTCACATTATTGCCACATCAAATTACGGATTTCCTGTGGGTATGGTTGACTAGGGATGGGCAAAATATATCGATGTATCGATATATCGATATTTTTTTAAAAAATATCGATATTTATCGCCGATATTTTTATTTTCGATATATCGATACATCGATATATTTTGCCCATTCCCTAGTCAACCATACCCACAGGAAATCCGTAATTTGATGTGGCAATAATGTGACCACAAATTGCATCTCCTCTTCTTTCGTAAAACAGAAGCCCGACCCACAGGTTTTGAATGTTTTTCCTGGCTTTTCAGGTGCAGTGTGTTCTTTGGAATGCCATATTTTGACGCTGCTTGGCGAATAGACCAAGTTTTGTTTTTTTTATTGCCTGCAGGGCCTCATTTAAACTTTCCTCATATAATTTTTGTATGGCCGTGTTCCAAGAGCACGTTTGGGATTTCTTGGCATGGTTATCAGCTTTTATTCTGTGTAGAAAAAACAGAAAATAGACTGAATAGCACTTAGGTTGCATTGTGGAGTAACTTTGGACAGTCCCTAAGTTACCCTACTGAATGCTGACTTTTTGTAGTTTTGAGGTTATTAAGTAACATGTACATTTTAAAATAACTGTTATATCAAAAGTGATTGTCAAAGAATGTACTTTTTAAAATATATATCTGGCAATGTTGTAATACGCACAGATTTATCTAGGCAAACGAAGTTTCCGAAAAAACACAGAATCTCGAAAATATTGACTTCAAAAGAAACGCACTTTGTTAAGACGACAATAAAGCAAAAGCTTCTAACTGATGTTACAAGGTACATCACATATTGGTGCTTCTAATAACGCACATTATACTCCAATTCAAAATGAATAACATCTTTGGGAGCTTTGAAAGCTGAAAATTTCGCACTGTCCCAAAGTTATACCACTAGTCTCCAATGTTACCCCTTTTACGGTATATGTTTTAAAGTATACATGTGCAAATTTCCTTCAGAATCGATAGAAACTGTAGATTAAAGGATGGAAAGGAAGGAGCGGTTTTGGACTCTCGAAACCAAAATGTAGACAGTATTTTTCTGTTTGTTTTGCAGTATACATGTGCATACTTCCTTCAAAATCAGAAAGAAACGGTAGCTTTGTATAAAGAACATTGACAGTAATTAATGGGGTAGAAAGGGGGATAGGGTTTGCATTTTTGTGAAAGTTATGTGGACAGTATTTTTCTTTTTCTATTTGTTTTAAAGTATACGCATGCGAAGTTCCACCGAATCGAATCAAAATGTGGGTTTTGTACAAATATTAAGGGAAGGGGAGCTAGGGTAGTTTTTTTTATTTTTTGGTCAGAATCTTATCCATAAAAAATTACATATATATGTGCCAACTTTAATAAAGATCGGTCAAATGGTGTCGACTGTAGCTTTCTAAAAAGAAATTGACAAAAATCAAGGGGGGGAAAAGGGGAGAGGGGTTCATTTTTTGCAAACCAAGAGTTGGCATCATTTTTCTCTTTGTTTTATAGTAAAAATTTGCTAAGTTCTGTCTAAACCGGATAAAAACTGAGGTTGTGTATAAAAATTAAGCAGTTTAATGGGAGAGGGGGTGGTTTTTAGATCTTTTGGTCAGACACCTTCTTCGTGAAAAAAATACATATAAGCACAACTTTCATGGTAATCGGTCAAACGATTGCGACTGTAGCTTTTTATAAAGAACATTGACAAAAGTTAATGGGGTTGAAGGAGGAAAGGGGTTGAGCATTGGCAAACCAAATATTGACAGGATTTTTCTCTTTGTTTTAAAGTATACATGGGCAAAGTTCAATAAAAATCAGATAAGAAATGTAGATTTCTATAAAATTAAGGGGTGTAAAGGGAGACATGGGGTGGTTTATTTATTTTTTTTTTTTGTCAGAAACCTTCTCCATGAAAAATTACATGTATATGCCAACTTTAATGGAGACCAGTTAAATGTGTCGACTGTAGCATTGTATAAAGAACATTGGTAAAAATTTAGGGGGTGGATAGGGGGAGAGGGCTTCAGTTTTTTCAAACCAAAAGTTGACAGTATTTTTCTTTTATTTTTTACTATACATGTCCAAAGTTTCATCGAAATCGGATAAAAAATGTGGGTTTGTATAAAAATTAAGGGGTGTAAAGGGGAGAGGGGTGGTTTTTTATTTATTTTTTTTGGTCAGATTCTCCATGAAAAATTACATGTATATGCCAACTTTGATGATAATCGGTCAAACGGTGTCGAGTGTAGCTTTTTATGAAGAACATTGACAATAATTAAAGGGGTGGAAGGAGGGGGGGGGTTGAACTTTGGAAGACCAAATATTGACAGGATTTTTCTCTTTGTTTTAAAGTATACATGGGCAAAGTTCAGTAAAAATCAGATAAGAAATGTAGGTTTCTATAAAATTAAGGGGTGTAAATGGGAGAGGGTGGTTTTTTATTTTGATTTTTTTGGTCAGAATCCTTCTCCATGAAAAACTACATGTAATTGCCAACTTTAATGAGATCAGTTAAATGGTGTCGACTGTAGCTTTGAATAAAGAAAATTGGCAAAAATTAAGGGGGTGGATAGGGGGAGAGGGGTTCAGTTTTTTTAAACCAAAAGTTGACAGTATTTTTCTCTTTATTTTTGGCTATATATGTCCAAAGTTTCATCGAGATCGAATAAAAAATGTGGATTTGTATAAAAATTAGGGGCGGAGGGGGTAGAAGGGGTGGTTTTCATGAAATTCATATGGGACCACTTTGGAGGTATACCCTATCCACTAAAAAATTTAATTTAAATCGGTTCAAAATTGGTGAAAATATCGCTGGTCATACATACAAAAAAAAAAAAAAAAATACAGACGAATTGAGAACCTCCTCCTTTTTTGAAGTCGGTTAAAAATACCTGTAGTGGAGAGATAGGCTACGAGAACATATCCTTCACTACAAATCGAACAACACAGACAAGATGACACTCCACGGTATTCATCTATGGCCAATCATGCCATTTTTTTAAAAAAATTAATCTACTTTCAAAGAGTCGGTGGTGGCAGAAATAGATAAAAGAGAAGTTAGAGATTGTTAATAACCTAATAACATTAGCGATGACACCAAGCATGGTGGGTGAGTGGTAATGCTCTGACCTTACAATTGGGAGGACGCAGATTCGAATTCCTGTCTGGCAATCCCGATTTTTGGTTTTACGTTGTTTGCCGATGTCACTCCTGATGAATGCCATTACAGTTCCTTCAAAAGGTTGTGGCCAGATTCATTCGCCTTCCTTTCCCCCAGCCGTTTCTCGTTTCTTATGACATCAATGACAAAGAGACATAATAAAACCATCAGAAAAAAGCATCAGTGTCATGCCTTGCTATGAAGAGTGCAACTCATGCCACAACTCTTACCGAGCCACCCAATCATGTTACACCTGTGGTTTCCTGAGTGCTCTTCCAGAACACCAAACGTTCCAGATGCACAGATAGTTGTGTTTAATACAGAGTGTAGATCAAATATCATCGTAATTATGCCAAGAAACAGGTCATATTAGGTTGATCAAAATGTCAGCATTCAATACTATGATGTGGAATCACTCAACGACATAACAAAACTTAGTTGAAATAAAACAGTTGGACTGGTATATCAAATATTTTAAGTTATATATGTGAGTGATGTTGATCTGTGATGTCTCCAGGGACTCTCCAATGGTGAAGCAGATGCAGTTCAAAGAGGTGAACCAAGCCAAGTAATCGCAGTACCTCAGCCAGCTTCAAGAACAACAACAGCAGGTGGCAGACAATCGAGAAAAGCAACTGTTGCACAGGTGGGAAGCACTGCCATAGTGTAATGGCCACCTTGCGAATCTTCCTTTTTTTTGATGAAATTCTTCTCCCTTCACTAGTGTCCAGTTCACTCTTTTGGCCTCAGTGTCATTCTGATCAATCCAACTTTTCTGTGGTTCTCCGGTAATTGCCAAATACTTCTTACCAGGATTCTTCCTTAACTGTTTAGTTCCAGGTCATTCTCCTATGTATCCTTCTGAAGCCTTTTCATCCCCACCAGTTATCTCAATCTCTCTGTTAGACATTGGGACAAATATCCTCCCATTGTCCTCACATTTCTCTCTCCACCTTTTCATTCTGTTTTCTTGTGTGTTTTATATTTTGTACCTGATTACTTGTTTGTGAAACACTGAAATTACTGTGGAATTATGATGAAAGAATGTCACTGTCATTTAAAAACTCTGAATTTTTGCTATCTTCCAAAGTAACAAGTGGAACAAAGTAAATTTAATGTGTTAGTTAACATTACTAAGCTTCATTTTTAAAGAAAATCTGTGACTGAGCTTGGTGGGAGAGCGATGTATATCCTCTGGCCTTGCATTCGGAAAAATAAAGGTTTGAATCACTATAAGACCATCCATATTTCAGTTTTCCATTGTTTCCAGAAATCACTACAGAGAAATGCCAGGACATTTGCTTAAAAAAAGGCCCTGGCTGAATTTATTCCTGCTCCTTGCCCCAATTCTTTCCTGCTTTTAAGTATCTCCATGTCAAGAATGCATGAACTATAAAAAAAGAGAGAAAACCTTTGGCATATAAATATACCAGGGCAGAATACTGATGTCAACTTCTGTGAAGACTCTTTCTTTTGGCCATTGCTTTTGTGTTTTGCCACTGTTGTCATGTGAAGCAATTGAATAATGTCCTGTGGGCTCATTGTAAAAGAAATTCACTATCATTGATCTTCCATTTTAAACAGAAATAATTTAACTGACACTATTTCACTATTTCATTCTGCCTTAACAATGCAATGAAACTATGCAAAAAATACCATTACTGTCAAATAATTTTGATCAGAAGAAGTAATTCACCCTATCTCTACAGAATGAATACATAAATGAGTGCTTATCATACATCAGTATTATCAAAAAACCACAAATATTGTAATAACTTTGAGAGATGACATGCTAACCACATTGTGTTCTCAGATAAAGAAAGGGTATTGGGTGGAACTAGTTCAGATGTTTCTGGTGTTACGGCAGCACCCCATATACCCCCAAAAACCCATGACCACTTTGCCTGCCATGGCTACTTTGCCTGGTTTCCTGTATCAAAACATTGTAAAGTGTGTCCATGACTTCTGACTTCATCTTTCTGGTGAGTTTATTTTCCCTACACTTCCTTATTTTCATTGTCTAACAGCATTTTCTTATTAATGTTATTTTATGACATGTTCTTTCATATTAGCAACAAGGAACTAATAGCCCATGTTGATAGGTTTATACTCGTAGTATGAAATGACCGATAATTAGTGTAATGTCATCTTGAAATGTGATGTATTTTGTAAAGGATGAGGGAAAAAATTTATTCCAATTTTTTGTTTTGTTTTGAAAAAGCAATAGTTTTTGTGAGACCATCAGGGATTTTCATGTAGGAAAAATAGATAAAGATTTTCTATGGAACAACCAATAGTATGCAGGAATGATAAACAGATTCTGAAGATATTATAAATGAGATAGTACCATATTTAAATATATACCATAAGACTGGAAATATAGCATGAAGAAAAATAAGGCTGAGAAAGGTAAACTGACTAGTTTGACCTAAGTAGTTGCAAGTTGGAAAATTTTATATCCAACTTTATCTTGAATGTCACTGAGCAAAGGCTTGTGAGATTATTCACTTAATTCTCAATAAATTCTGCAGAATGAGCCATAGATGGTGGTGAATGATTTTAAAACTGATGGTATGATGTTTTGAAGCATGGAGGAATATGTAATAGGTAGAGAGAGATGAGAGGATTTAATCTTTTTTGATATGCTGCAACATAGTTTTTCAATGGTGTTCAGTTAATTTGGTTTTGTCAAATCATATTGCTGCGACAACTAATTGCACTTTATTCATTGAGTGAAGTAGCTGTTCTAAAGAGCATATAACATGACACTAGAGACAGAAAATGCAATATTATTGATGGTGGAAGTGCCACAGGTTAGCAGCGCACTGGGATCATTATTCTAAATGAAGATTCTTTCTTCATTAATGAGCAGAAGAGAGATTATTAAGAGATAACATAATGTTGTATAGTATTACAATGATAGAGGATCGTCGACAGTTACTAGAGGCTCTAGACATGATATCCGTTTTGCCAGAATAGTACCTAATTGAGATAAATGCCATAAAAAGTCGCTTTTTTGGTGCACATATAATAAAACTAGCTTTGCTGGCTGCAGATATTTCACTAGTCTCCTTTTTTGCCTGACTGGCTATTGTTATACTTGCATTCAAGTCATCTCTTTGTGAGACAACTGAGATTATTATATTTATAGTGAATCATATAATATACATTTTAAATATAGAAAATGTAACAGAAGCTGAAAGAAGTTTTATTATGGGAATAAAAATGAATGATAGTTGGGGGACTCCTTGGTACACAATTTTTTAGCTTTAAAATTAGAAGTATTGGTTGAGAGATCTTAGTCTAGAATAGGGAAGAGACAGTGAACCATAGAAGGAGTATACAACACTACCTTTTTAAAACCAGCCAATGTTATTAATGTATGCTGATGAAAAAATAATAATTGTCATAGTAAAACATATGGTAAAGGAGAATATCTTGAAGAGAAAGGGATATTAGTAGGTGAAAAGAGGAATGCGAGAAATGAAGATTGATTCTCCAGTCCCTCTATCCATTGTTATTACGTCCTCAATAACAATTTGATGTGTGTGTTGTAACTCTTCTCATCCTATTACAGTTGCCATCTAAAACTACTGATCTTGATAGGGAAGGGCATGTAACAGGATGTTGCAACTTCACTCCCTCTTAATTAGACAATAATACTACAATGTGTGTGTAGTGGGGAGAAGAAGATGTACCCCTAGAGAACTTCAATAGCCTACAAAGAGTTAATTGTTGCCTGAAAAACCTCTCATCCCAGTAAAGCAGTCACTAATATCTCCATTTATTACACCAATAATTATAGAAATTTAAATATTCTAAAACTTTTATTCATTAAAACTATGGATATAAGCAATAATAATGGACTTTTCCTCCATAATTTAACTAGCTCTTCTAACTAACATTATGACATACATTTTAGCTATTGTTCTAAATGGAACATATTCTGAATTTGGGAGTCCTGCAGGGTAGTATCATTGATGTTCAAAAATATTTTGACCATCAGTTGTCTTGCTTGATAAAATTGGTTTCACTGACTGGCTTCCTTCTAAGATGTGTTGGTATTTATACCTAAGGTTTGAAGTGGGCGACACTTGGAAATGTGGATCAGTGGCACAATTGTGGGAGACAGTAGTTGTGTCACAATCATAGTAGGCACTGGGCCAAGTTATGCTGTGGCAGCCATTTTTGGACATCACTGCATCCTAAGTAAGAATAGGGCTGGGTTCTAGGTGCAATTAAATTGGTAACCATTGTCCTAATAAATAATATTGTCCCAACTTATTTATGACTGGACCCCAGTTCTATACTTCATTAAGATGCAGTGGTATCTGACAATAGTTGGAGCATTTCTATAGCTGACATCGAGCTACTGGACGGCAGTACCTAGCATGACCTTGTTGTTGATCTCCACTACCGTGATACCTCAGAGTCATCTACTGACATTTTTCAGCACTGCCACTTTGAGCTATGGGTGTAAACTCTGCCACTTGTGAAAGGTTGAGCCAGTTCGTCAGACCAACCTGATGACTGAAGGCCAAAATGTTACTGTACACTACTTGGCAGAATTTTGTAGAACTATTTAAACATGCAGTATATCATTAGAATCTGTGATCATATATTCGGTATTCCTTGATGGGATCTAGCTTGCCAACATATCCTTGACACCAGACATCCACTTGACCATTACCTCAGCTTGTGGTAACAAACGACCACTGATATCAATTACTTATTTGTAAACTAATATATTGCCAAAAATATATTTTTTATATTGTTTTTATTTTTTTATTATTTTATGGTTATTACTTATTAATATAATTCCCTAAAACATTTTAAATTCTTATTATCCTACTAGCTGGTACCACGACTTTGTTCATGTTTGTAAAGAATTTGGATTGAAAAATATATGTCGATCACTTTCAACCCCTAAATGTCCCACATCCCCATAGCTACCAACATCTAACAACCATAGTGCATGATGGGAGACTCGATGCTATTACCACACACAAATGCCAGTCATCAGCACTATGTAGTTCAGGCAGCAAAGTAAAATTTGCGGACACACATGTCTTTGGACGAAATACAAAAATAAACCTGACTGGCCACTTTCAACCACCATATCTCCCACACTCCCACAGTTATTGCAATTCGGCCAACGTTGTGATTGATGGGTGACTCTGTGTTACTACCACACACTAATACCAGTGATCTGTGCTTCATAGTTGTGGCTGAAAAGTGATACACAGAGACACATACTTTTTGGTAAAAAATTGAAAGTGTCGCAGGTCGATCAGTTTTCAACCCTCATATCTCCCACACCCCCACAGATAACGACATCTAACAACCATAGTGCACAACAGGAGACACCATACTACTACCACACACAAACACCTATGGTCTGTGGTATGTAGTTGGGGCAGAAAAGTGACATATGCAGAGACACATGTCTTTCGTCGAAATACGAAAATATCCTTGATTGGCCACTTTCAACCACCATATCTCCCACAATACCACAGTTACTGAATTTCAGCCAAAGTTGTGATCGAAAGGTGACTCTGTATTACTACCACACACAAACGCCAGTGTTCTGCGATAGATAGGTTTTGCTGAAAAGTGGTACACCAAGACACATTGTAGCTATTTTTAAAATTTATTATCTTCTTGTATCATGTATTCTTAATATCTCGACGAAGAAATTAACTACCAGACATTTGGTAGATCCGAAGATTGCAGGTTTATTTATTTTAATAAGGTAGGAAAATTGTTTATAATTACAATACATTTAATAAAGATTAACACTTAAGAAATCACGTCTAAAGCGGATCAACATTTTAACTACAATCCACACGCCATGCATCATCAGCGATAATCCTACTATATCTGTACTTCAGAGAGCTTACATAACCAACGTATCCATAGATGTAAATTCTATTACCTTAAATAAAATTACTATAAAGGCATTATGCCTGTTCTGTTACACTCCCACCGATGGAACCAGGCGGAAGTTGGCATTGACAAAGCCCCGACTTCCGTCGCCAGGTAACCCTTAAACTATGATTGACATGATTATATATATCAGACAATATTAAATAACTCATGAAATACAAAAGTTTTGTCTGGCAGCCGCTCGACTATTCTTATGTTAATAACAACAATTTTTTTTAACAGTTATTGCACAAACCTTGAAGTCACATACAAATGGAGAAAGAAATACAATGGAACATTAAAACAAACAAAGAAGAAGACAATCAAATACCACTCCTTGAACAAAGGTTGATATTGATCTTCGTAGTCTTTTTTTTTTTTTTCTTTTCACTGTACCCCAAAACCGAAATGCACACCTTGCCACAGGGCTACAACGGTTAACACTTCACTTACGAAAACACAACATGACATGAGTTATTGTTATTATTTTCTTCCAATTGGTCCTATTACTTTTGCCTATGTCGAATCTTAACTTCTGTTTGTAAGTTAAAAAAAAAAAAAAAATACCACCATTTGGACTCTAATGAGCTTCGGAAAAGTGAGAAACGTGAAGGATTTGACTGTGTACAAATGCACTTTAAACCAGTGCTTGACCCCACACACCCATTCAATTTTACACTTTTATAAGATTTACGAGAAACCACCTTGAAAACTCCTCTTAACCTTCCATCATTCGGGTACTCTTCTACAACATCCTCTTCTTTCACACCTACTGGCGTTCCCCTCGAATTCCCGGTGTGGTTCTCACACACACTAGTCATTCCCACCAAGGCTGCCCAGCATTCCTTCCTATGTCGCACAGTTCTTGCGTCTCCCCATGATATCACTCTTATCTTTTTATGCTCTGGCACTTCACTCCAATCGAGGTATTTGCATGAGACCGCACACATCATGAAAAAGTCTTTCTGCGTCCCCTTAGCGGCCACATAAGTTTCTTCCCTTAACAATTCTCTATGTACGGCTATCTGCCTATCCACCGACCAATAATGTTGTAGAAACTCCCTCTTGAATTCATTAAATGTGTTACAATTGCCAGAAAACCAGTCGGCCCATCGCCTCGCTCCTCCGGCCAAGTACCAACGAACCATCTCGATCCGCTGTTTTTCAGAAGCAACGGAGAAAGGTGCAAAGTCCTCAAAGTCCCGAATGAATTCAATGGGGTGCATATGCCCATCACCATCAAATTGTTCCCATTCAATTTTCTCTTCGACCCACGCTGCTGTTGAAGTCGAATGATGGCCCCTGACATTGGATACATCCTCCCTTTCTACTGCCGGAACTTTCACTCTAGTAACATCTTCTATCAACGCTGCTGTGGATAATTGGTACTTACCCAAGTTCTGTGAACTCAACTCGACATTTGCGACCACACTGTTTACCTTTTCTTTATCTTCTTTGATGTGTTTCCCCAAAAGGATACAGTGATCCTCTACCGCCTCCAGTCGCCTCCCGTGACTTACATTGACTTCTTCCACGACAACTGACTGTTTACTGAGTACTTCGTTATTCTGTCGTAACAGTATTGTCTTCCTACTCACACTATGCTCTAACCTAGTTAGCCGTTCCGCTAGTCAGTTCAGCTTGTTCCTTACAATCAACATTATGTTGTCTTAATTCTAATTGGACATTCCCTAATTGTCGAACATTGTCTTCTACCAACATATTTAAATTCCCCACTGTACTCTCAAGTGATTGCAATCGACCCCCAAGCTCAGCCTTCAAATTACTTTCTACTGATTTTAAATCAGCCCTCAAGTTGTAATTCATTGACTGCATACTATTTTGGAACGATTGCAACTGTACCAAGATAGCACGGACTGACCCATCTGTGAACTCAGGAACTGAGTCATTCAAGGACTCACTTCCTATTGCTGCCATCCCCTCCACCATTTCACTCTCTTCTGTAGCCATGTTGTCAACACTTTCAATACAATCGCACAACATTTTGATTGCAAAGAAAAAAATATCCACCGAACCAGCAAGCAAACAAAAAAATTAAAATGAAAACATAAATTCTGCTCCAACACTAATCACAGTTATTGTTAAGCAAGGTGTACGCTATTGCATGCAATGAAATGCAAACAAGGTAACAACTATTAATTAATAAAATTCCCCAGGAAGTTGAAACTAATTTTTTTTTTTCAATATCACTCAAATTTACTCGTGAAGAAAATAATTTTTTTTTTTTCTTTATGAAAATTATTTTTTTTTCTCAATGCAAATTTTCATATGAAAATTTTCTCATGTCAGTTTGTGTTTCTTACAAAGATAAAAAAAATTGGCACTTTCCTTTTGAAGAGAAGAACTGCTAGCTTCTAGGACTGCGTCCCGCTCTGCAATGCCGCCCCTTACAGTCTCCCGTAAATGAAGTTGGTTCTCCGCGTCGGTCGTATCGCTCCCGCTGCTGGTGTTACCTATGCGCCGGTGTCGATAATACTGAGCGGATCGGCTCTCCTCGGGAATCGTCGGCTCAATTCGGTTGTCGCGTTCCGGTGGTAATGGCTGCTCGCTTGTTAATTATTGTTACTTTATGTAATTCACTTTTCCTACCTTTTGTTTCAGTGTTTGTCCGTGGTTAATTATGCTTTTAATTAATCCCACTTCAAAACACACTGTCCTGTCACGGTCTGCCATGTAGCTATTTTTAAAATTTATTATCTTCTTGTATCATGTATTCTTATATCTCGACGAAGAAATTAACTACCAGACATTTGGTAGATCCGAAGATTGCAGGTTTATTTATTTATAAGGTAGGAAAATTGTTTATAATTACAATACATTTAATAAAGATTAACACTTAAGAAATCACGTCTAAAGCGGATCAACATTTTAACTACAATCCACACGCCATGCATCATCAGCGATAATCCTACTATATTTGTACTTCAGAGAGCTTACATAACCAACGTATCCATAGATGTAAATTCTATTACCTTAAATAAAATTACTATAAAGGCATTATGCCTGTTCTGTTACAACATCTGTCTTTGGCAGAAATATGAAATTGCCGCAGGTTGACCACTTTCAACCCCCATAACTACCGACATCTAAGAACCATAGTACATGACAGGGAACAGAATTCTACTACCACATGCAAACACCAATGGTCTATGCTATGTAGCTGTGGCAGAAGAAGTGAAATGCACGGAGACACATATCTTTCGTCGAAATACGAAAATATCCTAGATCGGCCACTTTCAACCACCATATCTTCCACAATACCACAGTTACTGAAATTTGGCCAACGTTGTTATTGAAAGGTGACTCTGTGGTACTACTACACACAAACGCCAGTGATGTGCAATAGATAATTTTCCCTGAAACGTGAAACACCAAGACACATGCGTCTTTGGCAGAAATATGGAATTGATGCAGATCGACCACTTTCAACCCTCATATCTCCCACACTCCCACGGCTACCGACATCTAACAACCATAGTGAATGATAGGAGACTCGATTCTACTACCACACACAAACACCAATGATCTATGCTAAGTAGTTGTGGCAGAAAAGTGACATATGTGGAGACACATGTCTTTGGTCGAAATACGAAAATATACTTGATTGGCCAATTTCAACCACCATATCTCCCACAATACCACAGTTACTGAAATTCGGCCAATGTTGTTAGCGAAAGGTGACTCTGTGGTATTACCACACACAAATGCCAGTGATGTGCGATAGACAGTTTTCGCTGAAAAGTGATACACCATGACACATGCGTCTTTGGCAGAAATATGAATTTGCTGCAGGTCAACCACTTTCAACCCCCATATCTCCCACAGCCCCATAACTACCGACATCTAACAACCATAGTGTATGACGGGAGACACGATTCTACTACCACACACAAACACCAATGGTCTATGCTGTGTAGTTGTGGCAAGAAAGTGAAGTATAAGGAGACACAAATTTTTTGTCGAAATATGAAAACGCTCTCCATTGACCAACTTTAATCATCATATCTCCCACATCCCCACAGCTATCAGCATTCGGTCAATGTTGTGAATGACAGGAAACTCCATGCTACTTCCACACACAAACACCAGGGATCTGTGCTAGGTAGTGGTGGCTGAAAAGTGAAATATAGGAAAACACATGTCTATTTATATATATATATATATATATATATATATATATATATATATGTAAGATTTAACTTGCATAATTTGTTATTTTATGTAGCTCATCAAAAACAATATTGTACTGAATTAGCTCTGTTAGTTTCAAGCACATATGCTGGCACCGCCGTGCCCACATTTTTAGCTAGTTTCCATACTGATCTATACAAGTTTGGCATAATATTCTACCTTTCTTCAGCTGCACTAAACACTAATTAAAACAAACCAACAATCAGTTCTGTCCATAATTATATTGCAGGAAGCTGTGGCATTATATCTTAGTCTAATATTTCAGGTTAAAAATAGCAATGAAAACAAACAGACTGCACCATCAACAAGTTTTAAAAAAGATAAGTGTGAAACTAAAAACATGAGTTATGTATCAAAACAAGCTGGAACTGCTAGGAAAAAAAGAAAGAATGAGGTGTTAGATTTCAAAGATGAAGTGGCCAATAAAACTGATTCATCAGATGAAGAATCACCTTATGCTGTTATGAGAGAGAAAGCATTACAGGAAAGGCAGAAACTTTTAAGGTAATAGGTAATTTTATCTCAACTAGTATAGTTATTTTAAACACAATATTTTTATGATACTTGTGGCACTGAATTGTTTGATATAATTTATTTACTTCATTCTAATCTGTCTTGTGATCTACAATAGCAAATTTTTTAGATAGCATAAGTATTGTGTGATATCAAACATTTCATACTTCCTAGTTCTTTTCTTGCTCTATGTGATCTTAGTAAAAGCATATCATCTTTGATGTTTTTGACACGAGAATAATAATCTTTAGTCATTCATTTCTGAGCTTTTTCTTCTAAAATATAAATATAACAGAAACATGATGGTAAATTAAAGGGTTTCCTTCTTGAATATCACAATAATTACCATCAGTATTTGTTCACTTTCTTTAATTTTTAAAAAAGAAAGGGGAAAAAACTTATATTTCTTCAAATGTTTATACTGAAGCAGAGTGAGATTTTATCAGCATTTCTATCTATGTATCTTCAATTTTACATGAATGTACGGTATGACAATATTGAGCAATACAACACTCCTGGAACGATTTTCTTCTGTCCGCAGCAAAGGTCATATTTCAGTTACAAATGGCAGGAATCCTCATAAACAAAAACACACTACAAGAATGTCATCATCATTCATACCACACTACCATAATTATTGTGTGAATATTATTGGTCCAGGGATCATCTCAACATAGTCTAAGTTTCTCTGACACTCCTTCTCTCAACAAAGCATCTGTGACTATAATTAATTTTGGTTCTTGTGTTTATTAAATTTTGAAATTCTATCACTTTGTTCATTATACTTCTACTATTCACCAGTAACACTGTTATTACTGCTTTGTGATATTTTCAGCATTAACCTTTACCATTGCAGTACTGCCCCTCAACTATTATTGTTTCAACAGCTTCATCTGCTTCTTTAGAATTATTGAGTGTACCCTTCGATCACCTATTTTTTCCTCACTTCAGCAGCACTAACCTAAAAAGGGCACTGTCTTCACCTCATCATGACTGGAAATCATGTTAAAATTATATACCTTATTCAAGGGATATCTTCTAGTTATTTTTGTTAACTGTTAATCCTCTGTATCCTTCATAATTATGAAAATATCAATTATCTCATTTTTCATCCAAATTGTGAATTCCTTTAAATACAAAAATACTTACTTCTCCAACTTTTCTCTACAGGAAGCATCCATTTTTTTTAAAAAAATTCTCTTTTTAGCTTTTTTTTTCAAATACTTTTTGGTATATTTAATTAGCTTTCTTTGTTTTTTAAAACCACTACATTTTTACTTCATTAGTTTATCAGTTAAAACCCACCTTTTCTCTGTTTAAACCCTTATAATATTAATATTCCCATGAATTTCTAATTATTTTAGTAACAATCCCCTTTCATTTCTGAAATTATTTTTCCAAAATTATCGCTTCATGTCTAAATGTTTAAATACCTAAAAACCATTTAAATCAATTGTTTTTTGCTAAAACTAGTCACTTTCCAAATGTATTTAAATCCCCATTCGACTGTCTTCCTTTGTCTTTCTGTTCCAACATGTCAAATGTGAAAGACTTAGAAAATGTTCCAAATAAATTTATTATAGAACCAAAATATATCTCACAATGCCACATTAAGTTAAAACTCTCCCGAAATATATTAAGAACTCTTTCTCTCAAACATCCCTCATTTTTGTTACTTCCTGGACCACATAATGTGGTTGTCTGGATCTTTGCTAAAATAAAATACCCCTTACTATGTATGACACATGCTCTTGGTATTTATCTTCATTCCATGCTGGCCTACTCAGGTGTTCTTGCATGTGTTCACATTCTCTTCCTAATATGATTCTATTATATACCATTATATCATTTGCAAACAACTGAACTTCTGACTGCACAGACTTCTGCATTCATTTTATAGATTATCAGAGTCGATGGCTCAAACATTAGATTTTAATAAATCAATGCGACTCCACCCGGAGAACCAAGATAAAACTTAACTTCTGAGTGTAAATCATTGACACAACATGGCACTCCCATTTTCAATCCCACCTCTTCTGCAACTCTAACTACATGCTTTCTACCTTTTAAGAATTCCCTCTTGCAGCAAGTCACTACAATTCAGATATGCTGTTTCTGTTTTTCTATTAATTATTGCATTACTGCTTTCCTTCTTAAAAAGAAAAAGATGATTAAATGGTGATACATAATTTGTGGGCTTAAGGAGTACAGTTTAATTGCAGTATGCAACCAGTGTCTTGCCACCATAGAATGTCTATAAACAGACTGATACATTCAAAAGTCGCTGCACAATTGTTTCTCATTAAATAAGGAATGAGATGCCCAAGCATGTCCACTGCTGATGACAACATTTACTGGGTCTTTGACATGGTGCTGCTCAGGGCCGCCGTAAGCGGGCGTGCACCGCATGCGGGCGGCACATCGAGGGGCGGCAATCTCCAATCTCACAGTTTTTTTGTCCCGGTTTGGAAATTTTCTAAATCCACCACTGGCTGTAGTTAGACAGGGGGTGGCATAATCGGTATTGCACGCGGGCGCTCAAACAGCTGGGTGCTGCTAAACAGATGAGTGACTATCAATGGAGTGGAAAATTGTAAACAAATTAGTCATGGTTTTGTCTATGAAACATGGGCACCGGGAGGGGGGGGGGGTGCACGTGAAAGAAAATACACAGGAAAATATTAAGAAACAAAATTTTTATTAGTGAATTCACTGCTTGAATAATAACCTAAGGCACCTAGGTTGTTGACGAAATTTGTTCAACACCTTGCCAATAAATTCAGTAGCCTTAGTTAATAAGTGTTAAATATAACATATAAAAAAGATACAGATGGACCTCCCTTAAAGTAATCCTGCTGGCGTCCATGCTATGAAATCATTCACAACAGATGTTGCTTTCATAAATGAATTCAAAAGAACTCATAAGATTGAACAAAAATAATATTTTTGACATCTGCCAATGACATTTGGTAGTGAAGGAATTAATTTTTTCATTTTATGCCACCATGCTATGGCAGGTGTTGGCCTTCCTCTCAGTCTTTAAAACTATTACAATAAGAATAACCCTTTCCTTCCTCAGGAACAAATTGTAGTTAAACATGAAAAAATATCTGGGAGAAGAATATCAAAGCAACACATCATGAAATGTTGGTTAATCAGGGCCGGATAAGACAGCACGGGGCCCGCAGCAAATGTGAAGAAGAGGCCCTTGATTTTTGCCGTCTGGGGGAAAATTGTAAAGCTAAAAAAAAAAATGGTCGCCCATCTACACTAGGCGCGGGCCTGCCTAGGAGGCGTGAGGCCCCCCAGAAGGTGCGAGGCTAGCATTTGCTACTTCCTGCTACGTGGTTAATCCGATATTGTGGTTAATACTAAAAATGGAATCAGATGTGATAGAAGTAGTATAATTCTATTATTTGGGAAGAAAAATTACAACTGATGATGATTGATAAATAATGTAGGAAGTAGGAATAGTATTAGCAAAATGAGTATTCTCAAAAAGGTGAATTTTATTTTCAAACATTGTCTTGGATTCTGAAAAATGTTTCTAGAACAGTATGTATGGAGTACAGAACTTTATGAAAGTGAAACTTGAACTTAAGGGATACCAAGGGAAAAGCAAATTGAAGTATTTGAACTGTTGTACTAAAGAAGAATGCTCAAAGTGACTGGATACAGTATGAAATGAATATCTTTTGGAAATGGTGGGAAAAAAACAAGTTTCTGGAATAGTCTCACTCAAAGAAGAAATAATGTGGTGGGCCATACTTATATACATGTGGGATAGGTTTACTGGTTAATTGGGGGAATATACTAGGGGACAAACTGTGGGGGAAGACAAAGATTAGAGTATATGAAACAGATAATTGAGGAAACTGAATGTTTTGAGATGAGAAGATTAGCTAAGAGGGTGAAGATTGTGTACAATGACAAAAAAAAAAAAAAATATAGAATGATGGTATCTGTCAGTTTTAATATTCCCTCCCCCCACAGCATGGTTCATATGTTACATATAGTCTTAAGGAAATTTGTGAATAAATTTCAAAAAATTGTTTGTTTTAGGGATTTTGGTTTGCTGGAAGCCAAACAAGAATTTAAAGAAACAGTTGCACTGATAAGAAAAAGAAAACATGAGAATGCGAAGAAAGTTGATTTGAAGTCACGTGCTATACCGTAAGTTACTTTTTTCTGTTTTGTTATTACCATGTTATGAGGAAAGTCTAAAAGTTCTTTTATTTTCTTCTAAGTTGGTGTTTTGTTCGATGCTATAATCATAATTGAGTTTATAGTCATTGTAAGAAACTGTCATGTGTAATTACATCAAATTTGAGCAAAATTTGTTGTTTCATTATTTGTTAATAGCAGCACTATCTGTTGCTGATATCTTTTCAGACCAGTCTTACGTTAGAATTAGTGTTACACTCTCATCCTCTCTGTACTGTTCTTCTGCTGTTCACATGCACAGAAATTTAAGATTTTATGTGTGTCTATATTAATTCATGTTCTAATGCAATCCTATTGTCAACTATGGTTTCTTCCTGTACCTCAATTTGCTATCAAGCATATTTCATTTCTTTAACATACATAGAGTAAAGAAAATAAGAAACAAAACCTTAAATCTTTCACTTAATAGGAAGTATCAACTAGTGTTATTCACAACTGAAGCCAGATTAAGAATGAATGCAGAGATAATATTCTAACCCTAATTCTATAAACACAATCAGAATTCCATATTGTGGTGCCTGTTACAGGGAGTAGGGTCCAGGCTCTGTAACTGCTGTTACATCTCTCTTCTACTTTGCCATGTCTAAATGCTTTCGAAAAAAATTTACCAGTAAACTTTCTTGTCTTTGCTGTAATTACATTGTAGTTAGTCCAATTGCTTATTCATACTACTGATCATTGGTGTATCTGTATGACAAAATATATAATGTATTTTTTTTTTTTTTTTTTAAAGACAGTGTTCCTGATCTTATAGCCTGAGTTTACTGAGGTGCAGTGGTGTAACAATAGAATGGGCAAAATGCCATGGACACCTAACTGGAAGGAGCTGCCCCCTTCAACAGCCCATGCACATTAATAATATAATAATATTTAATTAAATTGCGATGGAGAGCAGGCTCCAGTGCCAATTTCCCTACACACCCAAATTCCCCCTTTCCTGCACCCACCTGCATTTGCCCTCTGAAAATTTTAGCTTTAAATTCTTTCAACATTTTTGGTAAATTACAATTATTCATCATTTCTCTTGGTAACTTATTCCAATCCCTGACACCCTTACCCAAAAGAGAGAATCTTGCTACATCCTTGTGCGAAATCGAGTGCCAGCTTGTGGTCAGGGTCATCTTTTCCCTTCCATGCATTACTTTTAATTCTTACACCAATTCCATGCCACATCACCAATATACAACTAGTACACTCCCCTGACCCTCTTCACCCTCCTCCCGTCTTGCAATGAATCCCATTCAAGATCTTTCATCATATGTGTTACTGATTGCATTCTGTGGTAATTTCCAGAAACAAATCTAGCAGCCCTCTTTTGCACCCTCTCCAAATCCTGTATTTGATATGCAAAATGTGGATCCCATACTACACTACCATATTCAAGCAATGGTCTGACCAAAGTTTTGTAACCCAATTCCTTTACTCCTCTCATACATCCCCTCATCACTCTCTCCAACAAATGCAGAATTTTGAAACCTTTTCATACTACCTGACCAATGTGTCCTGCCCAGTTAAGCTTGTTATCAAATGTAATGCCAAGATATTTACATTTCAAGTCTTCAACAAGCAATTCTTTCCCCACCTTATAACCATAATCAGCCTTTAGTATTTTATTTGTGTATCTAATAAGCTGACTCTTCTTTGCATTTATCTTCATTCCATGTTTACCAACCCAACTAGATATCCTGTGCAGATCACCCTGCAGCTGTTCACAGTCCTCTACAGTTTTGATCTTTTTATATAGCATTATATCATCTGCAAACAATCTAATTTCTGATAGTAAACATTATTGCCACCATGACATAGTAGAGCTTACAAAAAGAAAAAAGAAAGGTCACCCATAAATAGGGTGCCCCTGTTTGCCCTCCCGTCCTGTCTCCCTAGACCCAGCTCTTAGGGGAGAAGAACCATCCAACGAATTCGAGAGATGCTGAGTTGTAAGGTTAAAATACTCCACCATCTCTAGGTTTGATTTGTGGAATGTTTCAACTTATGTATTGCACAGGTTAAAATGTGAATGTTGTTCCTATTAAAATTAGGAAGAAGGACATCTATTATCCCTGACCAAATTATGTTTAGGAGTGGTGTAACTATACCATTGAGACCTGCGGCAAATTCATCGTACAGTGCCCTCCGTCAGTGCTGGATGTAGTGAGGGAGAGGGGCATACCGAGGCACCCAATTTATGGCGTATGGTTCTTCTTTTTTATTACGGCCCCAGGCGGACATTGGGCAAATGCTGTTTCAAGGGTCGGCAGGCCCTCTCGGACCTTGAGCACTCCAGCTGAGGGCCCATGGTATTTTGCATGTTATGCCACTTGTAAGCACCTTAGAATTTTGGCAAATTCTAGTTTTGCTTAGGCGGGACTTAGAAATTTCGAGAAGTGCAGTTTTCAACTTTAAGGAATTTTCCTGTAATCTTGCTCACAGTTATAATCCACCATATAAATCATTTTAAAGTGTATTTATCATATCGGGAAACGTTTAGTTTAAGAGATATTCCCGTTTGTTCAAGTTTTGAAACACGCGATCATAAAAGTAAGAAAACTAAGATTTGCAATATCTTTAAATCGCGTAAAGCTACAACCGAACTTTTACCACCAGCTGGAGTCAGCACAATCCCCGATATTTTGGCAGTAAAATTAAATAATTTAGTAAAGTTTAATTAGCAATTTTAATTAAGAGAAAAAATAAGCTTTTTTATTAAAAGAGATATTAAATTAAAAATTACATCAGTGAATAGCCCTAATTAAGACGATTTCATACATATATGGGTTTCCATAAAAAGTTTAAGCATTTGTCCGGTAATTAAGTTTTTGAAAATTGATTATTGCTAATTGTCGAGTAGAAGTTCGGGAAAATCCACAAAGTCCGCCAAGATTGGTCACGTGATGAGTTTAGTGTTAAGATAATAGAAACCTTTTGGAATGATAAATTAAATTAAAATAGATAGAACAGGATGATAGAAAGTCCCTGTAAAAATCTTAGATTAAACTATCGTATACTTTTGCAGATATTAATTAAAGAAAGATTTGCCAAGGTCATAAGCGCGCGCCGGGCTATAATAGTTCATGCGGTAAGCACACGTTGTCTCATTCTTACGCCGTGAAGTGATCGAGCAACTCCGTGCATGACTGTATCGGTGATGTAAAAATAGGAACTTAGCAAAATGTAGTCTGTCTTTTCTTACTTTCGGTTTCGTCTGGCCTGTGCTTCGGGAAAAGTATGTGAAGTAATATTACATCGGTTTTGTCGCCGGGTCGTAACTTGCTATGCTGGTCAGTGAACTGTTTGCGACCATGTGTGGTGTCATGTTATATAGTAACATTAATGACTGTTAAGAACTTATAAATTTTCATCAGAGGTTCGGTCGTTTAAAATTTCTCTCCACAACCTGCAAACTTTTAGAAAAGTGTGTACGATTTGCCTGCTCAACTGTAAAATGCATATTTAAAATTGTGACTTTGAAAAATAAAACTTTGGATTTTTTAGAAGTGAACTTGTGAGCTTCAGTAGTTTGCTTATTACCTTTTCTCTATTTGTGGGTTAACAAATATTGTGGCGACCTAAAGCATTTAAGTTGAGTTATGCTGGCTACATGGTCAAACCAAATCAGAATTATTTCGTAAATTTTCTACTGAACTGTGGGTCAACATCAAGAGTTAAGTTGAGGCACTAAGGCTATACTTCAGCCCCAGTATCAGCCTTGGGTCTTACACACTTAATTGTTACACCACTGATGCTGAGGGGAGAATAAGTTGATATGATTCTATATATAATTTTTATGTCTATCAGTCATTTCTACTGAATTGATCGATTAACTATCATAGTAGGATAAAAAAAACTGTATACCTCAGAAATTGTGGGGGAAAAATAGGTTTGACCTGTTATCGGAGTCGGGAGGGATAGAACCTCATGTAGATGTAGAAGTAGGTAAAGTAAGGTAGGTGTGTAGGGAAAGAATAGGAAGAAAAAAGTTCTGCTGCTAGGCAGTAGCCATGGGAGAGGTGTAGGCTTTCTTCTGCATGATCAGTTAGGCACAGGTTACCAGGTCACAAACTTTTTCAAACATAATGCAACATTAGTTCAGGTAATAGAGGACATAGGTTTACTTTATAAGAGTTTCACTAAGGATAATAGAGTAGTGATAGTGGGTGATGCAGGGAATAATACTGATAGAAATGCGAGTTATATAATATAGAGAGTGACCTGAGGATGTTGGTGAAGGAGGCACAGCATACCAGGGTTGAGCTCATGCAGATCCTAAGTCATCATACTGGCAATAGTTGAACCAAGCTGTTAGGTGGATAAATCTGGAAATGGAGGTACTACTTGGGAAGGCAGCAGTTCTATCCTGGGGGTGGTGCCTGTGAACACCATTGGTAGGTGGGGTTTCATGAGGCATGGCATATACCTTAATAGTAGGGGGAAGGGGGTACTTCCTGAGTTGTTAGCTAAAGCTTTAAGGGAGCCCATATTCAGTGTTGGTGGGGTCAGGACAGTGCCTTTTTTTAGATTACCAAAACTCTACTGATTGTAGATTCATGATGGGAGATTTCACAAATGCTAAAGAAATCTATGAAGCTGCTGAAACAATAACTGACTATGGCAGGACTGGGAAGCAGGAGGATAATGCTAAAAGTATCACAAAGTCAGTAATAGGGTGTTATTGGTGAACTGTAGGAGTAGAACAAACAAAGTAATAGAATTTGCAAATGTAATAGAGATACATGAACCACAAGTAATTATAAGTGTAGAATCCTGGTTAAAAGACGAAGTACTAGACAATGAGGTTTTTTACAATGGTTACAAAGTGTATCATAGAGATAGAGGAGCAGTTGGTGGAGGAGTTTTCTTAGTAGTTAGCAAAAACTATTACAATTATCTGGTGTTCATAGATGATGAGCATGAGTTACTTAGGGTAGATTTCTGGGGTAATAAAAAAAGAAAAATCAGGGTACTGACTGCTTACCACAGTGCAAGAGTGTCTGATGAAGATGATGCTCTTGGGGGGAAATTAAATTCATACTTGGATTTCAAAGGTGAGAATCAAATGGTTATTATTGGTGGGGATTTAAATATACCAGCTGATAACTGGGTAGGAAATAAGATTAATAACACAAGTGAACAGAGATTTAAAAATACATTTAATAAGGGAAGAAGGGTTTACACAAGGTGTAGAGCAGAACACTAAGGGATAAAACATCTTCCTAATAAAGCCAGATGATAACCTTGTGGTATGTCAAGTAACTGAAGGGTTAAGTGCTCTCGAAGTAGTTGTGATGGATATTAGAGGATTCAGTAAACCAGTTACCAAAATTGAAAGAGGAAATTGATACAATTATAAAAAGGTGCACATTTTGAACTTGAAGAGATATTTCAGGGAAAGTTTCAGCAAGTAGAAGGATGGCACCAGCACAGTAGAGTCAAGTTGGAAAGAGTTCAAGGAGATAATAAGAATGGCAGAAGAAATATTTATTCCTAAACAAAAAATAAAGAAAAGTAGAGAATCTATGTACAGTAATACCCCGCTTTACGTGACCCCATTATGTGCAGTTTCGCTTTAGCGTGAATTTCAAATTTCACGTTAAAATGCCTCATATTATGTGAATTGCTTGCTTAAGAATATGTCTGTACATAATGTAGTCATTGGCTTTTCTTTGGTGGCGGGAATCCCCGTTTTCTCTGACTATTCTGATCGAAGAATTTGGGATTCCCCGTCCTACGAATTTGTTCTATGGGGGCTCCCTCGTTTGTTTCATTTATTCCATATGTTTATGTCAGCTGGCAGTTGTGTTTTAACATTTGGTGGGATACATAATTTAACGCTACGTTAAAAATGCCACCTATGAAAAAAAAGAGCGTAAAAGCGTAACCTTAGAATTGATGATGAAGGTGATAAGAAGAATGGAACATGGGGGCAAAGCAACAATTGTTGGCAGAGATTTTGTACTGTCGGAATCGACTGTGAGAACGATTTTTAAAAATCAGGAGAAAATTAAACTTTCCGACGAAAGTTCAACACCGATAAGGGCAACAAATCTTTCTCATTTGAGATCTTCTATCCTATAAAGAATGGAGAAGTTGCTAGTAGTCTGGATCAAAGATTTAAATAAGAAGAACACACCACTGTGTCAAGATCTCATATGCACAAAAGCAAAATCTTTGTATGAGATGTTAAAGACAGAAGAAGGTGAAGGGAGTTCCACTCTGACTTTTGCTGCCAGCAGAGGCTGGTTTCATCGGTTCAAGCAGCGTTCCAATCTTCACAATATCCAGATAACAGGTGAGGCAGCCAGCAGGAAACTCGAGCTGCAGCTGAGTTTTTAGACAAGTTTCAAGATTTTGTAGCACGAGAAAAAATTCCTGCTTGTCTCATCTTCAATGTTGATGAGATCGGGCTTTACTGGTAAAAAATGTCATCTTGGACATTCATTTCTAAAGAAGAACATCAAGCCAGTGGTTTCAAAGCTGCAAAAGATCGACTAACACTTCTGCTTGGTGGTAATGCCACTGATGATTTCAAACTGAAACCTTTACTGGTTTACCATTCAGAAACACTCAGAAACACCACATGCTATGTGAGGCACTACAGACAAGACAAGCTTACCAGTCGTGTGGCGGTCCAACAGAAAGGTGTGAGTTAGACGGGAAGTTTTTCGAGATTGGTATTCTAATAGTTTTTGCCCATCAGTCAAATCCTACTGTGACAGAAATGGGTTTGAATGTAAAGTTATATTACTCTTAGACAATGCCCCAAGACATCCAACCTCACTTGATACGCCGAAAGACTTAAAAGTGTACGTGAAGTCAATATTACAACCTATGGACCAGGGAGCAATAGCAAACTTCAAAGCTTATTACCATAGCCGCACTTTTAACGAACTAATTAATGAAACTGATGGGGAAGGAAGACAGTCTACGCGAGAGTGGTGGAAGTCATACAACATCATGAAGGCTATTCACAACATAGACGAGTCTTGGAACGAAGTTAAAAAGAGTTGTATGAATAAGGTGTAGCGTAATCTTTGGCCAGATATAGTGGAAGTAGAAGAATTGTCCAAATGCACAGACAAGTGCTTGAAGACATTGTTACAATGATTGAGGGGTCTGAAATTGAAGATGTTGTGGCAGTAGATCTTGAAGAACTCGTAGCAACCCACGACGAACCTCTTAGCAATGAAGATCTGATCAAGTTACAGAATAATGCCATAAACAATGAGGAAGATCAAGTAGAAGAGAAAGTTTTATCTTCAAGTGGAATACAAAATGCTGTTTCAAAAATTTATTCAGGTTTGGACATATTGCAGAGCATAGATAGTAATGATGACTGTGTGTCAAACAATTAAAAACAGCATTGGGTGTTATGAATGTATTTTACAAGAATGTAAAAGAAAAGCAACCCAAAAGACAATAGATGTATTTTTCTGTAAAAAAAAAAAAAAAAAAAAAAAAAAATGCAATACTCCATAAAGTGTTCTTAGAATTATGTAATTGATTCAAATGATTTTTTTTTTTTTTTTTTTGCATTAACTTTTGACTGTTTAATCGTAAACCCCGATTTATGCGAATTTCACTTAACGCGATTTTTTGCGGAACTTATCCCTCGCGTAAATCAGGGTACTACTGTACTATAGTAGGGAGGTGAGGAGGTTAAAGAGGTTGGTAAGAAGAAAACATTACAGAGTTTAGAGACAGCAAGGTAGTAGGGAATATTTGAAACACCTAAACAAGGAATTAATAATGTCAAAGAAGGTGGCTGAAAATTGGTCTACGAAGAGTATTATTGACACGGGAACCACTGACTGATCCAACTGGAAATTTCTATGGCTGTGTTAAAAAACTGAGGGGAAGGAAGGGTGTTGATACAATTATAGATTAGGATTAAGAAGAAGTTCCTGAGTATTTGTAAAAGGCAGAGATTTTAAGTAACTGATTTAGTAAGACCAATAGGGCAATCAGAAATTGGAGGATGAAAATCAGAGAAAGAGCATAACAACACAACTAAAAATGAGTAGAACAAAAAATGTAAAATTCATTCTGAGGATATAACAAAGCTGATAAAACACAAAGGGGCTAGAGTAGATAATATTATTATTGCTGTCTTAAAGCTTGCAGGCTGCAATATTATACCTTATCTTGAAATATTATTTAAATTGAGTCTGGATAATTGCTGCTTACCAAAGGGCTGGAAAAGTGTGATACTAGTACTGGTATATAAAGGAGGAGGGAGAAATAGAGTGTGGTAGAAATGTCTTACCTTTTTAATTAGGGATTGATTTAATTACTTTTAGTTAAATTTGGGCACCTTTATAATTAATTTTGGATTTCATGAACAGGGTTAATTTTCCTTTTACTTATTTATAACAGATACATAATTATTTAACAAGTTAAAATCTTACAATTTATTACTGCATTTTTTTTTTGGAACAAGACACAATTACCATTTAATGTATCTGGCACATGTCAATTATAAGGAAACACTCTTATGGAATTTTCGGAATTAACTAAATGTCCCACAGAATAACTTTTGCAAGCTAGAACAGTTTTATTACATGAGTCCCTATCTCTGCAAATCACTCTGCAGTTCGTTTTCGGGTATGGAATGTACGGGTAACTTGAAGAATGCAAGTTGCGGTTGAGCTCACCAGACGGTCCGCGTGGTCTCGAGTATCACCAGTCGTGGTACACTGTATCGTCACTATCTGCAACCTCAACAGTCACTAGTCTGAACAGGTCGCTCCATTCTCTTCAGCTTGTGGGCACAAGATGCCTTCTTCCTGGGGTGCAGAGCACGTCGTTCCACAATCCCGACTCCTCTTTTACTCGTCACCAATCTCCTTGCCGGGTTTTCCCTCCAGAACATGCAAACAAAACCTTCTGTTAGAACCAAAATATAGACGCTTTATGTTCATTGGTCAGCCTCTCCACCCGCCATTTTTGGAACCTCCTGAATTTGTATGGAAACACATGAACATTTTGCCACAGATCGCTTGTGTCCAACCTGCATTGTATCCCAGCTGAGGTGGGTATAACTGTTGTTGTTCGCCTCTTCAAGATTACCGTGTACCTGCCCCACTAACGTTATTGTACTCACATGCAGCCACTTTAAGAGCTGTTGTTTGTTTGTTTGGGACTGCCTCTGTCTCCAACCCTTTCACTTATTCTTATTTTCTGAATATTTCACGCGGTACATCAAATGTGATCGGATCACATCTGTTAAAAGAGTTGAAAATTATAGGCCAATTAGTTTGACATCAGTGGTAGCTGAATTACGGGAGAAACTGATGTGCTATCACATCAGAAATATATGTGGGGAGTGTAAGTGGTTTTCAAGTCTGCAACACGGCTTTAGTCAATGACATTGATGCAAATCTCAGTTAGTAGGATATATGCAAAATATTTGAGATGAAATGGTCAAAGGAGGCCAAATTAATGGTGTTGCACTAGACATTTCAAAGGCCTTTGACAGAGTGAGCCATAAAATGATAGTAAATAAGGTAAAAACTATTGGAGTGGATGAGAAAGTGATTTGCTGGGTAGAAGAATTCTTAAAAGGTAGAAAACAGAAAGTTAGGGTAGGAAATGCAGTATCAAAAGAAGTGGAAGTAAAAATGGGAGTGCCACAGGATAGCATATTGGGACCATTGTTATTCATTATTTGAATGAATGATTGTGTTGATGGTTTACTATCAGAAGTTAGGTTGCTTGTAGATGACGTAATGCTATATAAAAGAATCAAAACAGTACAGGACCATGAACTGAGAACTATGAAAAGCTGCAGGGTGATCTGAACAGGATATCTAGCTGAGTTGGTAAACATGGGATGAAGACAAATGCAAAGAAGAGTCAGCAAATTAGATAGAAAAAAAAAAATAGGTTGATAGTGACTACAAGGTAGGGATAGAATTGCTTGTTGAAGACTTGAAATGTAATTATCCTTGCATAATATTTGATAGTGAGCTCAACTGGCCAGGGCATTTTGGACAGGTAGTAGGAAAAGGTTTCAAAGTCTTTCAGTTTCTGGAGAGAGGGGATGTACGAGAGAAGTAAAGGAACTGAGTTACAAAAATTTGGTCAGACCAATGCTTGGATATGATGGTGTAGTAAAGGACCTACATTTTGGGTATCGAGTATAGGAGTTGGAGGGGGTACAAAGAAGGGCTGTTAGATTTGTTACTCTATCTTAAACCAATCAGCAGTTTAGGAGAAATAAATTCTAGAAGATTTTAGTAATTAAATCATCATGGCAGAAAGGGTGGAATTTTGCACATAGTTTCAGTTTAACAAGAATTTCTTCCAAAGTACAAAGAATTCAGTAGAGTGATAGAGACACAGCTGGGCAGAAAAACCATTAATCTTTTTAGTCATTAATTAACAAAGTTGCAAAAATGTAACTTTTAAGTTAATCTAAAAAATCATTAATGGTTTTCTTAACTTCCATTAAACTGAACTTCCATTAACTTTTGTCCTTGTAGTTGACGTCATTTAGTTTGTTTGAATTGTGTGCCATGCCACAATCATATGTTCAGTGAATCGAATGGTGAATGAATTAGGTAAGAGAGTGCCCATAAACTTGTGGCTTGGTCTAGGGGAGAAGGGGTTGAGTAGAAAGCTATGCTGGGCTCTGTGAGGGGTGGGTTTCTGAGCCAAGCCATGTAGATTTTCATTCATATTATTTTTCACAGTTAAAATAAGGTACAGAACACACAACAGCATGTGAATATTTATTTCTGTCATTTAATTATCTTCTGGGATTATTAGGGGAAAAAAAGTATGTGCCACCTGGCAGTGATTTAGGGAGGGAGAGTTCATAGGAGGCCAAAAGTGAGCTACATAGTTTATGGACACTCCCTAATGTGAGTGTGATGCACATATATTTGTTATGCTAGGTGTGGCATGGTTGTGGGCAGAATGCTAGAGTTGAGGTGTGTTTGTATTTTAAATTTGCAAACTGGTGCTCACTTCGATCGGTGATTGATTTTGAAATTTCTATCAACTTACTTTTTTACAATGAGGAAAATAGTGCTATATTTTAGTTTGATGTTTGTGAGTGAAATGCATTAAACTGATATTCATCACATGATTACATCATGGAAACTGAAAATCTAGAATCTGTTAGTGAAAGCCACAAGTCTAGTAATAGCAATGAGAAAATCAAAAATCCTTTGCTATACTTATGTGATTATGTTGGCTTTACATCAAGATTGGGAGACACTTGAATTATGAATGTAAAGTGTGTTTTCTTAAATTTCTACAGTAAAGGCTCATTTTTTTTAGTCTTAATAATTTTAAACAATATATGAAGAGGATGCATACATCCAGATATGTGTAATTTGAAAAAAGTAAAAGCAGGACAAACTTGTGGGAAAAAGAATTCAAAACCTTCTACAATTGTGATCCCAATTTGTTAGCTTTCATAAAGAAATCCATTCTTGCATCACGAATTTCGGTGCATACCACATTGGTATAGCATGCAGTAATACCTATTATAATACTGAAACATCAGTACAACTTTTGAATAGTTAACTTTTAATGGATAACTTTAACTTTCATTAAATTTGCAAAAATGTAGCACTTTTACAATTATCGAAGTTAAGATTTTAAAGTAACAGACAAACGAAGTTAACTTTTTGATTAACTCTGCCCACCTGTGGATATAGATCAGAGGATTATGAAAGTCTTAAGGAGTAATTTGATTCCAAAATCTTCGCGGGTGGTTAAAGACTTTAAAAGTTATTCAAGATAATCTGATTTGAAACTTTAGAAATTTATACCATCTGAACTAAGCAATTTTGGACATAGGTTGTCAGAGAACAAAATAGTCAGAAAATTGAAGGGTTCAAATTATTAAATTTTCAGCCAGATTCAAGTAATTTGGCAGCTTAAAAAAGTTGTTCCCATACAAAGCCTGTATATAAAGGTGCCTGTTACTTGCTGAGGAAGCATCATTCTTGCAGTTTTTACTGAGAGAGGATGTGTGTGAAAGGCAGGCAGTGAAACATGTATCAAGTGGACTTAGAAAATAGCAGCAAAACGTGAACTTGCAATTTTTCCGTGATATAACTGATAACTTGTGATATCAATATTCTGATGTTAGGAATACACTTTGCTTTTTTTTTATCATGAGCTAAAAATCTATTACTAATTTTGTTGGGGGATACTGAAAGATTGCCGTAAGTGTGCGCATACCTGCAAGTAATGATGACCTCCAAGCTTCTCTTAAAGGATTTGATGTCTGTCCATTAGGCAACATTCTGGTGCCATAGTTTGTGAAGAATAATTTTGAAAAATACAAACATTTTTTGACCATCAAGTGAACTGTTTTCATTATTAATGAACCTACCTGTTAACTATTGTGTGGTTATTTCAATAGTTTGGTGGCCATTTTAAATAATCTTAACAATCTTCAGTAATGGTATCAGAAACGGTCAAAGCTAATGCTGAATTTTGCAGTAACTCTCACAAGTAACAAGTTTGTAACAAGTTTGTAACAAATCCTAGTCAATTTTCCTCATCACTGACAGTTTATTGGGATGCATGGTTCACTATGATTATCTCAGTGACATGGAAGTAGCAATACCTGGAAAATTTTCCATCATGTAATTTTCAGGACTTAGAAAATTTTGACTTGGTAGAAGTTCAAAGATAGTTATTTTTATGGGCAGAAAAGAACTTTGAAATTATTTCAGTTATCAACCTACAGTGATGGACTTGGTATTTTTTCTATGCAAGCTGAACCTTACTAACATTTTTGAAGGTTTGGGGGACCTCATAAATTTATACAAAAATGAAAGTGTGTGAATGCAGATTTTTTTGTGATTACTTGAAATATTCAACTTAGAATTTTGAGGTCTGATGCCATCATTGGTAATATGCCTTGTTATCTGATACCAGTTTTAAATTCAATAACTTTTAAGAATGTAGTGAGTGATCTACAATAGTGACTTTAATTTCTATGATGCACCTTCCACTGTTATCTCTTGCAGTTGTAAAAATACAAGATAACTGGCTGCTGTTCTAGATAAAATTTTGCAGAGACTGAAATAGGTATCAGGTTCCAAGTTACAGCTATTGACTAAAACTGTCTCTTCCCAAAGAAATATTTTATCATTACAAAATATTTATGGGGTATTAATTAAATGAAACTATTGGAAGAGCTCTTGTCATTGGTGCATAGATTGTTATGTTTTACAGCCATAGTCAATAGGCTAGTATGTGGGGAAAGCTGATTTGATATTTTTCTGTTATGTTGTCACATAGTTCGTACTTGGGTGGGACATACACTTATGACCGTAAACAAAATGACCAATGTCCACGGTGAGATTGAATGCTGTCTGGTGACATTATTGGTAAATCATGTGGTAAGATCATGACTTCGGGAGTCATTGTAGTGATAATATGTATGGCAAAAGGGAAAATCCACTAACCTTGACAAAGGACAGATTGTTAAGACCCGATACTTGAGAACGAGCATCTAGGAAATGATGAGGCAGGTCGGTGGTTTTTGTGATAGTGTAGTAAGCATCTATTGAAAGTGGTTACAGTACGTGAAACTACAAGTAGAGGTAAGGGTGATGGATGTCCATACATCATTACAGAACATGGAGATAGAGGCCTTAGATGCTCTGTAAGGCAGAATATAGGGCAGTCCTGTGGTAGATCTGACAGCAGAATACAATGTTGGCATAGGCTTCAGCACACCTTGTTCCTCCACCTTGGGTCTCCAAGTCTTCCCATTTGACCCAACGATATTGTCAAATACAATTGCAGTGGGCACCAGATTATCTACCCAAACTGGTTTGAATCTGAATTTTGCCTCATAGTTGCTACCTGCCATTTTCATCCCTTAAAAATGAGTCATTTTGATATTATGAGTTTCTGAAAATACCCCCTTCCTTCCCCAAACTTTTACAAAATATAGTACTGGTTTTTTAAAACCAATTTTCAAAAATATGCAGCATTTTTCTTTTAAATTTATGTTAAATGTTCATCTTTATCCTCTGTTATGAAATCCTATAAAACATTAAAATCAATGCTTTAAAGTTTCTTTATTTAAGGAACCAAAGCTATATCATTTTCCTTGTCTCCTAGTTTATTTAAAACTATTTCATTCCTTCAGAAACATTTAAATTCCAAAAATATCAATTACTTTTAGAATCCTCCCTTTACTTTAGAATCTTCATATATTCATAAATCCTTATTAACCGACTTCAAAAAAGGAGGAGGTTCTCAATTCGTCTGTATTTTTTATTTTTTTTTTATTTTTATGTATGTTCAGCGATATCTTCACCAATTTTGAACCGATTTAAATGACATTTTTTTAGTGGTTAGTGTATACCTCCAAAGTGGACCCATATGAATTTCATTGAGAAAGCACACCTTCTACCCCTTTCCACCCCTTAATTTTTATACGAATCCACATTTTTTATTCGATCTCGATGAAACTTTGGACATATATAGCCAAAAAAAAGAGAAAAATACCATCAACTTTTGGTTTAAAAAAACTGAACCCCTAACCCCCTATCCACCCCTTAATTTTTTCCAATTTTCTTTATTCAATGTTACAGGTGACACCATTTAACTGATCTCCATTAAAGTTGGCAATTACTTGTAGTTTTTCATGGAGATGGTTTCTGACCAAAAAAATAAAAATAAAAAACACCCCTCTCCCCTTTACAGCCCTTAATTTTATAGAAACCTGCGTTTCTTATCTGGTTTTAATTGAACTTTGCCCATGTATACTTTAAAAAAGGAGAAAAATTCTGTCAACATTTGGTCTGCCAAAGTTCAACCCCCTCCCTCCTTCCACCCCTTTAATTATTGTCAATGGTCTTCATAAAAAGCTACACTTGACATCGTTTGACCGATATCGTCAAAGTTGGGATATACATGTAATTTTTCATGGAGAAGGTTTCTGACCAAAAAAAAAAAAAAAATTAAATAATAAAAAAAACACCCCATGTCTCCCTTTACACCCCTTAATTTTATAGAAATCTACATTTCTTATCTGATTTTTATTGAACTTTGCCCATGTATACTTTAAAACAAAGAGAAAAATCCTGTCAAATTTGGTTTGCCAATGCTCAACCCCTTTCCTCCTTCAACCCCATTAACTTTTGTCAATGTTCTTTATAAAAAGCTACAGTCGCAATCGTTTGACCGATTACCATGAAAGTTGGTGCTTATATGTATTTTTTTCAGAAGGGTGTCTGACCAAAAGATCTAAAAACCACCCCTCTCCCATTAAACTTAATTTTTATACACAACCACAGTTTTTATCCGGTTTAGACAGAACTTAGCAAATTTTTACTATAAAACAAAGAGAAAAATGATGCCAACTCTTGGTTTGCAAAAATGAACCCCTCTCCCCTTTTCCACCCCTTGATTTTTGTCAATTTCTTTTTAGAAAGCTACAGTCGACACCATTTGACCGATCTTTATTAAAGTTGGCACATATATATGTAATTTTTTATGATAAGATTTCTGACCAAAAAATAAAAAAAACTACCCTAGCTCCCTTCCCTTAATATTTGTACAAAACCCACATTTTAATCCGATTCGGTGGAACTTGCATGCATATACTTTAAAACAAATAGAAAAGAAAAATACTGTCCACATAACTTTCACAAAAATGCAAACCCTATCCCCCTTTCTACCCCTTTAATTACTGTCAATGTTCTTTATACAAAGCTACCGTTTCTTTCTGATTTTGAAGGAAGTATGCACATGTATTGCAAAACAAACAGAAAAATACTGTCTACATTTGGTTTCGAGAGTCCAAACACCGCTCCTTCCTTTCCATCCTTTAATCTACAGTTTCTATCCGATTCTGAAGGAAATTTGCACACGTATACTTTAAAACATACAGAACAATTGTGTTTAAATTAGGTTGCAGAAGCCCAACCCCTCTTCCCTTCTACCCCCATCCCTCAAATTTCCAATGTTCTTTTATAGATACACAGTTTTATCAGATTTCCATGGAACACTGCACATGTATACTTAAAAACAAAGAGAAACATAGTGTCTACATTCTGTTTACAAAACCCTACCACTCACTCCCTTACCCCATTTAATTTTTGCAAATGTTTTTACACAAAGCTACAGTTTTTATCTGGTTTCGATGGAAATTTGCACATGTATACTTTAAAACAAAGAGAAAAATACTGCCCACACTAGCTTTAAAAAACCAAACTACTCTTCGTCTCCACACCCCTTAATTGTTTTTTATACATACCTACAGTTTTATCTGATATCAATAGAAATTTACACACATACTTTAAATCAATCAGAAAAGGCAGTCTACATTTGGTATACAAAAGCCCAATCCCTCTTCCCCTTTACCCTCACCCCTTTTAATTTCCAATGTTCTTTACAAAAATCCACAGTTTTAAATCCCGTCAAAATCAATTAAGCTATTTTTAAGTCATGGCATAATATTTATAAAATAAATGTGTCATAATGTCTCAACATGTACTTCAGATTTCAACTTGGATCCCAAGCTTTCACGTTGTGAAAACCAATTAAAAATCTATATTTCTGTGTGATGCCGGAGCAAAACAGATATTTTCCAGAGACAGATTTCTGTATGTGGTATGTATTAATGCCCAGATGTTACATGTTTTCGGTTATCGACCAGCAGCTTTAACAGATGTTATGATACGATCGAAACATAGCCTGGACCAAAATGTAAACTGACATTCCTTAACACAACACCCAATTCACCCCGTTCTGGAAGTTGTTGTGGTATATAAAGACAGAATTCTTCTTTGAAAGCAAGCGCTTTAATCTCCTGAGCTACCAGGAAGTTCGCAAAATGGGAACTGCTGCGGCATATTTAAAATACAAAACATAACTATAATACCACTAAAAATTTAAAAATAAAATAATTGTTTAAAAAAACATAAAAACCGCCTTAAAAAAACACTAAAAAATTTTAAAATAACTTTATACCTTGCTTAGGAGAAAGTAAATCTAAATGGACAATATTTTACATTACTGTCATTGAAATTTTTACATTAATTAGTTATTTTTGGAGTCGGTGCCAGCGAAAGCAAGAAAAACAAAAAGATAAAAACAATAATTAATAACAATAATACATAAAAAATCATGTTACTGCTTACCTACAATTAATGCTAGAAACATGTTTCAACAAAACTGAAACATACAGATGATACGCCGATATTATACTAACTGTAAATCGTTTACTGCATGAAGCAGCCTACTAACTGACACTCTAGTGCCAGAGATATGCCTGGATGACCAATAAGGCCGAGCCACAGATTAAAATTGGTTTCCCTAAGCTGCCTCCCACAATAACACTATCTGCCTCACGACTAAGGATTGCAATCCCGCAGTGTTTTCAATCCCGCGGGATCCGCGGGATTGGCGATAACATTTTTTAAGGCATATATTTAAAACATAGTTACTCAAAAACATTAATAAATTAAATAATCATTAAATTAATTAAATCAATCTTAATGTTAAATGATAAAAATTAATAGTTAACAATATTTTAATTGGCAAAGTGATATTAAAACTTTTTAGCATGTCTTAAGTACATTTCGATGTTTTACATTTTTGTTATTTAAATCTAAACCAATTTTTAAATAAATAATAGAAAATGGAAAATATTCAGTGTTAGGTCATATTATGTGCCTAACAAAACATCACATGATTTTAAAAATATTGTTTGCTTAGTGGCCAAGTTACCAGAGTTTTTTTAAATTCTAAATAAACATTCCATTACACCTAGAGAAAGCATTCCATTTCACAAAGTGAAGTGAATATAGTCAGTTGGCTCAGAACAAGAACAAAATCTCATAACTTTTTGTCACTGCACAAGCACGAGACTTGGCTTTTCTTTTTACAAAAATTGTTTTTGTGGGATTCATTATTATATCTCCTGATTCCTTGATTGTTCTTACAGTTGATTCAATGTTATTAAAGGAAACTACTCACCAACACTTAAACTTCAAGTATTTCAATTTTACATATGTGCGTAACGACATTTTAAGAGTAGAAATTATTACTTTTTAGTAAGAAAGGAGACTTTCTCGGCAAATGATTGCAGTGAAGTTTTCATAGGTTGTATCTCCAGATTTCATTGTAAAAACACGAGATTTTACATGTGAGGGAGACGGCGGAGGCAGCTGTCAAAGTATGGTGTTCCTACAACACAATTAGTCGATACACCCGTGAAAACTTCATTATAACGTTTTTTGCCTTTAGTCGAAATAATAACAAGGAGAAGAGGTATTAATCTATAGCCTGAGTGACACATGTAAACAGGCAGCTTTCGTCAAAGAAACGCATTGAGGCAGCGGCCAAAACAACAATAAGTCAAAGGATATACAGTTGCCCTTCGACAGCTGCTAAATAAATAGGTATGTGATTAAAATTATGATAACATTAGTTTCCTATCATTGAATAATCAAATTTTCAGCCCCCAAAAAAGGAAATGTTCGCAATAACTTTATCTGCAAATACAGAAAATGGGAATAATGAAGCCGTGAATAAAAAGCTGTAACTTTGTAGTTCACATAACGTTTGCAACACATAAAAAGTAATTATTTAGTTACAAAATCGTACTAAATACGCAACATAACTTAAATTACAGAAATGTCTACTCGAAAATGAATACGTAAAAGTGTATCTATTTACTTACGAATGACAAAGGTTGACAAAAACAAACATTTGTTCACACGCGCCAAATGCCAACTAGAAGGGTATAGGCAAACAGTGCAATACATCCGATAGAGACCGAGTGGGTCAGCGAGTCACGCACGGAAACGTGTTTTATCTGGATTTTGCAGATTGCGGATCCGCTTAATTTTGTGCGAGATCCGCTACTCTGTCTAATGATGCGGGATCCCGCAGGATTGCGGGATCCCGCTTTGCTGGATTGCAATCCCTACTCATGACATGCTGTAAAATTTTGGGAATTTTTGTTTGTACTCCCCGTTTCGTCTCTAACACCAAAAGAAGTTCAGTAATCAATCTTTGCTATGTGACAGTTGGCACCGACTCCAAAAACAACTAATTAATCTAAAAATTTCAACGAATATAATGTAAAATATTGTCCATTTAGATTTACTTTCTCCTAAACAAGGTATAAAGTAATTTAAGAATTTTTGGTGCTTTTTTTGAAGGCGGTTTTTATGTTTTTTTAAACAATTATTTTATTTTAAATTATTTTTCAGCTCTACAATACCATATTTTTTTCTTTTTAAATGGTAAACATCACTTTAAAAAACCAAAATAACAAATTTTAAAATTATTATGCCACTTTTTTTTATTTTCCTTGCAACTACTAAATAGGGCATATAAAATTCGCACATTTAATAAACTTAGTTCAAAACATTTTTTTGTTCAGAAACATGCTATCAACTTTTAAACTTATCCTTTCATGGATTTGAAATTTCCCTAGTTATCTAACTATCCCATTTATTATTATTATTATCATCATTATCTAATATACTTAAAGTATTAAAATTCTCCACATGTCTACAATACCCATTTACAAATTTTAAGTTTTAATTACTTCAGCATTCTTGTTAAAATATTCATAACTTTCCTTGGTAATTTATTCCAATCCCTAACACTCTCATACACAAAAGAATATTTTCCCACTCCCTTATGGATGAAATCTACTGCTCACTTCTGCCAATGGCCATATTTTCCTTTCCATTCACTACTTCCAATTATTTGACCAATATCCATCCAAATCCCTTGTAAAACATACACCTTGTACACTCCCAGAACTCTCTGCACCCTTCTCCTGTCTTTCAATGACTCCGACACCAGATCCTTTATCATCTCAGTTACCAACTGAGCTATACAGTGATTTTCACAAACAAACCTAGCTGTTCTACTTTGCACACGCTCCAGCTCTCCTTATTGATACACAAAATATTGATCCCAAACTAAACCACCATATTCAAACAACGGCTGACCAAAGTTTTGTAACCCACTTCCCTCACTTCTCTGGTACATCCTCTCATCAAGCCCACAGTAAGTGAATGGTTTTGCAATCTTTCCTACACAGTTGAGTTTATTATTAAAAGTTATGCCAAGATATTTACACTCCTGCCCTTTAACAAGCAATTGTATTCCCACCCTATAATCACAAAAAAACCTTTAGTTTTTTTATCTGTGTTCCTAATAATCTGACTCAGCTTTGCATTTATCTTCATTTAATGTTGACATAATCAGTTAGATATCATATCCATGTCACTGTACAAACTTCTACAATTTTGATTATATTGTATACCAGTACCTGGGTGACCGACCATCACTCGGCATCTTTCGATTTCTGTTCAATATGCAAGATTTTGCGTGAAGTTTGATTACAGTTAAATATTTTTCTTTGAGGCTTCCTATGCCTTTTGAAGTGTACAGTTCCTTTCTTTAACTAAAGAGATGCTTAACTAACATCAGTGGTCTTACTGGCACCTATGAAATGAGGTTAAAGCCATTTACGAGATACCAAATTCAAGAATTGCTAATTTCTTGTAAAATCGTGTTACAATCTTGAAATAAAAAACGTTACCGACAAATAAAATTTCATCAAATTCGCTACAGCCATTTCTAAGATCGTCCGGTTTACTACCTTATAAATATCTTTTTAAAAGAAAAATGCTATTATTATTTCAAATAAAAATGCTTATCAGGTATTAATTAATGGTGCAAAAGTAGTAGTAATACACTTTAATGAGTAAAACATTAGTGCTAAATTCATTCACTCTGGTAAAACTATGATCATACCTCACATCAACTGTAAACCTTCTGATCCAACCATGCCTTTCCAAATAATAAGAAAACAATACCCAATAAAAGTAACCTTGGCTATGCCCATTAATAAAGCACAAGGCCAGATGCTTCAAAGTGCAGGATTGTATTTGTCAGGACCTGTTTTTTCGTATGTCCGAACACCTGCCTGTATATTTTAGTTCACAGATTCAGTGTTATGTTTGTGTTAAAGTCATATACGGTCAAAAAATGAAAGATGATGATCACATCATAACTGCTGATATTGTTTTAAAAGAAGTTTTTTTAAAGTAAATAAATTTGGAAAAATTACATCTGAGAAAGAGAATATCTATTGTTTAAATATATGCTTTTTAAATGTTTTATAATTAAATAATTAGTATTCAATGATAACAACATTTTACAATAAAAGTGATATTTATTACTGCTTAAAATAAAATACCTTTCATTAACAAATATACTTGCATTTCAAAATCTTGAACATGGCAGCATCAACAGCAACGGTATTTCTTCAATTGTATAATGAAAACACAGCCAAACCTGTTGCAAATATTCAATGAATTTATTGACCGGTTTCGACCCGCCTAAAGGGGGTCTTCTTCAGAAACTAGTTAAAATATATTACATGAATCTAAAACACTTTTCAATAAAATAGTACACTTTCGTACTAAAGTCACACATTAAAATTTATTATCTGGCTAACCATCCGGCAGCCAGCGTGCCTCACAGAGCCAGCGTCTAATCTGGGCGGCAGCTTATTGCCGACAATAAGCTGCCGCCCAGATTAGACGCTGGCTCTGTGAGGCACGCTGGCTGCCGGATGGTTAGCCAGATAATAAATTTTAATGTGTGACTTTAGTACGAAAGTGTACTATTTTATTGAAAAGTGTTTTAGATTCATGTAATATATTTTAACTAGTTTCTGAAGAAGACCCCCTTAAGGCGGGTCGAAACCGGTCAATAAATTCATTGAATATTTGCAACAGGTTTGGCTGTGTTTTCATTATACAATACTTGCATTTACTTATTTCCACACTATTATATTACAAGTTGGTGACTGACCATGATACTGTATGAAATGTAATGTTCAGATGGGTCAGTTAGTATACATGAACTGTTCTTTTAAAGATACAAGAGTTCCTTGTTGTAACCAAAGAGAAACTATCAGGCTAACTAGGCTTTCTTGTACCTTAAACATCTATGAGATCATGTTAGAGCTATTACTGAGATACCAAATACAAAAAATTTTCCTATTTTGCAGGGAAGACACCTATTTAGATAAACTTAAAAAGCAAAACATTATCTAAATACAAAATTTCATCCAAATCATTTGAGCCATTTCCAGTATACCAAATACATATATATAATTCAATAATTGCTTATTTATAGATATAAGATTATGTCATCTGCAAACAATCTAACTTCTGACTGTAAACCATCAACACAATTGTTGTAAAGCAATAACTTCCTTACACTCGAAGGAAGGCAGAAAGTAAAGCCTTTAGCATTGTAGATAAATTGGATAACCAAAAACTTGATACAAAGGTATTTTTCAAGTAAAAATTAGAGCGGTACTATGCCATTTAGTTAAGCCTAAAGTTGAATGCAAAGTATCACAAGCACTTCCATAGCTACTATGATTAAAAATAATTATTATTTTGAGGTAATGGTTGTAGGGTTAGAGAAAAAGGAGACGGGCATCCATATTAAGAGAGTACCTTGTGTGGACAGATTTATAATAGGTATCAGGGAAAGCATTCATTCATGATCAAAGTTTATGTTAGAATGCACCCAACCCCAAGGAACATTTTCTCATAACACATTTATTTATTAGAATAATGAAAGCAATGGTCCCACTAAAATACCTTGTGGCACTCCCATATTCACTTCCACCTTTTTTGATACTGCATTTCATACCCTAACACTTTGCTTTCTACCATTTAAGATTTCCTCTAACCACAAAGTCACTTTTCCACTCCAATAGTTTTCAACATATTCAAAATAATTTTATGGCTCATTTTGTCATAACAATCTGTGAATTCCAAAATTCATGATACTGTTCAGAAAGGTTTACAAATCCATTGATCATGTCACCCTAATTCAGTGCTGCCATTTCTACAGATTTATCTGTAGATATACGGATTTTTATAAAAAGTTAGGATTTTTGGATTTTGTTAAAATATCTATGGATTTTTGCTATTTTTTCTATTTGTTGATTTTTCCTTATATTGGTGTTTTGTTAAACTTCGAGCATATAATGTTAATGCATTACAGAATTGTCAATAATTGTTAATCGTTTCCTTGCAACTGCTCATCTGAACCAATGATTGAAATATTGATTATAGATCTTAAAAGACCGTAAACAGAGCTATCGGCACACTTTTTATGCATGGTGAAACGCTCGTTGCCACTGCTTACAAAGCAGTGCCTTCTGAGAAGGATTAACCAATATCCGAGAGTCAAAGTGTTCGCAGTATTTAACATTTCCTGTTACCGAAGATATGCTAAATTTAATGTCAACAAAGAAAATAGATACTGTATAGTCACCCCCTCCCCACCCACCCAAAAAAAGAGTAGCCAAAGCAGCAGCAGCGATGAAAGTGATGATGTATATAGAGATATTTCTTACTTTCAATGTGGAATATTATTTTATATTTTGAATTTTAAAGACCTGGAAATAAAAAATATTCTTAATTTTGACTCTCTCTTCAATAATTGTTGTTTTAGCCTTTTAGTTAGCGAGTCTCTGGAATTTTGTACCCAATCTACAGAAATTTTAGTAACCATCTAGGGATATTCAAAGCCAAGAGGCTGGCAGCACTGCCCTAATCAATATTGAAAATGAATTGTACCAGACAAGAAGAACCCAAAGTTTTTTTTTTCTTTGTTGAAAGAGAAGCTCTCTTCCCTTGCCACAATTCTATTATTAAAAATGTAAATGACTTCTTCTTAGTACTAACCATGACATCTCAGAGGAAACTGTTAGAATAAAGGTTTTCAACTTTAAGAGGCAGTGAAGGAGACATTTTACTTAAGACGGTATAGAGTTAAGGTATCAGCCACATGTCCAGCAAAGCTACCTCACACTTGGCACCTCCCACATCCCGTGACATGTCTCCATACTCTCCATTTTGGACACTGTAGCCTAGGCAATAAAACAAGACCCACTCCTCCTGACACCACCTGAAGTGTGAAATCCAGGGGTGAGTTTTTGGACTCCAAAATCAGTACAGAGGTCAAGCCTGGATGATGTGCTTTTACCTCTACTATTCAAATTTCTAATAAAAATCTGTACATGGCAGAAAGGATAAAATGATTAATAGAACAAAAATATGTTAAGTATAGGCAGCAGAAACATGAACTTACAAATTGATTAAATTGCCACTTTGTCTACTTTGAAATAGTCATTAATTTTATCCCCCTACTTTTCCTACTCATGTATTATGGGTCATCATATTACCTTAACTTCTTAAAATACTGAATTCTGCAACATTTTCACTGAGGGTAATATCTAGAATAGCCAATATAGAAACCAGAAAGTTAGTATATTTTGCACATTTTCATTCGCTGCTCACTTACGGCATCTCATTCTGGGGAAACTCGTCACAAGCACAGAGGGTATTTAAATTGCAAAAGCGTGCTATAAGAACTATCTGTGGAGCAAGCCCACAGACATCGTGCAGAAATCTATTTAAAAACCTGGGTGTACTAACAATGCCAGCACAGTATGTATACTCTGTATTATCATTTGTAGTAGAAAATCCTGAACACTTCAATCTTAATGCTGACATACATAGCCATAATACTAGGAATAAATATAATATTCACAAGGATTACAAATCACTATCAATTGTTCAGAAAGGGTTAACATTTACTGGAGCTTCCTTATTCAATGTATTACCAACAGAAATTAAATGTTATCTACAAAAACCCAACTACTTTAAGTCCAAACTGAAAGAGTTTCTGCTTCAGAACCCATTTTACTCTGTGAAAGAATTTTCTTCTTGGAATTTGGTAACTAAGAATGACTGATAAAATAGTATATATGGTGTATGGAAGGGGAAGGTGACAAAATTATCCACAATTACTAAAATGATATATGGTTTTTCTTTCTGTTGAAACTTTTGACAAATGAACTAATTACACTGTTTACAAAATTTCACTCATATATAGTAACTAACATGGGATAGCATGCACTCAAAAACTGCTGTGAAAAATTATCATATTAACAGGTTTTTAAGTAATTGACTGCTTATGAGTTGTTGGTAATATAATTGATATTGCTAATAGGTGTGTGTACTGTTCCACATAAATAGCTACTAACATAATATAATATGTAGTCACAAATTACAGTGAAACCTTTCATGGTAACTGGTTGGTAAGAAAATAACTGGTTATTAGATGCTGGTAACAAGTGTATACACTGTTCCACATAATAAGTATTAATTAACTCGGGATTGTATTTGTAGATTACAGGAGATATTGGTTATACTAATGGGTTGTTGCTAACTTGTTGTCAATATATAATAATATTATCAATTATATAGTAATATTCACATTACTAATAAGTGTATGTACTGTTCCACATCCCCGAGATTATTCTCACATGGGATCAAAGTGAACATATCTATCTATCTATCTATCTATCTATCTATTAATATGTATTATTAATAAAAATTTATGTCTTTAACATCTATGGTTTACAGCTTACTGTCTTTAATAATTGAAGTTCTGTATCTTTTGAGCAAAAATTATGGATTCACTCATTTGACCATCTGTAACACATTCATAACTTCCTAATCCTTTAGAAATTTATAGCTGTGCATTGCTTTCATTCTTACTAACATTAACATAAATGTAACTTAAAATTTTGAAAAATCATGAAGGGGTGATAATAATTATAGGTGGCTTACCGGAGGGCTGAATAAAATTTCCTTTAGATTTTCTTCATTGTTATCAAATGAAAGCTGGTAACTTGCTTACTCCCATATTTTCTGATTTTCCTCTTCATTGCAAGTTATCTGGTGATGTTTGTTACTAGTCAGAAATTGGGATAGTTTATAGATTATAACTACTAACAAATAAATAAACAAAAAATCGCTGCACTGGTGGTTGGGTGATATATATACAAGTGCTGAAATATTACTGTGTAGTAAAAGTATTAGTTTAAATTACGTGGGCAAGGCATTTAGGATAATTGTGAGCACATGTAAATTTAACAAGTGTAACAAATAATTTAACACTGAGGGAGATTAATAACAGTTTAGGCTTAAAATAGCATTAATTATCTGATAATCTGAGGAAAGCAGAGTTGAAGCTAAGTTACTTTCAAAACAAAAACAGGTGTTTATGATTTAACATTACAGTAGTGTGTGTGTTTGTAGTTATTGACTGTATTGTTTGTAGCATAACAAATGTGTTACAGGTTTTGATCAGTTGTTTCATTAACTTACTAGAGTATTCAGACAATTATCGGTACCTATTCAAAGTAAACTGGGTGTATGTAGAAATCTGGGCACAGTATAGTGACCTGTTGAATAATCTTTGACTGCTTCATATGTAGCAGAGTTTAGTAGTATTGTTTCTGGATAATATTAGTGTTATCCCAGTTTTTAAAAATAGGGTAGGCATTGTGTCAGTAGGATTAGTTCAACTGACTTAAATTAGCAGTTTTCACTAATAAAGTAGAGGTTGAGTCAGTAGTATTAGCTCAACTGACCTAAATTAGAGCCATGGAGTTTAATAGCTGCTCAGTTCAGTAGCATCCTAGTGTTTAGAGGGAAATATTGTGCTTGAGTTGTGTGGCACCTGTTGCAAGCTTGTGGTGAGTTTGGTATGTAGTGAGTGTAAGAAGTGGTTTTACCAGAATAATGGTACTGCAGAGGGTAAATGGGAACTAAAATTGACTGGCTGGTGTCTACATTGTGCCACAAGTAACGTAGTCGCTCTCTAAGTGAATCGTGAAGACTGGGGGGAGGAAAAATCTGGGCTGTTATATATAGGAACACCTGTGAGAATACAAAGACTTCTGGGTTCCCACCAAAGTAGTCTGATAAACTGATCAAATATCAGATCTCATGCTTGTAACTTGTATTATCCTTTTGGCCTTGATGTCTTAAAATATTCCTATTACTCTGAAATTTTGACAGTAGTTGGATTCATCAAAAAGTGTTAATTATGATCCTTATAAAATTTTTCGTACCTTCAATAGTTTGGCTGTAAAAAATTATTTCCAGAGATACCAGGACTTGTTAATAACGTTGATAATTTTGCATCTATGATGCTGACATAACATTTATTTTACTTCTCATTGACTGCTCTTTCTTCTGATACCAAAAGCTCCCTGTTTACTATTTTCAAAAGAGTGAAATAAAATTCGTCAACCAAAAATAGAATTTAACTAATTAATATTTCCTAAGTTTTTAAAGTTATCAATCTGAAGTGACTTTAACTGATTCTACTTATTCCAAAATGCTTACTGAGTGATTTTGAGGTTGCTATCTGCTATCTCTGATTTATTATCAATTTTTGAAATATCGTTCCAAATGAATGTTTTCTAATTGACTAAGCCCTCTTATCAAAGCATCGTTGGCGCCAAAATTTACTTTCTTTTATTTAAATCCAATGACTTCATGAATTAAAATGAAACTTACTAGAAACTCTTTATATTTGATTAAACTTTATTTTAAATACAATTTCTTCCTTTGAATTTATGTATATTACTGAAATAATTAATTTTGCTATGAGCATGTGCCTGCCTTTAGCATATAAATTTTAAAAATAATCATTAGACTATACTAAGCCTTCCAAAATTTTAGTGTGTTGTTTCAACAAAAATTACGTTCTTCACTTTCTACAATATTATGGCAGGTAATAGAAGATTTAGGATCACTTTGTATGGGTTTCACTAAGGAGGGTAGAGTATTGATAGTGGGGTGAGTTCTGGAAATGGTATTGTTAGAAATGAGAGTTACAGCATAGAGATTGACCTGAGGAAGGTGGTAATGGAGGCACAGCATACGAAAGCAGTGTCAGATCTAGGAATTTTTGGATCCTACACCTAAATAGAAGGGGAATCTTTATGAGCTGTTAGCTACACCTGCAAGGGAGCCCACTTCCAGTTATGATAGGGTAAGGTCTGTGGCTTTTTTAGATTAGAGTCTCCTGCTGTAGGATTAGAAACAGGGGACCAAAAGGATACTGAATGAAAATGCATGATGGGAAAAATTATATATAGTAATTAAATCATAGAGGCTGAGGAAAAGATACCACAAATGGTAAGGTGATGAATAATGCTAAAATTATAAGGCAGACAGAAGATTTTTACTACCGAACTGTAGGAGTATAAAGAAAGGAGTAATTGAGTTTTGTATCTTAATAAAGTTACATAAACCACAAATAGTTATCAGGGTTGAGTTTTGGTTAAAAGATGAAGTGGTATTTCCTGATAGTTATACGGTATACAGTAGATATAAAGGAGGAATTGGTGGAAGGGTATTCATACTAGTTAGTAAAGGTTATGACAGTTCACTAGTGTTCATAGATAATAGTTATGAGCTACTAGGGGTAGACTTCTGGGGTGTGACAAAAGAAAAAATTACTTCGCTGCCTATCATACTGAAAAAATGAATGACGAAGATGATGCTCTTGGGTAGAAATTAAATTCATATTCAGAGTTCAGAGAAGAGAGTAGAATGGTCATAATTGGAAGGGACTTTAACACTACTAAGGGTTGATTCACAGGGAATTAGGATAAATAATACAATGGAACAGAACTCACCAGCACAACCTCCAAAGTGAGATTCATGGAAGAGATATCTGAACCGTGTAAGATCAATACCGACGTTCAGCAGGGTGATGGTCTGTCCCCGATACTCTTCAACCTTGTTATGGATAAAGTCATCTGAGAATGGGAGAAAGAACTTAAACAGCAGAACAATTGGAAGCCTATACAACTCAGATGACGCAGGAATGGTATTAAAATTCCTGCCTAGCCTTTGCAGATGATTTAACCATACTAGCATATGGTCAGACCACAGCAATTAAACAGATAGAAACTCTCAAAGAATGCGCTAAAAGAGTAGGCTTACAAATATCCTTCCAAATAACCAAGTTCATCTGCTCAAAACTCCACACTAAAAATCTGGTCACAAAATATGGGCATATTGAGAGAGTCCTGTATTTCAAGTATCTGGGAGAAATCATCGAACGCACAGGAGGAGAGAATATAGCACAGAAAGTTCACATACAAAAACTTAGTAGAGCCTACAATAGAACCTACAACATATATAATAAAAAATGTTTGTCCATATATATAAAAGTCAGCCATTACAACACGGTTATCAAACCGGAAGCCCTGTATGCCAGCAAAACTTTAACACTACACAGGAAAGGTGACCTAGAAAGCATTTTGAAAGAAGAACACAAAATTATAAAAAGATTCTTGGCCCAGAGAAAACAGATGATGGATATAGACTTAAATCTTGAAAAGCAACAGAAACACTGTCAAACATCGTGGTAGACATCAGCAAACAAAGATTAAGATTTTATGGACATATCCACAGACTTCCAGCAACAAGACTCATTCATAAAATTGTGACGTACATAGAACAGCTAGAAACTTAGCCCTGGGTCCAGCAGATCAAAAAAGACCTCGAAAAAACCTACATAAACTCATCAGAAATCATAGACAGAAAGATACAAAGAAAAAAATTAACAGATGGGAAATAGCACCAGAGAATGAAGTAATTAAGAGACCGGGGATGAAGTGGACAGACGAAAGGAGGAGAATCCATGGAGAAAAAATGAAAGCTGTATGGAAACTTAGGAAACTGAATCGTTAAGGCTTTGTGTGAGCCAACAAGGTCCAATTGCAGATAATAATACACGTGAACAGAGGTTTGAAAATATGTCAGTGAGGGAAGGTTATTTTACACAAGTAGTAGAACAGAGTACAAGGGGACTAAACATGTTGGATATCTTCTTGATATAACATGATGAAAATTTTATGGGGTCTCAGGCTACAGAAGGAATAAGTTATCATGAAGCAGTAATTATGGATATTAGAGGGACTAGTAAACCAATGGCCAGAAGTGAAGATGGTTATAGATACAGTTGTAGGAAAGCACATATCATTGAACTAGAAGATATTTCAGAGAAAGATTTAGCATTTGGAAGAAAGGTGCCAGTACAGTGGAAAGGGACTGGGAAACATTCAAGGGGATAATAAAAAGAGAGGAAGAAATATTTATTACAAAACAAATAAAATAATTGTTTAAAAAAAACATAAAAACCTCCTTCAAAAAAAAAAAAAAAAATAGCACTAAAAATTTTAAAATAACTTTATAGCTTGCTTAGGAAAAAGTAAATCTAAATGGACAATTTTTTACATTACTGTCATTGAAATTTTTACTTTAATTAGTTATTTTTCGAGTCAGTGCCAGCTGTCACATCGCAAAGATCGAATTACTGAACTTCTTTTGGCGTTAGAGGCGAAACGGGGAGTACGAACAAACATTCCCAATATTTTACAGCATGTCGTGAGGCAGATAGTGTTTTTGCGGGAGACAGCTTAGGGAAACAAATTAATAGTATTTTAATCTGTAGCTCGGCATTATTGGTCATCCAGGCATATCTCCGGCGCTACAGTGTAAGTTGGTAGGTTGCATCATGCAGTAAATGATTTACAATTAGTATAATATCGGCGTATCATCTGTATGTTTCAGTTTTGTTGAAACATATTTCTAGCAATTGTAAGTAAGCAGTAACATGATTTTTTATGTATTACTGTTATTCCTTATTGTTTTTATCTTTTTGATTTTCTTGCTTTCACTGGCACCGAATCCAAAAATAACTAATTAATGACAGTAATATAAAAAATTGTCCATTTAAATTTACTTTTTCCTAAGCGAGCTATAAAGTTATTTTAAAATTTTTAGTGCTATTTTTTTTTTTTGAAGGAGGTTTTTATGTTTTTTTAAACAAGTAATTTTATTTTTAATTTTTTAGTGGTAATATAGTTTTTTTTTGTATTTTAAATATGCTGCAGCAGTTTCCATTTTGCGAGCTTCCTGGTAGCTTAGAGATTAAAGCTGTTGCTTTCAAAGAAGAATTCTGTCTTCAAATACCACAAAAACTTCCAGAACGGGGTGAATTGGGTGTTGTGTTAAGGAATGTCAGTTTACAGTTTGGTCGATCTTGTCATAACATCTGTTAAAGCTGCTGGCCGATAACCGAAAAATGTAACATCTGGACATTAATACATACCACATACAGAAATCTCTCTGTTTGCTCCGGCATCACACAGAAAATATAGATTTTTAATTGGTTTTCACAACGTGAAAGCTTGGAATCAAAGTTGAAATCTGAAGTAGATGTTGAGACATTATAACACATTTATTTTATAAATATTATGCCATGACTTAAAAATAGCTTAATTGATTTTGACGGGATTTAAAACTGTGGATTTTTGTAAAGAACATTGGAAATTAAAAGGGGTGAGGGTAAAGGGGAAGAGGGATTGGGCTTTTGTATACCAAATGTAGACTGCCTTTTCTGATTGATTAAAGTATGTGTGTGTAAATTTCTATTGATATCAGATAAAACTGTAGGTATATATAAAAAAACAATCAAGGGGTGTGGAGACGAAGAGTAGTTTGGTTTTTTAAAGCTAGTGTGGGCAGTATTTTTCTCTTTCTTTTAAAGTATACATGTGCAAATTTCCATCGAAACCAGATAAAAACTGTAGCTTTGTGTAAAAAACAATTGCAAAAATTAAATGGGGTAAGGGAGTGAGTGGTAGGGTTTTGTAAACAGAATGTAGACACTATGTTTCTCTTTGTTTTTAAGTATACATGTGCAGTGTTCCATGGAAATCTAATAAAACTGTGCATATCTATAAAGAACATTGGAAATTTGGAGGGGTGGGGGTAGAAGGGAAGAGGGGTTGGGCTTCTACAACCTAATTTAAACACAACTGTTCTATATGTTTTAAAGTATACGTGTGCAAATTTCCTTCAGAATCGGATAGAAACTGTAAATTAAAGGATGGAAAGGAAGGAGCGGTGTTTGGACTCCTGAAACAAAATGTAGACAGTATTTTTCTGTTTGTTTTTCAACATACATATGCATACTTTCTTCAAAATCAGAAAGAAACGGTAGCTTTGTATAAAGAACATTGACAGTAATTAAAGGGGTAGAAAGGGGGATAGGGTTTGCATTTTTGTGTAAGTTATGTGGACAATATTTTTCTTTTTCTATTTGTTTTAAAGAGTATGCATGCAAAGTTCCACCGAATCGGATTAAAATGTGGGTTTTGTACAAATATTAAGGGAAGGGGAGCTAGGGTATTTTTTTATTATTTTTTTGGTCAGAAATCTTATTCATATAAAATTACATATATATGTGCCAACTTTAATAAAAATTGGTCAAATGGTGTCGACTGTAGCTTTCTAAAACGAAATTGACAAATATCAAAGGGGTGGAAACGGGGAGAGAGGTTCAGTTTTTTCAAAGCAAGAGTTGGCATTATTTCTCTCTTTGTTTTATAGTAAAAATTTGCTAAGTTATGTCTAAACTGGATAATAACTGTGGTTGTGTATAAAAATTAAGCAGTTTAATGGGGAGAGGGGGTGGTTTTTAGATCTTTTGGTTAGACACCTTCTTCGTGAAAAAATACATATAAGCACCAACTTTCATGGTAATCGGTCGAACGATCGCGACTGTAGCTTTTTATAAAGAACATTGACAAAAGTCAATGGGGTTGAAGGAGGAAAGGGGTAGAGCATTGGCAAACCAAATGTTGACAGGATTTTTCTCTTTGCTTTAAAGTATACAAGGGCAAAGTTCAATAAAAATCGGATAAGAAATATAGATTTCTATAAAATTAAGGGGTGTAAAGGGACACATGTTGTAGTTTTTTTATTTATTTCTTTTTTGGTCAGAAACCTTCTCCAAGAAAAATTACATGTATATGCCAACTTTAATGGAGACCAGTTAAATGGTGTCGACTGTTGCTTTGTATAAAGAACATTGGTAAAAATTTAGGAGGTCGATAGGGGGAGAGGGCTTCAATTTTTTCAAACAAAAAGTTGGCAGTATTTTTCTCTTTATTTTTGACTATACATTTCCAAAGTTTCATCGAAATAGGATAAAAAATGTGGGTTTGTTTAAAAATTAAGGGGTGTAAAGGGGAGAGGGATGGTTTTTATTTACTTATTTTTTGGTCAGATTCTCCATAAAAAAAATTACATGTATATGTCAACTCTGATGATAATCGGTCAAACGGTGTCGAGTGTAGCTTTTTTATGAAGAACATTGACAATAATTAAAGGGGTGGAAGGAGGGAGGGGGTTGAGCTGTGGCAGACCAAATGTCGACAGGATTTTCTCTTTCTTTTAAAGTATACATGGGCAAAATTCAATAAAAGTTAGAAAAGAAATGTAGGTTTCTATAAAATTAAGGGGTGTAAGGGGGAGTGGGGTAGTTTTTTATTTTTTTTTGGTCAGATTCCTTTCTCATGAAAAACTACATGTAATTGCTAACTTTAATGGAGATCAGTTAAATGGTGTCAACTGTAGCTTTGAATAAAGAAAATTGGCAAAAATCAAGGGGGTGGATAGGGGGAGAGGGGTTCATTTTTTTAAACCAAAAGTTGACAGTATTTTTCTCTTTATTTTTTGCTATATATGTCCAAAGTTTCGACGAGATCGAATAAAAAATGAGTATTTGTATAGAAATTAAGGGGTTGAAGGGGATAGATGGGGTGGTTTCTCAATGAAATTCATATGGGACCACTTCGGAGGTATACCCTATCCACTAAAAAAATTTCATTTAAATCGGTTCAAAATTGTCTAAGATATCGCTGAACATACAAAAAAAAAAAAATACAGACAAATTGAGAACCTCCTCCTTTTTTTGAAGTCAGTTAAAAATTAATAACAATACAGAACGTGATTACTACAATAGGGAGGTGAGAAAGCTTAAGAGGTTGGTAAGGAGAGAACACAACAGAACTAACAGACAGCTAGGAAACAGGGAAACTTTGCCATAAATAAACAAGGAATTCATAGGAGGTGGCCTACAGGGTGAGAATCTAGGATTTTCTGTATCTATGTTAGAAAACTGAGGAGAAGGGAAGGTACACAGACAATTGTGGGCAATGAGGGGGAAGAAGTTACTATGGATTTGGAAAAGGCAGCTATTATAAGTAATTTTTTTTCAAGAGGCCAAAAAAGGAATAGCATTCTGGTATGTAAGGGGAAAATCAGAGGAGGAGATTCCCTACTTAAGCATTTATGATTAGAATAAAAAACTGTAAATAAATTCTGAGATGGGTGAAATAAAAAAGCTGAAGGGACTGGTGAGGATAATACTCCTACAGATGTATTAAAGATAGCTTTATATGGCTTTGTACCTTATCTGGTAACATTACTTAGATTGGTTTTGAAGACTTATTTTTTACCAGAGGACTGGAAAAGTTCCATAATAGTACGAGTCCATAAATGAGGTAAGACAAATAGAGTAGAAAATTACAGGCCAAGTCATGGGAAAGTTGATGGAGAGATTGGTGTGCAACCATATTAGAAATGTCTGTGAGGGAAGGAACTGGTCTGCAGAAGAGCAACATGGATTTAGGAAAGGACACTCATGTGAATTTAGGTCAGTGGGCTACATGCAAGATATTGCAGATGAAATGGATGAGGGAGGTCAGGTTAACAGTGATCAAAGCATTTGACAGAGTGAGCAATAAAATGGTGGTAGGTAAGGAAAAAACCATTGGAGTGGATGAAAAAGTGACTTGCTGGGTGGAGGAATTCTTAAAAGGTAGAAAGCAAGAAGTTAGGGCAGGAAATGCAGTATTGAAAGAGGTAAAAGTAAATATAGGAGTATCTCAGAGTAGTGTATTGGGACCATTGCTGTTCATTATTCTAATGAATGATTGTATTGATGGGAAGAAATCAGAAATTAGTTTGTTTGCAGATGACATAATGTTATACAAAGGAATTAAAACAGTATAGAACTGTGAAAAGCTACAAGAGAATCTGAACAAGATATCTAGCTGGTGTAACATAGGAATTCATTAAAATAAATAAAATTACATATTTAGACAGATAAAGGCCATATTGTTGCATAATTAAAAGTTTAAGGAATTAATAAAAAGAATAGCAGGTTTAACAGAGATTATTTGCTTTGATATGTTGGGAAATATAGTATCTCTGGAAAAAGAAGAAGTGAAGGGATTGTTGGTAGAGAGGCCGAGCAAGTAAGACTTATCATAATAGAGCAGAGGAATGAGAAGTTTTGAGATAATAGTTGCATAGTGAGGAAGATATGGAGAGAAAATTTAATAGATCTTGCATAGGAAGAGAACCTACTAATATTTTCGATTGAAGTTAGTTAAAGAATACTTCTACACATGGCAAAAAGTTGTTGTTGCTATGAGAGGAACTTTGAACAGAACAAACGAAAGGAAATAAGAACGGAGACTTTCCCAGCGTATGCTTGAAATGAAATCTTCCTGGGTGTACCGCCGGATAGTGTTTTGAAAACATGATATTTTGACGACTAGCTCCACCGTCTTCATCAGGTATCAAGACATCTGCAGAGGTCGGCTGACCGCCAGATATCTGACGGTATCCGACGGTCAGCTGACCTGTGCAGATGTCTTGACACCTGATGAAGATGATGGAGCTAGTCGTCGTGTTTTCAAAACACTATCCGACGGTACACCCGTAAAGACTTAATTTCAAGAAAGGAAATAAATAGCATAATATACAATATTAATTCTGTGTATAAAAAATCTATTTATTGTTACACTGGGTAATTAAACATGGAATGAAAAGAAATGCCACGAAGAGCCAGCTTATTAGGTACACAGATAAAAAAGTAGAGATTGTGTTTGATTATAGGACAGGGAAGAAATTGCTTGATTCTTGGCTTTATGGGTGATGCTGTGTCATATTTCTTGTAGCCGATGTTTCGACCATCCTCCTGTGATCTTCAGTGATGGTAATAGTCAACTACAAAAAATGTGATGCGGCACTACTCAGACAGTCAAAAATCAACTGTCTCTGGCCGCAGAAGCCTACAATTACAAGAAATTGCTTGTTGATGATCATAAATGTAAATATCTTTTGATATTGGGCGGCATGCAATAGGCAGGTGGTAGGAAAGGTTTAAAAGTTCTTCATTTATTGGAGAGGCTGATGAGGGAATGTACCAGGGAACTGAGGGAATTGAGTTACAAAACCTTGAAGACCCCTGCTTGAATATGATGTAGTGGTATGGGACCCACATTTTGGTTATCAATATCAGGTATTGGAAGGGTTACTAAGGAAAGCACATTTGTTTGCACAAATTACCACAGTATGCAATCAGTAACCAATATTCTGAAGGAGCTTTGTTGGGAGTCATTAGAAGATGGGTGAATAGAGTGTTTGGTTTGTTCAGGGCTTATAATCACGATAATGCATAGCTGGAAATAAGCAGAAGGATTAGGAGTTCAAGATGGAGAGGAAGAGATGACTGTAATCATAAGAGGCACTTGAATTCAGGTAAAGGGGAGTGGTAAAAAAATTCTTGTGGGTAGATAAGGGAGTCAGGGACTGGAATAAATTGTCAAATGAAATAATGGATAGTCTGCCAAAAACACTGAAGGAGTTTAAATTTACATTGATATTTAGATGGCTACAGTCTACAAGGAAATTGTTCCAATCATTCTGGAGATTATTATTTTTGCAAAATAACTAAATGAGTGATTTTAATATTTCGGCAGATAGTTTTTTCAATAGAAGGTAATGTACATAATTCACCTGGAAATTTCATGAATCAGGTAATGTACATGTGAAAATACTTGTTAAGATATTCAAAAAATTTTACACTGTTCCCAATTTTTGTCAATATGTTTTATTCATGTGTCTAACGTTTTTACACCACAAAAATTACAATGTACTTGATTTAAAAATAACTTATTATTGTTTTTTTCTTCTTATTGTGAATTGAATTTAATATACAAACTGTGTACAGAACCTTCATAATACTTGTCAATGATAGCTCATTTTAAATTCAAACATTATGTCTGAATTTAATTTTTTGTATCACTGTGTTATGAATAACAATTCTATAATCTCTTCTTTTTTGCAGTGATCAGTCTCTCGACTGGTTTGATGCAATCCTACATCTTCCTATATTGTGCTTACCTCTTCAACTCACAATACTCCTTACAACTTAAGTCCTCAGTTATCTGCTTCCTATATACTATTCCTTCTCCCTATACAGATCTTACCTCTGACTGTTCCCTCCACTAACAAATTAATCAAAACCACATGTCTTAAAATGTGTCCAACAATCATGTCATTCCTGTCTTTCTGCAAGATTTTCCCACAAACTTCATTCCTCACCCATCATTTCCAAAACTCATTCATTTCATGCTTTGTCTGTCCACTTAATTAATTATCTTGAATGCATCCTATGAATAATAGTTTAATTATAATCATTTTTAGATTAATGTTTTAAGTTTTTTGTTTTTTCCCTAAAATTAGCATTAATGACATAAAAATTCCAGGGCTTGCAGCATGTCCTTAAGGCAGAAGGGCAATACCCCTAGTACAGAAACTATCATAGCAGAGGAAATGGAAACTGGGGCTCCAGAAATAAACCTCCCCAAAAGAGCAGGTCAGTCAACATATTCCTGTAATTTCTGATAAATTGCCTTTTCATGACTGCAGCTATATTAATATTATTTTCTTTGTGATGTACTTACAAGAGAGATATTATTATTACTCTGATGGTAACATGATTATAGAGATTTTTTTAAAAAAATTGCAACATTAAGGGGAAATATTGATTATTATGCATGATGAATGGACATTACACATTCACAAAAACAAGGGGAATTTTTTTGTTGATTTATTTTTGGTATATTCTCTTTAGTGTTTCACCCTTACCTGCTTTCTTTTGTTGCTTTTATATTTGGTCTGAATACTGAATGGCTCTATCTAACCATTCAACAATGCCAATGCCATATCTGGCAGAAAAATCTTGCCTACCACATAGTAAACATAATATTTTTCTGCATTATGTATTACTAGCAGTTACCTGCGACTTCGTTCGCGTTGAAGAGTGTTGTAATATAAGATTTTCTTGAGAGGTTTGGTTGCTCAGTGGTTAGGACGTCCAACTGGAGATGGAAAAGCCCCCAGCTTGAATCCCAGTCTCGGAGAGAATTTTCAAAGGTCCTTAGCTCGACCTTCACATCTGGCATAGGTTGTGTGACGTGAATTATGCCACAATGCTCACTTGGTTCTGATTCTGTGTTGAACTGTGGGTCCTCTATGTCTGGTAGGATTACTGGGTTACGTTAAGAGGCAAAGAAAGGGACTGATTGCGGAGACGTAAAGAAGCCTTGTCACCAGGTCAATACGACCATACAATTTATTTTAGAGCTATTTTTATTAGTAATAGTAGTAATAAATGTTGCAATAAAATAAGAAAAATCTATTTATGTTCCACAACTACTTCATTGAATTTTTAAAACAGTAAAAATATTCTGTTTATAAGGAGTATTTTCAATTTAATATATCTGTATATACAATATTGAGGATTTGTCTCCTAGGTTTTCGCTATTTTCATAGCCCTAGTTTTCTTACATTTCTTTGAAAGATTTTAATTTCATTTACCCAGCATCTCTTAAAATTATTAATTTCATCTCGCGAATAAAAATGAATATAGTTTTAATTAATGGAAGCTCAAAATGTCAAAATATTAGTAATACATTGATGGAATCGACTAAATATCAACAACAAAAAAATACTAACATCAAAACAGCAAATAAATACTTAAGTGGCCCAAGGACGTTCATTTCCGTTAGTAAAATTGCGATACTAAAAATGAATATTTTTATTTGCATTGAACATCTGAAAAAATCTTTTAAAAAAGAGAACTTAATTTCCTCTTTGAATATTGATTTTTTTTGAGGATATATTGCTTCCATCAACAGAAATTTACATATTATAGTAGTAAGTATAATAGTAATTGATTCTTTTATCTATAAAAATCAGTGGTATTGTGGTAATGGTTTCTCTATCTGTGGAAACAACTGAATTGCCTGTAGACCAGTTTACTATAGTTCATTCGTTTCGATCCATTAATTCTGCGCTAAAATATAAATTTCAATGTTTAAGTAGTAATAGATTGTTTCTTCATAATTGGTTTCTCACTCTACAAACAGAATTGAATGAGTACCGGCGAATTACCACTCCGCTTTGTAAGACTATTGTCTTTCTTGGGGTTGACATGATACTTACTTACTGTAGACCGAACTTCGTGCTTGCTAAAGTTTTAATTACTAACATACAGCACTAGAAGCCGGATAGATGAGTTCGTAGTCGCCGTCGGTTGCCAGATAGGGTCCAACCCAGTCCGATAAAAGTGTGAGGATAACTAATTAAGAGAAATCTTCAAGTATTAAGTAATGAAAATAGGTTCTCCACACATTTATTAGAATAAAGTACACATCGAACCAGTTGGCCACTATCAGAATTTAGATGATAAGGCTATTGAAACTTCGTAATCCGTCGATTGCAAGATTCTTAGAAAAAAGGAAAGTTATTAATCCAAATCAGTCCACACTAAATTACTTCCGATGCCACACTTTACTGTTCTGGTATCTCAACACACTGTCCAAATCAATTTAAAACATACGCCGCAATGGTTAAGCTAGTTCATTCTTCTTCTTACTTCTTGCTACACCCGCACAGTTCGTATAGCGTCTCACATTACGCGACGCGAGCCGTCCGCTACCATACCTCGATAACGACTGACTTTAAACAATGTAGTCATGCGCTCATTTCGGAGCGGCGGAATGCTACTGTTATGTTACAGCTTGTTCGCCACTCCATTATCTGAATAAAACACTGATAAATTTCAAAAATTTACTTCGGGCAACGCCGCATGGTTCTGCTAAAACGTCCAAGTTTACTATAGATCTTTTGATACAATATCGGTACAAAGCGATACATGATGTTACTAAAATGGCGCTCATGAAAGAAGCCTAAATGACTAATAATGTTTCAGTTCTCATTCTGGCCCAGGCTGCGTTTTAAAATTACCGCTAGAAAATCAAAGCTTCTATCACTCGCACATTAATACATTCACTATATTGTATGTTAGTGACATCATGAATAGCTAAATAAAATTGACTTATTATTAACACAGTAAATTAAATACTGAATACATCTAAAACTACATTCAGCTGCATGAACTATGTCGTCAGCTTCATGACAGTTATTGAGGTAACGTAATTAAAACATTTATACTAAAATACTTTTAACTTACAGTGTACAACGGAAAGTCCACAATTATCTACGGTCGTTAATATTGCTGGTCAAATTTACATCGCGATAAAGTAACTTTTATTGCTCGTGATTTAGTAAGGTGTATAATGAAATTAATTGTGATAGTAATTTATGATATACTAATTAGGAATTTTGATATAGAAAATTCTGTTACTACTCGAAATGTAGTTCCAAAGCATTTAATGTGTTGAGATGTGTTCGTATCATTTGATTTTGTAGTGGCAATATTATCAGAAATAGTAGTTTGGTTGAAATGCTGCCTGGACCAGAATGTTTTTGTTACAGCAGAAGGCAGAAGGAATTTAGTTATTATTAGTAATAAGTAAGCAGCTTTCATATGCTCCGTGAAAATGAGGTGTATTGTGTTCCAGTGTTACTTCATGAAACAATAAGTTTATACATTAGCCCATTGAATACATTCGTTTTAAGTGTAGCATTCGATAGATAGTTGCAGAATATTGAACAGTAAGTAAAAAGCAGTACTATTTGTACAAAAATTCTGAACGAAAATTAAAAAAGGTTATTTAAGTTTTAAGTTTCGGCAAAAGTAATTTGTAATACAGAGACTCTATAGTAACAAAAAAGAAAGTAAATAAATTAAACCGAGATAGAATGGAATCCTTTGTATTTTTATAAATACAACATTTAGGGCACGACCATTTTGCACTTTAAGTGAACCAACATTCGTGCTGGTATACTCATAGCATTTTACTTTTTTTCCAAGCTTTGATTTTTTATATTTATTATAACACATATATTACGAACGAAATTATAGTGTAATATTTGATATGACATACTATTTTATGTACGTAAATGAAACATCTCTTTGCGAAATTGACAACAGTACCTACCTTTCTTTTTTTTTAATTTATATTTCCTGCTTCCAAACTATTATTTGTCACTTGCGTCAGCTTATGGCTTTTAAACTAAACACAAACATGCATATGTAAGAAGGTATTTGCTTTTATTTATGAAAAGTAGTGTTTGCGATTTACGTAAAAAGAAAAGAGTAAACGTGGCACGGCTATCTACGAAGTAGGAAACTCTTTGTTGTTTGCGAATTGATATTAATGGCAATTTCTAAAAGAACTATGCGTTTTTGCGGGATAAAATCAATCCTATGTCACTTCGCACGCAATTAACTGACCTCATGCCAAATTTAATTTAAATATGTTGAGTTATTAAGGCGTGATTGATTCCAGAAGTACATCCAAACACACATCCGAACTTTTCCACTTTCTCATTTATAGATATATAGATATTTTTAAAAAAAATCATTTTTCCAAGTATGAACACAATTTTAATAAACCATTTCAGCCTGTCATTTAACTGTAAAAGGATGAAGTTTTTGGGATATAAATTAAATAAAAAAAATTAATAGTCATAATTGGTTATACACAGACGGAAAAAAAAATCCCAACACCAAGAAAAAATTATTGTAGAGTAATGAAATTTGGACAATGCATTTGTCAAGTTAACATGTTTAATTGATTAAATTTTCAAGATCACAGGTTAATTTAAGCTCAAGAAAATGCATTTCAAATGTGAAATACTGTTAAATTAATAGCCGGTGTAACCTCCAGAATTTTGAATGCAAGCCTGCAAACGTGAATGCATTGTGTCATACAGGTTTCGAATGTCACTTTGTGGTATGGAGTTCCATGCTTGTTGTACTTGTGCTGTCAATACTGGGACGGTCAGTGCTGGCTGTGGATGATGCTGGAGTTGTCGTCCAATGATATCCCATACGTGTTCAATTGGAGACAGATCTGGTGATCTCGCAGGCCAAGGTAACATGTCGACACTCTGTAGAGCACGTTGCGAGACAACAGCGGTATGAGGGCGAGCGTTATCCTGTTGAAAAACTCCCCCTTGAATGCTGTTCATGAATGGCAGCACTACAGGTTGAATTACCAGACTGACGTACAAATTTGCAGTCAGTGTGTTTGGTATAACCACAAGAGTGCTCCTGCTGTCATAGGAAATTGCTCCCCAGACCATGACTCCAGGTGTAGGTCCAGTGTGTCTAGGCCGCAGACAGTTTGGTTGCAGGCGTTCCCCTGGCCTCCTTCTGACCAACACTCGGCCATCACTGGCACCAAGGCAGAACCTGCTTTCATCAGAAAACACAACAGATCTCCACTCCGTCCTCCAATGAGCTCTGGCTTGACACCACTGGAGTCGCAAACGGCGATGGCTTGTAGTCAGTGGAATGCACGCTACAGGGCGCCTGGCTCGGAGCTGTCCTTGAAGTAACCGATTTCTAACAGTTCGTTGTGTCACTGTGGTACCAACTGCAGCTCGAATTTCTGCCGCAGACGCAGTACGATGCGCCACAGCTGTACGCCGAATACGGCGGTCTTCCCTCTCAGTAGTGCCACGTGGCCTCCCGGAACCCGGTCTTCTTGAGGCAGTACCATCCCTTGACCACTGCACCCAACAATCATGCACATTGGATACATTCCGGCCAAGTCTTTCTGCAATATCGCGAAAAGAAAATCCACCTTCTCGTAGCCCTATTACACGACCTCGTTCAAACTCGGTGAGCTGTTGATAATGGCTTCTTCGTCTTCTTAAAGGCATTCTTGGCTAACATCAACTCACTATGTCAAATCTCAGCGGTAAATAACGTTCACAAACTTTACAGCGCGTATTTAAAGCAAACCTGATTTGCAAGCTCTGAGTAGCGCTACTAGCGCCACACTTATGCGCGAAGCGCGAAATTTGAATCGATGTCATCTTTCAGATGTATAAACACGCCTACCAAATTTCGTTTATCTAACACAAGTCTTTCTTGGTGTTGGGATTTTTTTTTCCGTCTGTGTATATAAAATTTAATATCTTCTTTGTTACACATTTTGCCTGATATTTGCTTTAATCTTGTTTAAAATACTTGCAACAATGTCATGTTTTAGCCAAGCCATATTATTTCTTTTCTTAAATCACCAATAGGAATTTTTATGAAATGTATTTTATATTTTTAGTGTTTACTTTTCATTTTGGAATATTAAATTAAATCATAAATTTACATTTCCTTGTGTTCATCTTTTTTGTGTCCTCATTTCTCATTATTCATCATTTTCTTAATTTTTTGATACTTTGTAATATTATTTTTTTTATCATTCATAAATTTTACTGTCCTGTACCAATACTGAGAACATTAGTTTTTTTCTTTATTAAAAAAAAACTTCAAATTTTTTTGATCTAACGTGCACTGCTGTACTCTGCATTGTACTAAACTGGTTTACAGCTTAAACTTGCCTTTCACATTATTAACTATTGACCAATAATGATAGAGCGTTACTGAGATAACAAATTACGGACTCACAATTACATTCTAGAATTTTTTGTGTAGTTCTTTCATGGTGTATTGTAAATTCTTTAGCACCATTCTTGATTTCTGTAGCTTCAAATAAAAATGTTCGCAAACACTTATGCCTGAAGTTAAGATCTAGAGTTTGTCCATGGTCACCATTTCCATTCCAAATACCATTTTAATAAAATGTTGCAAAAACTGTCTTTGAGAAAAAGGTGGCCAAAGCCATACTCTTGTTAAGAGTATACACAAAATTACCAGAAAAATCTATTAATATTGAAAGGAAAATGAAAGCATTTTATTTTAACAATTGACTATGTGGTATAAAATTTATCTTATTAGACAATCATATTATTTGATAAGTTTCCATGTAAGAAAAAAGTGATAAGTTTGTATGCTAATAAGGTTTATCACTAATGAGAAAAATCACCACACTTTTTAAGGAAGGAAATATAAATATGAATTATGAGGGGTCTGACTTAGCAAACACCGAGAATTCTTATGTAGGAATTTCACGCATTTAAAAACAATTTTGGGTAGATACCAAAGTGAAAAGAGGACAGAGTGCCAAAGAATGGCATTCACTGAAGACACTGCAGTGAATAGATTGTTATTTCTCTCTTTTGAATATAAAAAGGAGGGGTGAGAAGTAGAGTTGAAAATTATAGGCCAATCAGTTTGACATCAGTGGTAGGTAAATTAATGAAAAGACTGATATGCAACCACATCAGAAATATATGTGAGGAATGTTAGTGGTTTTCGAGTGGGCAACATGCCTTTAGGCAAGGATATTCATGCGAATCTCAGTTGGTCGGATATATGAAAGATATTTCAGATGAACTGGACAAGAGAGGCCAAATTGATAGTGACAAAGGCTTTTGGCAGAGTGAGCCATAAAATGGTAGTAATTAAGGTAAAAACTATTGGAGTGGATGAGTAAGTTATTTTCTGTGAAAAAGAATTTTTAAAAGGTAAAAAAAACAGAAAGTTAGGGTAGGAAATGCAGTATCAAAAGAAATTGAAGTAAAAATGGGAGTGTCGTAGGGTAGCATATTGGGGCCATTTCTTGTAAGCTACCTTAGAATTCTTCAAATTCTAATTAGAAACTTTGGTTATAGGAGAACGGGCATAGTGGAGGACCCAATACCTCAGCCTAGAGCCATATATGCAATGTATTAAAGTAGCAAAGTCAACTAAACAGCTAATACAGACAGTAAAACATCCTTAACGAGTAAAAATCAAGCTGTAAACTTACCTTAACAGCTGTATCATGGTAAAATCCATCACAGTAAACACACCACTTTGTCACAATACAATATCACCATAACTTTGGCCACTTTAAAAGCATTTCATAATAATAATCAGCCATTAGTAAATAAATTTTGTCATAAAGAAACAGTAATAAAGAGTTTAAAGTCTTTTAAAGCATAAAAAGCAAGTGTTATAATTCGTCACGTATAGATTGTTTTCAAATGAAATATAGCGAAGCCCATGCTTTTAATACACAGTTTTAATTATTAGGAACCTGCCAAGTAAAGTCAGTAAAAGAAAATACATTCAGGATTTTTTTGTTTTTTTTTGTTTGCTTTCTTTAGACTGGTTTGATGAAATTCTCCATCACTTCCTATCCTGTGCTAACCTCTTCATTTCTACATACCCCCTACAACCCACATTCTCAATTATCTGCTTCATATATTCTAATCTCTGTCTACCTCTACAGTTCTTACCTTCGACTGTTCCCTCCACTAACAAATTAACCAATCCAGCCTGTCTCTTCTTCCTGTAAGCTTCTTCCATAAACTTCTTTTCTCACCCATCATTTCCAAAACTCGTTCATTTCTTACTTTGTCTGTCCACCTAATTTTCAGCATTCTTCTAAGCACCACATTTCAAATGCTTCAATTTTCTTTCTTTCCAATATTCCTAAAGTCCATGTTTCGCTACCGTAAAGTGCTGTGCTCCACACATAGAGTTTTAAGAAGTTCTTTCTAATTCGTAGATCAATATTTGAAACTAAAAGGTTTCTCTTTTTCATGAAGGCTCTTTTTGCTAGTGCTATTCTGCTTTTCACATCATTCCTGCTTCGGCCATCGGTTGTAATTTTGCTTCCCAAGTAACAGAACTCACTCACTTCTCCTATTGCATCCGATCCTATTTTTATATTTAAACTGCTAGTATTGGTATCATTTCTGCTACATTTCATCACTTTTGTTTTACTTTGATTTATATTCAGTCCAAAATCTTCCTTCAGTATTTTGTTCATGCCATTCAATAACTTCTCAATATCCTCAGCCCTCTCTGCTAATAAGACAATGTCATCAGCAAATCGTAGCATACTGATTTTTTCTCCCTGAAAACTTATGCCACATGGAAATTTTTCTTTGACTTTCTTCATTGCTTCTTCTACATACAAGTTGAATATTAACGGGGATAGACTACAACCTTGTCTCACACCCTTTTTAACTGATGCATGTCTCTCGTGATTCTCTACTTTTATTACAGCCACTTGATTTTTATATAGTTTATAGAGTATTCTTCTATCTCGATACTTTAGACCTGACTTCTTTAAAATTTTGAACATCTTGTACCACCTAACATTATCAAAAGCTTTTTCTAAATCAACAAATGCCATAAAAGTATTTTTGATTTTCTTGATCCGCCCTTCAAGTATTAATCTTAAAGACAGAATTGCTTCCCTTGTACCGTGATTTTTCCTAAACCCAAACTGATCTTCACCTACTATCTCTTCTACTACCCTTTCCATCCTTCTGTATATTATTCTGGTCAGTAACTTTGAAGCATGTGATGTTAGACTAATGGTGCAATAATTCTCACATTTGTCAGCTTGTGCTTTCTTTGGAAGTGTGAAGATAATATTTTTACTAAAATCAGTTGGAATTTCTCCTGTTTCATAACTTTTTGATATCGGCTTGAATAATCTTTCGATTCCTTCCTCTCCTAGAGATTTAAGAAGTTCTGCAGGGATCTCATCAATTCCAACTGCCTTATTTGCTTTCAAGTCATTCAGAGCTTTATTAAATTCTGTCCTCAAAACAGGATCTCCTAAGTCATCAATGTCGACATCGCCTTCCTTTTCCAATACACTATTGTTCAAGTCGTCCCCATCATACAGTTTCTCAATGTATTCCTTCCATCGGTTAGCTCTATCTTCTAAGCTTAAAAGAGGTTTCCCATCGGCAGCTTTAATGTTCATACCTCTTTTCTTCATTTCTCCAAAATTCTGTTTGATCTTCCTATATGCAACATCTACTTTTCCTACGACCATTTCCTTTTCTACTTCTTCACACTTTTCTTGTAGCCATTTTTCTTTTGCTATTTTGCATTTCCTATTTATTTGATTTCTAAATTGCCTGTACTGCTCTCTTCCTGCTTCATCCTGAGCATGTTTGTACCTTCTTCTCTGATCCATCAGCTGCAAAATTTCTTCTGTGATCCAAGGTTTTCGGGCAGCTTGTTCCCTAAAGCCTAATATTTCTTTACCAGCTTTTATTATTTCGGTCTTTAATGCATTCCATTCGTCCTCGGTTGAGCTTTCACAGTTAATACTTAGACCTAAGTCTACCATTTCTGCAAATTTTTCTCTTGTGCTAGATTGTTTCAGTTTATTCACTTCCAGTCTGTTCTGCATATACTGCTTCCTTATTTGCTTGAATTTCAGCCTGCACTTCATTACTATCAAATTATGGTCCGAGTCTATGTCTGCTCCTAGGTACGCTTACAGTCTAGAACTTGATTCCTGAATCTCTGTTTGACCATGATATAATCTAGCTGATATCTGCCTGTATCCCCAGGAGGTTTCCAGGTGTATATTCTTCTTGCATGGTTCTTAAACAGTGTGTTCGCCACTACTAGCTTATATCTTTCACAAAATTCTAGCAACCTGCTTCCTCGCTCATTTCTTTCTCCTAGACCAAAACTTCCTACAGTATTCCCCTCTTTTCCTTCTCCCACTATTGCATTCCAATCACCCATGATTATTAGATTTTCCTCCCCTTTCACATATTGGATTAATTCTTCAATTTCAGCGTATATTTTTTCTATTTCTTCGTCATCTTCCTGTGACGTTTGCATATATACTTGTACTAATGTGGTTGGGACGGGCTTAGTTTCTAACCTCATCAAAATAATCCTGTCACTAAACTGTTCATAAAAACTCACCCTTTTCCCTACTTTCTTGTTCATTACAAATCCTATACCAGTGACTCCATTGACAGCTTGTGTGCTAATTATTTTGTGTTCCCCAGACCAGAAATCCTGTGTGTCCTTCCATTTAATCACACTAATCCCAACAACATCTAACTTAAGTTGTTCCATCTCCCTTTTTAAGTTTTCTAACCTACTTGCCCTATTCAGACTTCTAACATTCCATGCTCCGACTCGTAGAATGTTTCTATCCATTCTGATGACTCCTCCCTGAGCAGTCCCGACCCGGAGATCCGATTGGGGGACTATTTTACCTCAGGAATATTTTACCCAGGAAGAAGCCATCATGATATATGTAATTTGAGAGGATTACATGTCCTCGGGATACCCTTTGGGTCTTTAATGCAGTGGTTTCCCGTTGCCTTCTGCATCCCCATGCCGTTGATCATGTCTGATTAATCCACCTTTAGGGGCCGTTTCCAACCACAAGGGCAAGAGGGTGCCCTGAACCGCTCCCCGCTCTTCCGCCCTCCTTTCGGAGGCCGTTGCCAAGCAGTGGGTGACTCCTTATACCGGGAATCTTTCAGTCGCCAGAGCCTTGTCCGTGCAAACAGGGCGCACCACGTGAAGGAAAGGTTGACATTTGGTTGGAAAAGACTAGTATAGTCTCTCCGAAACCCCTACACCCCGGATACATAATAACAACACCTAAAGCTCATCCCATAAGCCTTTTTGGACAATAAGCAGTATGTAAATAATAATCAGAAGAAATAGTAGTTTTTGAATTATGGTGGTGACAACCCGAAAATGAAATTTTTTAGAAATCTAGTTGTGTAGTAACAATGGCAGCTAGAGACAAGATTGAAAGCTCTATGGGCAGTTGAGATGCTGTAGAATTGTGTGAAATAAGTTTTAAAGCTCAAAGTATAATATTTGCACCAGCAGAAGTAAGATGCGATGTCACCATAGCATGGGTTTTAAGAGAATTTTAAATCCTGTTAATAAACTAGCCATATTTGGTGTTAAATAAGAGGTATTTTAATTAGAAGCTCTACAAAATTTAGCTTAACCTCCTACCACCTAAATAAATGCAGTTATTAGCTTCTGCGTCAAAATGGGGAGGTGAAACCAAAGTTACTTTTTACGGAGAATCTGTTAACTTTACAGAAAATTTCATAAGGACTTAAATTGCTATTTGCACAGTATTCTACATACTAACAGACTTTCAGTACTCTACAGTTTGTATTTCCCAAGATTTGAGAACTATTTGGCATTGCGGAAGGTTACACTGGTGGGGGGGGGGGGGGATGATGAACCTATATATATGGTCAGCGCAGTATTCTGAGTCAGTTCATTGGTGATCTCTTGGAGTGTAAGGTTGTGTCGCTCTGTACTGCGCGAGAGGTGCTTAGGCCAGGAAGGCAGAAGTTGGCCGTCGCACAGCCATGCTTAGTGGTGGCAATGCTGAACTTTTAGTGTTGTGGCTCGGTTCCAGTATTTAAGGTGAGACTTTGAAATTTTGACAAAGGGGGTTTCGGAATCAAATACAGGAGTTGCAGAGGGTTCAAAAAAGGGCTGTTAGATTTGTTTCTAGAAATTATCGCAGAATGCAATCAGTAACAGATATGATAAAAGAGCTGGAATGAGATTCATTGCAAGACAGGAGGAGGGTGAAGAGGGTCATGGGAGTGTACAAGATGAATACTAGTGATGAAGCATGGAAAGATATTGGTGTAGGTATGAAAAGTAGTGTATGGAGGGGAAAAGATGACCACAACCACAAGCTGGCACTCGATTTCAGGCACAAGGGCATGGGAAGATTCTCTTTTTTATGTAAGGATATCAGGGATTGGAATAAGTTACCTAGGGAAATGATGAATAATTTACTGAAAACGTTGAAAGAATTTAAAGTTAATATTTTCAGTGGGAAAATGTAGTTGGGTGCAGGAAAGAGGGAAAATGGTTGTCTGGGGAAATTGCCACTGGATCGTGTGCTCCATTGCTATTAAATTAAATGAAATTACACTTTCACTTTTACTGAAAGCACTTAATGTGCAACTGGTGGGATAATTGTCTCAGTACAACCCTGCAAACTTTAAAACATGTAATTTCTTTCCATATCTGCTTGTCAAATTATATGCTACCATAATGCAGTAGCATCTAAATGAAATAAAGTGGGGATTCCACTTTGGAACCAAACCTGGGTTTGGTTACTTTCCAGTCCACTATTTTATTAATTTGATATTTTTAGATTTGACTTTATACTTTTTAAATTTAAGGATGGAACTGCCTTGCACCCTCACCCCTTCACATCAGAATATGTAATGATTTAAATACTGTTACTGATGTTGTCATTAATACACTTGTATTGATAGAGAGCTTAATTGTTCCAGTCGCCAGTCTGAAAAGACTATTTCTAAGCACATAGAACGAGTATGAAGGAATGTTAGGTAGTACAAACAAACACAAATAATAACACAGGAGTCATACGAGGTAGGATTGTAATGGAGAACATTTTTTTTGAAAGCGGACGTTTTTCAAAAGTGAATGTGCAGGTGGAAAAGTACATTTTTATTATTTAGATTTTTATATTTAATCAAAAATAATCATAAAATCAAAATAAGTATACTTTTTATCACAAATTCTACATTTTGCATAAGCAAAGTCTATTTACATATAATACTGCCTTGTTGATTTATTTTTTGCCTCATATTTCAAAAACAAAAAACATGGGAGGATTGCACAAGTGAATAAAGTTATTTACATAACTACACACATGTTAACAAAACAATCTTTGTCGTATGGAACTTGCAGAGTTTGTCACTTGACTAATTCAAGTGTCAAGATTTTTTTTTTTTTTTTTTGCCCATTCACAGACCAATTTTTAGGACCTACAATGATCCAATTTCACAATAAAGGACTCTTGTTGGGCCATGAAAGGGGTTGCATGACTACATGTAGGACGGTCTGGATGGATCCCTGCCATCCAACAAGCTATGGCATTGGATCATGATTGGAGGAAACATCCTATGGTTGTGTGATAAGGACAATGGCATACTGTGAGAAAGAACGAATGGAAGGGACTGCCTGGAAAATCTTGTTAGAGCCCTTCTAGTAGTGTGAATGGGTGAGTGCATCCTATTTGTAGTTCTAAATGGATGTCCTGTAAGTTGGACAGTGAATAGAGTGCTTTACTTTGCATGCAAGTTCAAACTAGTAAATTCTTCACTTAGGTAATAACACCATTCAGTTCACTATTACTTTTATTGCAGGTTTGTAAAAAGGGGAGGGGGGGGGAGAAAGAAACACATGCTGTGGCTAGTTAAGCAACAATTGGCCATATCTATATATATAAAGACGAATGTATGTTTGTTTGTTTGTTCTTCATACAAATCCACAGTTTTCATTTGAACTCGATGAAACTTTGCACACTTAGCCTTTGAAACAAAGAGAAAAATACTGTCTACATTTGGTTGTATAAATAATACATGTTGTCTTATAATTTCGAAATATTACTGAACGGCGATAGACAGACGCGTTGGATACGGAGGTCTCTGTACTGTTTTTCCGTATAGCGGTCAGCTAGCTCAATGGTTACAGCGTTTAATTACTAATGTTTGGATCGTGGTCTCGGGTTCAAATCTCCGTGGAGGCCAAGATTTTTAAAAATTGTTTTTGATTGTAAGAGTCACGCCTGGAACGTTGGTTATTCGGATTGAATGTTTAACTGTAGATATCACAAAGTTAGGGGTGCAATCCGAGGCAAATCGTAGGTAGTCTTGCAATGCTGTTGGTTTACACTTTTTATGTTATATTGATCCATCAGGGGTGATTCGTAGTCAGTGTGCGTGTGATCTCCAGTAGTAATACTATAAATGTGGAAGTAAGTCTCTGTCTTATGTTATGTTTTGACAACTAAATGCCTATACCAGTATTGACAGAATTTGACAAGAAAATCTGTAGGGAGGGCACAGCACATTTTTTTATTGGTATGATTAACAGTTGTAGTCACAAAATTTTGAGAACTTTTGAATAGTGATGGAGAGATGGTTGTGTGAAGTGTCTGTAATGTTATGCCACTTGCTGAAGCTATGCTTCTCGCGCATTATGTTAGTGTATAATTTGTTAATAAATATCGTTTAGAGAAAAAACGTATTATTTAATATAGATGTCGATTTTCTCTGTCCTATTACTTTGTGTCTGCTTAAATGTTTCTGGCTCCAATTTCTTTTGCTTTCTTTTTTGTGAAGATATGTTGGAGGTAGTATACTTTGATTTCTTTAACAAACTACAGTCATATACTGCTCCAGTGGCAGTCTTCAACAATGTCCCATGTCGCATACTACATTCACATGTTAATAATCCGTGCATTAACTTATATCCAGTGTATAGCATCTCAATCAGTCTCATATTCGAAGGGGTCATGATGAATTAAACACCAATATTCCATATAGGTCAATGGTGGCCAATAAACCAACTTTTACTGCAATCACTCCTGCTTTCGTCTTGTGACACAACTGAACCATTCTTTGTTTCCCTGGCAGAATCCCTACTCTTACCACCAGAAGTCTCCACTTCTTCAGTAAAGCTGTGTTACTACACATTACTACGTGATGTTCCATAAACTCTTACTCAGATATACTGTGACGTTATGTCCCCACCTCTACCACCATTTGGTGAAAAATTGGTATGACAAATCCCAGATTTCATCATAAGAAACGAAAGAAAATTTCCCCCCTCCAGACCTTTCCCCTTTTTAGGGTATTCTCATATACACAAAACACTTAACAGCTAATAAAATAACACATAAACATAGGAAGAACTAAAAAGAAGGGTTTCTAGTGTCTTCTCAGCAACAATAATCACATTAATTGACCTATACTAGTAAATCCAACTCCTTAAAGCTAGGTGCATAATTAAACAAAATTACAACATTCCTTCCATTCATAACATCAATCTATTCCTCAGAAATAACATGAAAATTCCTCTTAAAACCTCTCATTTACCGCGTCCTCCACCAAAGCATTGAACCCTGAAATGTAGACATCATAGCAATTAGAATTTGGTTCACTGACCCAAGAAATAATTCCCAAAACAATTCTGTTGCAAGTGTGTAGCGAAAACAGTGTTCCAATACACTTCTTTTGTAGTCACCTCATTGCTACATCAACAATGTGCTCACCATGTCATTCCACTGTTTACTCATAACACTGAGAACTTCAAGGGCTCCATAACAAACTGACATAGAGAAGCACACGCAGTGCATTATTTGAGTGCCCATTTCGAATAATGAAAAGGATATAACTGGTCAGGTTGCTAGCCTGAGCAAAACTGCAGCGAAAGTAATGGCTGCCCATGATGCATATTGACAGGAACAGAAAGTGTAAGGTCCCTTGCCACATCGAAGTAAGAACTTTTCCCTTTTACCAGGAACAAGAAACAACCATAGTCATAGTGACAATTTAAACATGAAAGTCATGTATGTATGGAGCAAACGACATGGCTTAAACAAGTGGTCCTAATTTGCGTTACCCAGCAAAGCTACTCCATTTACAAGGAGTATTCCAAAACTAAGGTCCGTTTGGTCATAATAAAAACATCGCTCATGAGACAAGATTTTTATTGATAGTAATATGTGACTACATATCTAATTCACTTTTCCACATAAGCGCCGTACACATCTATACACATTCTGTAACGCTGTACCTGCTTCTTTAACCCCTTGGCATAAAAGTCTACCGCCTGGGACCTGAACCAGTTGGTAACGCTCGTCTTGAGTTCATCATCGGTTTGAAATCATTGTCTACCAAGCCACCGTTTCAAACGCAGGAAGAGGAAATAGTCGCTTGGTGCAAGATCGGGACTGTATGGAGGGTGGTTAAGGAGTTCCCAACGAAACTCTTGAATCTTCTCTTTGGTTTTGGCAGCGGCGTGCGGGCGTGCGTTGTCGTGCAGGAGGATGATGCCAGACGACAGTTTCCCGCGGCGTCGATTTTAGATCGCATGTCTCAATTTGGTGAGCGTTTCACAGTACACGTCAGCTGTAATGGATGTCCCACTGTCCATGAATTCGATCAAAAAGACGGCATTTTCGTCCCAAAACATTGAAGCCATCATTTTGCAATTCGTGTATGGCAATTGCTTACACTTTTTGGTTTGGGTGAACCGGAATGGCGCCACTGCATTGACTGTTGTTTTGATTCTGCGTTTGTGTACGCAATCAAAGTCCGGTCACTCGTAACAATGTGGGAAAACAACCTGTCTCCATCTTGTCTATAGAACTTCAAAAACTGTCGTGCACTATGCATTCGTTGCTCTTTGTCCTGACCGGAGAGCAGTTTTGGCACCCTCCTCGCACAAAGTTTCCAATATCCAAGCTCTTCAGTGACAATCCTGTAAAGTGAGGTTCGATTAACTTGGGAATTTCATAGCCACGCCACTAATCGTCAAACGCCGGTCACTTCGAAGTTTTTGGTTAACTTGTTCAGAGATGTCGTCGGTCTGAATACTGGGCCTGCCACTCCTCTGTTCATCGTGCACATTTGTGCGGCCATTTCGAAATTCTCGACACCAGTCTCGAACTTGTTTGTCTCTCATTATATCCGGTCCATACACTAGACACAACTCACGATGGATGCCCGCAGCTGACGATCCTTTTACCGCAAAAATCTAATGACACCGCTCACTTCACAACTGGCGGCAGCTACGATTGTCGCGGCCATTTAGATGTGCTCTCATCGACAGGCAAGCGCCTACTGCGGCACACCACCACTGCTGTATGATCCCCAGGAGTTGGTAGACAGCGCTGCAGGTGAGAAACGTCATTCAAGCCTATCATCTGTGACATATTGGAATACGCCTCGTAATTAAATCTAACTATATTTTCCCCTTTACCAAATACTGCTAGCCCCCTTCTCTGCTTCCAGATAGTTTGTTCTCCTCCCTCTCCTCTTCCTGGTTAGATTTCTTCTTTTATTAAACAAAATCAACATCTGTTTCTTCCGTCACTTTTTCCAGTTTACTTATTCTGCCTCTGCATTCTTCCTATCTCCATTTCTTCTCACATCAAATGGAATAAATCGTTGTCTTCTTTTTTCCTTCCATCTTATTGTCTCCTTGCAAATATTTCTTCTTTCATATTATAATGACAAACATCAGCATCATTCCCCTTGCCTTCTAATATTCTTATCATTGAATTTGTACTTTTTAAAATACACATTTCACATATTTTATTCTCTTCCTATCAACTACACTCTCTGTGCAGCCCTTGATCCCATAACATCTCATACACAACATTGTTATGACTTCATAATATCTGGCAGTGTACTTTTCTCGGTAAACCATGTCCTCTTCTTGCATCATAAGTATTGGCTGGCATATATACTTTTTTTTCCAAGGCACGTATAATCAAATATTATTCTATGATTGCCACCTACAGAATCATCCCACTCTTCAAAGAATCCCCGTATTGCGAGCTGCACATCAGCTCCCTCTCGAAACTAGTGGTACAGACATTTGCTCATAATCTTTACAAACATTAATTACAATGTACTGTACACTGGCATTATCAACTGATTTCTTTTCTGCTTTGATGCAAAAGCATTTGTAAACAGGTTCTACCTCTTCTGTAGCATCATATTGTTTAGTTGTGAGGTTACCATTTTTTATTTTATTTATTGACATTTGGTTATATAACCATACAGCCATCACTTGTAACATGATTCATTATGATTAACTAATACATGTTTGATTATAATCATTACTATATTGCATCTGTTAATTATTGTTATACTTACGTTACTTACAATTTTAATTATATTGGTTACAATTTTAAATAGAACTTATCTAAACGTAATTAAAGTCTTTCAGGTATAAAGCCGAATTGCTGTAGCAATTGATACAATTCGTTTTGAAGTCATTTTGCAGGTATACATGAGGCAATACCGACATTGGTATTCATGAGTCTAAATTATTATTTTCTTTTGTTCACGTTCGGTTATATGACCATACTGCCATGAATTGTAAGATAATTCATTATGCTTAATTATTTGCAGTCATTTATACAATTAACTAGCTGGTACCCACGACTTCGTTCGTGATTGTATAGAATTCATATTGACAGCTATAGACATCAAACCACCCTAGTGCACGATGGGAGACTCGATTACCACACACAAGTACCAGTCTTCTGCGCTATGTAGTTCGGGCAGCAAGGTAAAATTTACGGATACACACAAGTCTTTGGATGAAACACAAAAATATTCATAATCGACCAATTTCAAACACCATATCTCACACACTCCCACAGTTACCGAATTTCGGCCAACGTTGTGATCGATGGGAGACTCTGTGTTACTACCACACACAAACGCCAGCGATCTGCGATTGATAGTTTTCACTTAAAAGTGATACACCGTGACACATGCGTCTTTGGCAGAAATATGAAATTGCCGCAGGTCGACCATTTTCATCCCCCATATCTTCCACACCCCCATAGCTACAGACATCTACTAACCATACTGCAAGACAACACACACGATTCTACTACCACACATAAACACAAATGCTCTATGCTATGTAGTTGTGGCAGAATAGTGACATATGCGGAGACAGTCGAAACACGAAAATATCCTTGGTCGGCCACTTACAATCACCATATCTACCACAGTACCACAGTTTCTGAAATTCGGCCGCTGTTGTGATCGAAAGGTGACTCTGTGCCACTACTACACACAAACGCCAGTTATCTGTGATCTATAGTTTTCGCCGAAAAGTGATACACCATGACACTTTTGTCTTGGGCAGAAGTATGAAATTGCCACAGGTCGATCACTTTCAACCACCATATCTTCCACACCCCCATAGCTACCGACATCTAACAACCATAGTGCACTACATGAGATACGATTCTATTACCAAACACAAACACCAATGCTCTATGGTATGTAGTTGTGGCAGAAAAGTGACAAATGCGGAGACAGTAGAAATACGAAAATATCCTTGGTCGGTCAATTACAACCACCATATCTCCCACAGTACCACAGTTTCTGAAATTCGGCCGCTGTTGTGATCGAAAGGTGACTCTGTGTTACTACTACACACAAACGCCAGTTATCTGTGATCTGTAGTTTTCGCTGAAAAGTGATACACCATGACACTTTTGTCTTTGGCAGAAGTATAAAATTGCCACAGGTCGACCACTTTCAACCACCATTTCTCCCTCACCTCCATAGCTACCGACATCTAACAACCATAGTGCACTACATGAGATACGATTCTACTGCCAAACACAAACACCAATGCTCTATGCTATGTAGTTGTGGCAGAAAAGTGACATATGCGGAGGCAGTCGAAATACGAAAATATCCTTGGTCGGCCACTTACAACCACCATATCTACCACAGTACCACAGTTTCTGAAATTCGGCCACTGTTGTGATCGAATGGTGACTCTGTGCTACTACTACACACAAACGCCAGTAATCTGTGATGTATAGTTTTCGCTGAAAAGTGATACACCATGACACCTTTGTCTTTGGCAGAAGTATGAAACTGCCACAGTTCGACCACTTTCAACACTCATTTCTCCCACACCCCCATAGCTACCGACATCTAACAACCATAGTGTACTACATGAGATACGATTCTATTACCAAACACTAACACCAATGCTCTATGCTATGTAGTTGTGGTAGAAAAGTGACATATGCGGAGACAATCGAAATGCGAAAATATCCTTGGTCGGCCACTTACAACCACCATATCTACCACAGTACCACAGTTTCTGAAATTCGGCCGCTGTTGTGATCGAAAGGTGACTCTGTGCTACTACTACACACAAACGCCAGTTATCTGTGATCTATAGTTTTCGCTGAAAAGTGATACACCATGACACTTTTGTCTTTGGCAGAAGTATGAAACTGCCACAGGTCGACCACTTGCAACCCCTATTTCTCCCACACCCCCATAGTTACCGACATCTAACAACCATAGTGCACTACATGAGATACGATTCTACTACCATACACAAACACCAATGCTCTATGCTATGTAGTTGTGGCAGAAAAGTGACATATGCGGAGACAGTCGAAATACGAAAATATCCTTGGTCGGCCACTTACAACCACCATATCTACCACAGTACCACAGTTTCTGAAATTCGGCCGCTGTTGTGATCGAAAGGTGACTCTGTGCTACTACTACACACAAACGCCAGTTATCTGTGATGTATAGTTTTCGCTGAAAAGTGATACACCATGACACTTTTGTCTTTGTCAGAAGTATGAAACTGCCACAGGTCGACCACTTTCAACCACCTTTTCTCCCACACCCCCATAGTTACCGACATCTAACAACCATAGTGCACTAAATGAGATACGATTCTACTACCAAACACAAACACCAATGCTCTATGCTATGTAGTTGTGGCAGAAAAGTGACATATGTGGAGACAGTCGAAATACGAAAATATACTTGGTCGGCCACTAACAACCACCATATCTACCACAGTACCACAGTTTCTGAAATTCGGCCGCTGTTGTGATCGAAAGGTGACTCTGTGCTACTACTACACACAAACGCCAGTTAACTGTGATCTATAGTTTACGCTGAAAAGTGATACACCATGACACTTTTGTCTTTGGCAGAAGTATGAAACTGCTACAGGTCGACCACTTTCAACCCCATTTCTTCCACACCCCCATTGCTACTGACATCTAACAACCATATTGCACTACATGAGATACGATTCTACTACCATACACAAACACCAATGCTCTATGCGATGTAGTTGTGGCAGAAAAGTGACATATGCGGAGACAGTCGAAATGCGAAAATATACTTGGTCGGCCACTAACAACCACCATATCTACCACAGTACCACAGTTTCTGAAATTCGGCTGCTGTTGTGATCGAAAGGTGACTCTGTGCTACTACTACACATAAACGCCAGTTATCTGTGATCTATAGTTTTCGCTGAAAAGTGATACACCATGACACTATTGTCTTTGGCAGAAGTATGAAATTGCCACAGGTCGACCACTTTCAACCCCATATCTCCCACATCCCCATAGCTACCGACATCTAACAAGCATAGTGTACGACAGGAAAGACGATTCTACTACCACACACAAACACCAAAAGTCTATGTTATGTAGTTGTGGCAGGAAAGAGAAGTATACGGAGATACGAATTTTTGGTCGAAATATGAAAACGCCCTGCACTGACCAACTTTAATCATTATATCTCCCATATCCCCACAGCTATCGGCATTCGGCCAACGTTGTGCACGACAGGAAACTCCATGCTACTTCCACCCACAAACATCAGTGATCTGTGCTTGGTAGTGGTGGCTGAAAAGTGAAATATAGGAAAAAACACGTCTATTTTTATATATATACTAGCTGGTACCCACGACTTCGTTCGTGATTGTAAAGAATTCATATTGACAGCTATAGACATCTAACCACCCTAGTCCACGATGGGAGACTCGATACTATTACCGCACACCAGTACCAGTCTTCTGCGCTATGTAGTTCCGGCAGCAAGGTAAAATTTATGGATACACACAAGTCTTTGGATGAAACACGAAAATATTCATGATCGACCAATTTCAAACACCATATCTCACACACACCCACAGCTACAGAATTTCAGCCAACGTTGTGATCGATGGGAAACTCTGTGTTACTACCACACACAAACGCCAGTGATCTGCGATTGATAGTTTTCACTTAAAAGTGATACACCGTGACACATGCGTCTTTGGCAGAAATATGAAATTGCCGCAGGTCGACCATTTTCATCCCCCATATCTTCCACACCCCCATAGCTACCGACATCTAACAACCATAGTGCACGACAACAGACACGATTCTACTACCACACATAAACACCAATGCTCTATGCTATGTAGTCGTGGTAGAAAAGTGAAATCTGCGGAGACACATGCCTTTCGTCAAAATACGAAAATATCCTTGGTCGGCCACTTACAACCACCATATCTACCACAGTACTACAGTTTCTGAAATTCGGCCACTGTTGTGATCGAAAGGTGACTCTGTGCTGCTACTACTACACACAAACGCCAGTTATCTGTGATCTGTAGTTTTCGCTGAAAAGTGATACACCATGACACTTTTGTCTTTGGAAGAAGTATGAAACTGCCACAGGTCGACCACTTTCAACCCCATTTCTCCCACACCCCCATAGCTACCGACATCTAACAACCATAGTGCACTACATGAGATACGATTCTACTACCAAACAAAAACACCAATGCTCTATTCTATGTAGTTGTGGCAGAAAAGTGACATATGCGGAGACAGTCGAAATACGAAAATATCCATGGTCGGCCACTTACAACCAACCATATCTACCACAGGACCACAGTTTCTGAAATTCGGCCGCTGTTGTGATTAAAAGGTGACTCTGTGCTACTACTACACACAAACGCCAGTTATCTGTGATCTGTAGTTTTCGCTGAAAAGTGATACACCATGACAGTTTTGTCTTTGGCAGAAGTATGAAATTGCCACAGGTCGACCATTTTCAACACCCATTTCTCCCACACAACGATAGCTACCGACATCTAACAACCATAGTGCACTACATGAGATACTATACTAGTACCAAACACAAACACCAATGTTCTATGCTAAGTAGTTGTGGCAGAAAAGTGACATATGCGGAGACAGTCGAAATGCGAAAATATCCTTGGTCGGCCACTTTCAACCACCATATCTACCACAGTACCACAGTTTCTGAAATTCGGCCGCTGTTGTGATCGAAAGGTGACTCTGTGCTACTACTACACACAAACGCCAGTTATCTGTGATCTGTAGTTTTCGCTGAAAAGTGATACACCATGACAGTTTTGTCTTTGGCAGAAGTATGAAACTGCCACAGGTCGACCACTTTCAACCCCCATTTCTCCCACACCCCCATAGTTACCGACATCTAACAACCATAGTGCACTACATGAGATACGATTCTACTACCAAACACAAACACCAATACTCTATGCTATGTAGTTGTGGCAGAAAAGTGACAAATGCGGAGACAGTCGAAATACGAAAATATACTTGGTCGGCCACTAACAACCACCATATCCACCACAGTACCACAGTTTCTGAAATTCGGCCGCTGTTGTGATCGAAAGGTGACTCTGTGCTACTACTACACACAAACGCCAGTTATCTGTGATCTGTAGTTTTCGCTGAAAAGTGATACACCATGACACTTTTGTCTTTGGCAGAAGTATGAAACTGCCACAGGTCGACCACTTTCAACCCCCATTTCTCCCACACCCCCATAGTTACCGACATCTAACAACCATAGTGCCCTACAGGAGATACGATTCTACTACCAAACAAAAACACCAATGCTCTATGCTATGTAGTTGTGGCAGAAAAGTGACATATGCGGAGACAGTCGAAATACGAAAATATCCATGGTCGGCCACTTACAACCACCATATCTACCACAGTACCACAGTTTCTGAAATTCGGCCGCTGTTGTGATCGAAAGGTGACTCTGTGCTACTACTACACACAAACGCCAGTTATCTGTGATCTGTAGTTTTCGCTGAAAAGTGATACACCATGACAGTTTTGTCTTTGGCAGAAGTATGAAACTGCCACAGGTCGACCACTTTCAACCCCCATTTCTCCCACACCCCCATAGTTACCGACATCTAACAACCATAGTGCACTACATGAGATACGATTCTACTACCAAACACAAACACCAATACTCTATGCTATGTAGTTGTGGCAGAAAAGTGACAAATGCGGAGAAAGTCGAAATACGAAAATATACTTGGTCGGCCACTAACAACCACCATATCCACCACAGTACCACAGTTTCTGAAATTCGGCCGCTGTTGTGATCGAAAGGTGACTCTGTGCTACTACTACACACAAACGCCAGTTATCTGTGATCTGTAGTTTTCGCTGAAAAGTGATACACCATGACACTTTTGTCTTTGGCAGAAGTATGAAATTGCCACAGGTCTACCACTTTCAACCCCCATTTCTCCCACACCCCCATAGTTACCGACATCTAACAACCATAGTGCACTACAGAAGATACGATTCTACTACCAAACACAAACACCAATGCTCTATGGTATGTAGTTGTGGCAGAAAAGTGACATATGCGGAGACAGTCGAAATACGAAAATATCCTTGGTCGGCCACTTACAACCACCATATCTACCACAGTACCACAGTTTCTGAAATTCGGCCGCTGTTGTGATCGAAAGGTGATTCTGTGCTACTACTACACACAAACGCCAGTTATCTGTGATGTATAGTTTTCGCTGAAAAGTGATACACCATGACACTTTTGTCTTTGGCAGAAGTATGAAATTGCCACAGGTCGACCACTTTCAACCCCATTTCTCCCACACCCACATAGCTACCGACATCTAACAACCATAGTGCACTACATGAGATACGATTCTACTACCAAACACAAACACCAATGTTCTTTGCTATGTAGTTGTGGCAGAAAAGTGACATATGCGGAGACAGTCGAAATGCGACAATATCCTTGGTCGGCCACTTTCAACTACCATATCTACCACAGTACCACAGTTTCTGAAATTCGGCCGCTGTTGTGATCGAAAGGTGACTCTGTGCTACTACTACACACAAAGGCCAGTTATCTGTGATCTGTAGTTTTCGCTGAAAAGTGATACACCATGACACTTTTGTCTTTGGCAGAAGTATGAAACTGCCACAGGTCGACCACTTTCAACCCCCATTTCTCCCACACCCCTATAGTTACCGACATCTAACAACCATAGTGCACTACATGAGATACGATTCTACTACCAAACACAAACACCAATGCTCTATGGTATGTAGTTGTGGGAGAAAAGTGACATATGCGGAGACAGTCGAAATACGAAAATATCCTTGGTCGGCCACTTACAACCACCATATCTACCACAGTACCACAGTTTCTGAAATTCGGCCACTGTTGTGATCGAAAGGTGACTCTGTGCTACTACTACACATAAACGCCAGTTATCTGTGATCTATAGTTTTCGCTGAAAAGTGATACACCATGACACTTTTGTCTTTGGCAGAAGTATGAAAATGCCACAGGTCGACCACTTTCAACCCCCATATCTCCCACATCCCCATAGCTACCGACATCTAACAACCATAGTGCACGACAGGAAAGACGATTCTACTACTACACACAAACACCAAAAGTCTATGTTATGTAGTTGTGACAGGAATGAGAAGTATACGGAGATTCGAATTTTTGGTCGAAATATGAAAACGCCCTGCACTGAGCAACTTTAATCATTATATCTACCACATCCCCACAGCTATCGGTATTCGGCCAACGTTGTGCACGAGAGGAAGCTCCATGCTAGTTCCACCCACAAACATCAGTGATCTGTGCTAGGTAGTGGTGGCTGAAAAGTGAAATATAGGAAAAAACACGTCTATTTTTATATATATATATATAAGATTTATGCTTACTGACATTTTTATTTACTGATGGTGAGGTCTTGGATTTCTATATTTCCATTTTTTTAGGAATCTCATAAGGCTGTTGTATACTGCTTTGTCATCACTAACTAGGAGTAGGATTAGGTTGGTAGGGAGAGGGATTCCTATGTTGACTAATCCTTGATCATGGTATCCTGGGCCCGTTTAAATTTTCTACAGGAAAATATAATGTGGTTGGTGTCTCCTATAGTCTGATCTGAACAGTCACAGAGAGGAGATTCTCTCAGACATAGTCAATAGAGGTGGCTGGGGAATCTTCCGTGGTTGAACCACAGTCTGGAAATCATTGTTGTTAGTCGTCTGCTTGTGATCCATTTATAAAACCAAGGTTGAGATGGAATAGTTGGTTGGATGCTCCCATAGTGCGAAGCTTTGGTGGTTAGAGATGTTCTCCATTCTTCTTGCCATTTTTCTTTGGCTCGTTTTTTGATTGTGTGAATTATTTCTGACATCAGGAGGTTCATATCATCTTTAAATCTGTTGAGGATGGCCTCTTTTGCTAAAGTATCCACTTGTTCATTGTATTTTATACCTTTGTGAGCTGGAACCCATAGCAGGTAGGTAGAGATTCCCCGTTCTTTACTGCTTTTTATTTGTTTCCTAATTTCTAAGATTGTCATTGGGAGGTGATAATTCCACGTGTTGTTATGTAGCCGTTTTAAGACACTCATGGAGTCCGTTAGTATGATGCTTTTGTCCGCTTGGATCATTTGGCTATACTTAACCGCCTCCAGTATGGCTTTCGCTTCAGCTGTGAAAATAGATGTTTCTTCATGTAGTGAGAATTGAGCTGAATGATTAGTGTTGGGACAGAAGAAGGCTGCTCCAACTCTGTTTTCCTCAGAATTCTTTGAGCCGTCTGTGTATATTTTAACTGTGTTTTTCCCTATCTCTGCGAGGAGTCTATTTAGTTTCTGGTTTAAGGAAGGGTTTGTGTCTCCTTCCAGAAAGTGAATGTGGTTGTTATATTTAAACCAAAGTTTGTAAGCATTTAGAAGCGGGAGCTTGAGTTGGCTCTTTCCTTTGTTCGCTAATGCTTGCATCCTCTCAAGCCGATGGTGGAGCGGGTGGGTATTAAGTACCAATTTTTCCATTATGAATTTTTCCTCAAGATATGATCATCGTATATGAAGCCTCCACTAATAGGGCGTTAATTGGGGTTGAGCGTATTGCCCCAGCACAAGCTCTTAGGCAAGCTGCTTGAAGTCTATCTAGTTTTTTGAGGGTTGCCTGGAATACAAATGCAGATTTCTGTCCTTCCTCTTTCAGCTTGACACTTTTGTTTAAGGAGCTCTGTGTTCAGGTGCAGAAAACTTATATCTTGTGCTAGGTCATTGTGACACTGGTTCAGCCTAAAGGAAATTTCCATGGTTTGTTTGATCTGCCCCAGTATAGATTCAAGAAAGTAATTCAATGATTTCTGTAATTTACTGTTCTCTGCCCTGCATACATTCTGAAGGGAAATAAGACTTTCCTTTAACTCTGCTCGAAGAGAAAGATAGTTTTATTGCATGATTTTGAGTAAGTCCCACAGAGGGTGTAAGGAAAAAGGCTACTATACCGGGGTAAAGTGTAGGCCTAGTACCTCAACTGAATATTTACTTGAAGTGAAAAGTTCTCCAAATCTGCATCAATAATTTTAAATGACCATGTAGCCTGTCTGGAATACTCAACCGAAATGCTTAGCGGCTGCCACAAAGCTTTTTTTATCCCAAAGCTGAGGAAGGGTTTCAGTCTACTACAAAATCACAAAAATTCACTTGAATCAAAATTTGAAGTTTATTTTCAAAGTCACATTTCAGAAAATAGCTGTTACAGTTGAGTAGGCAATCGAACAAATGTTTGCAAAAAAATTGAAAATTATGGGGAGAGAGAATATCACTGACAGAAACCTATTTGAAAATTTTACATGTTCATAGTCACTACTCCTTTCTGTTACTGACGATGTAAACCCAATATGGCCGAGACATGTCAATGATGCAAGTTGGTTATTTCTGGCTACTACCTAGTTTTACCTGACACACGCAGATTACTTTCAAACAACGTTCCCGGAGTAAAGACAAAAGACGAAACAGTAAAGACCAAACCATAAAGACAGCCAGACGGTCTGAGCAGTGAGCGTTATACCCTCAGCTGCCTGATTGATGTATACCAACGCTTATTCAAAATAGTAAAAAATGGTTGTGATTATAGAAGGGGTTCAAACTTTAACTGCATGTAGTCTTGTCTTCAAGGTACATAAAAAGTGTTTAGTTAGAATTCTCAAATGATTAGCTTCTTTATAAATGAATTTAGTTTAATCGGCATATTGGTAAAAAGATTCTGGAGGTTAAGTAGCGATTCCCCGATTTCTATCTGAATTTATTCAATTTTTAGGCAACCCTGCTGGATTGCAAATTATCGCAATAAAATTAGTGTCCTCGTGTTCTATAAAAATTCCTGATTCCAGTGGTGTAAATTTTATTAATATCGGTGGTGAAATGCCAAAGTTATGAGTCTAACAAGATCGGGTTTGAAAACTGTTTAGCAAACCCTTGGTTTATGGTTCATAATTATTAAAGTGTTGTTTATATCGGAAAAGTGAAGTTATCAGAATTTTCTTTGAATTTAGTTTCATGATTTAACAGTTGTTTTATTTACATAAGTGGCTTAGTTTAATTTTAATTAAATTTTGAAATTACCACGTTGTGATAGATGACGAAATGACTTTAAAATGTATATAAAATCTGTTCTACTGCTTGAAATGTTCTGAAATTTTAATATGTTATACTATATTTTTAGTTCTTTTAGAAAATCTACTTTTTAATTCAAGAAATTACTGAGAACATATGGTAAAAATTGTTGAAAGTGTATTTATCGAAGTGTTTAAAATTTTATTTAAGCTATTTACACATCCTGAAACTACAGAATTTTAATGAATTTAACTTTCTATTGAATTATTATTATTTTTGAAATTATTTTACTGTATCAAAATGTGTCGAGAATTAGTGAAATGATCACGTAGCAAAAATCCATTGTTTACAAGTTGGATAATAATGGATTACCCTATTCAAGGTTAGTTTAAAGATTCTTTAAAATTAAAAATGTTTATTTAGTGTTTATATTAAGTGTTGTGGGTCTTTACTGTTTTTAAATCGGTTTATTTATTTAAGTTAGATTGCAGTACCAGCTTCTGCATGAAACGTTTCTCACTTCCTATACTTGCAATGAAAATTATATGTTTACTGGAAAGCTTACTCCCTCCCTTATGCTTTAGCTAAGCAAACTAGAATTTACCAAAATTCTAAGGTGCTTACAAGGGTCTCCTCCACTGACATATCCCCTTGGAATAACCCTCCATTCTTATATAACTTGAGGAGACGTAAAACAATTAAGAACATGACTCTGACCTACTACACCAAGCATTAGCGAAAACACAACTGAAATAGTAACAAAATCAGAGGCATGCAAAAAATACTCAACAACTTGAAGGGAATTGACATAATCAGGTAAATATAGCAATCAGGCTAATAATTCTGAGTGTATTTCCTTGGTGATTTTTGGAAGGCTGAATTGTCTTCTCTGATGACTGAATGGAAAAAAGGCAAACTAGAATTTTCCAAAAATTGGTTTATAGAAATATTGCTATTGCATGATTAGTTAAAAATAGTTCTTTTCTTATATTTTGTGGTGTTATTATTGCCAGGAACACTCGGACTTTGCCAGGCTCACATATTTGCAGCACCATCAACATTGCCTTTCAGCTCCTTTTGTATGTCCTCATGTTTGGCCGAAGTTAGGAAGTTCTTCCTACCTCCTCTACTTATCACTTCTGTCGCCTTTACTGACTGCTTTTAGTATTTTATCTTCTTATGATCTTTGGCTCATTCTTGTCACTTCAGAATATGTCAATTTTTGTGTCTCGTCATTCCACACCCTTTTCTCATTTCCAGCGTGTTTTTGTGGCAATGACATAGTTTGTTGTTCTCTCTCCACTCCTAGTTGCACTGTCCTGCCCACGGTAAAGTCATGCAAAGTTCCTTGAGGGTTTGTGGTTTGTGCAAATATAGCTTGTTACCTTGAACTTCTAGTCTGCTTCATGAATATATCATTACTTTATGGGAGCTTGTTGGGAATCATACTAAATAATTGTCTGTTGTTGAACATTCTCTTGAGATAGCCACAAAACAAATAATTAAATAGTTTTGTCACTGAAGATGCAAGTTCTTAAGTGAAGTTTGATTTGGAGGTGGTGCAGATTGATTTAGTTAATCCACTATAGACATATTCTGCTCCAGTAGTGAGCCTCAACAGTGTCCTGTATCACACACTGCATTTGTACACAATAATCCTGCATATAGCATCTCAGTTAGTCCATTATATGAACACGGTCATTATCAATTGAACACAAAAATTCCATTCGCCTCAATGGTAGCCAGTAAACTAACTTTAATACATCACTCCCAGTGTCCATAAACTCTTACTCAGGTATACATGGATCCTGCTGTGCCATAAAAACTTGTCTCATTTGCTTTCACATATAAAACTGTTATAGATTAAGGTAGGTACCATTATTTTATTATATTTCAATTGAAAAATAGCAGGTAATTGTTTGGTAACATTTTAATTTATATATTGATTAAATTTTGTTTTATTATTTAAGGAGTTTCTAAATTCTCTTTGTTAATCATCACAGATCAAAAATTTTGTAATCCTTTTTATCAATTGTGTAGTAACTTCAGTTAATAATAGACTTTTATTTGTGGTGAATTCCATCCATTAATAACACCTAGCTAATAAAGCTCAGATCTACATTATGTTATACGTACTGCTAACATTTACTTTCACAGTTTATATGAAGAAAGAAGATTGTGATGGCAGTGAACCTGAAACTTTTTGCAGTGATAAGTTTCTTAAAATGAAACCTCATTTCTCAAGCAGGAAACAGAAAACTACCTCAAAAACAGATGGTATAGTGAGGTAAGAGATAATTTTGCAAATATTTGAAAAATTAATAACTGAGGAAATGAAAGTACAAATGCTAAGGGAGCATCCATTTTGGCCTCCTGTGAACCCCCCCCCCCCACTTCCCCCCACGTAGCCCAATGTGACTTTTGCCTCTACCCCCCCCGCCCCCTCCCTCCCCATCGCGTGGCACATAGCATTTTTCTCTACTGATTCCAGAAGATGGTTTGTACTTTTTTCTCTTGTCAGACTATCGTAAATTACATACGGAGATTGTTAAATGATGAAAATAAATATTCACATACTGTTGTGTGTTCTGTACATTATTTTTACTGCAACAAATAATGTCAAAAAGAAGCTATGTGGCTTGGTCTGGAAACCTCCGTCCCCCCCCCCCCCCTCCCACGTAGCTCAGAGTACCTTTCCAGCCAATCCTAACCCCCCCCCCTTCCTAGAATGAGCTATGTAGTTTATGGACACTAATTATCTATATTTATAAAATCAATTACTACCTTTTATTGTCATTGATTGGAAATGTATACAGGACCAAAATATGTGTAATCGCAAGGAAGATAGAAGAATAAAATATTGTAGATAACATTTTAAGCAGGTAAAGGAAGAACAGGATGTCATAATTCTCTATATGTGTGGTTCATGAATATATGATTAGAAGCAGCAGTCCTGAAGGAATGGAAATAGAAATTGATGGAAATTGTTAGTTGTGATTTGAAGATGTGCTGTGAATGAGAGGATTTTGAGAAATAAGAGCATTATTATTTGTCTGGAACGAAGGAAATAGTTAGTTGTTTTTGTCTAAAGCCCAAAATTGATCTGAATAATAAATGTAGGGATTGGCAAGCAAGTAATGTAGTTTGTCAGTGATACATAATTGTATCATATTAGGTTTCACTTTTTCAAGGTGGTGCTGAGTACCTGCACATCACGCATCTTGCTTGCCCCAATCAATCAACAATTGTTTCATTTTTAACCAGTTGCTGGAAATCTTCCAGTACGGACTTAAAACATAAGAACTGTCAGGTGCTAACGTGATACCAGCTTTTTTTATTTATTTTGTATACCATATAATCTTTCTTTGTTTTCCTTTCCTTTTTTCTGCTTTTGTAATACAACTTTTAAGCTTGAGGAATTCTACTCTCCCTCCAATGCTCTTTTTCAGTTCTGATCTGCTGAATTACTTCACATTCCTTCCATATTTAGATTGCAACTCTTTCCAGAATCTATTCTTAAAATTTAAATGTATGGCCAAATGTGTCCAATTGTGTTTGGACAAATGTGTGAACAGTTTCAGCATTATATTAATACTTCCCTTATTTCCTAGTTTGTTTGTAACTATTTCCTTCTCTCGACATCTTCTTATCTCTAAAGTTTTTTTTTTTTTAATTTTATTTTTAAGAATCCCCTTCTTTATTCTAGAAACTTCACATATTCAAAATAACTTATTTTATGTTGTTTATAGCACTAAGACAGAACATTAATTTTTATTTTCCCTCTCTAATGTTGTATGTTACTTTACTATGCTTTAGAAAACTGAAATAACCTATTTCTAAGTGATTGCATGATTTTTGTTTGTTGTCCTTGCAATTGTAAAAGGGGGAAAAGTTGGAGAAGTCCTATTATAAACTTCATATATTTACAAAACTTAGTTCAAAACATTTGTTTATTGCCAAATATGCTACAAATATTTCATATCGAGTCCTCCATTTTTCATATCTGCATTATTTGATACTTGCATTTATAATCTCGATAATGTAGTCATGTACTGCTACATCACAATGTTTCTTTTTTAAAATCATCTGCTAGTGGCAGAAAGTACTAAATGCTTAAGGGATCAAAAATGTGTTCAGAGGGTGCAGCAGGAACATGAACTTACAAACTGGTTAACTGGCCAATTTGTCTGCTTTGAAATTACATTGATTTTAGATACCCTATAGTTTCTACTCATGTTTGTTATGAGTAATCAAATTAGCTAATCATGTATGCTGAGTAAAAATGTGTATCTTTAACAACTGTACTTCACAACTCCCCTTTAATAATTTAAATTATACATCTTTTGAGCAAAAAATGAAAGTCTTATAGATTCACTCATTTGGACATATCTATCACCTTAACTTTGGAACCCTTTATCTTGGAAATTCATAGCTGTGCATTGACTTCATTCTAACCAACATTAATATCACTGTAACATAAAATTTCAAAAATCATGTTGTTGTGTTAATAACTGTAGGGGGCTTAGTGGGCGACTGAACAAAACATGTTCAATTTTATCAAATGAAAGCTGGCAACTTGCTTACTCCCATATTTTTATTTTTTTTATTTTTGCCACATTGCATGTTATGTTTTGTGGTGAGAAACCATAGTAATTACATACTTTCATTGTTTCTGAAAATACTGATTTTAAATTTCTTTCCAATTTTGCAATGATATTTAGCCAACTACAGTTTACAGGAATACTGTAGCAATCATTCTGAAATAATGCAATATAATTCTGAAGATTATTGTTTTTGAAAAATAACTAAGTGAATTATTTTGACAATTTTTATGCATAAGCATATAATGTTTCTGACAGTAAATACATGTAGTTTTGATGTTGAAAAGTTAATGAATCAGTTAATAAACATGTGAAAATACTTTTTAGAAATGTTTTGTATCTTTGCATTACCCACAAATTTTTTTCATCTGATTTTATGCATGTGTGTAATTTCTGTATATCATTTTCCAATAAGTACAAAAAATACAATAAAAATAACTTATTATTGATTTTTACTTTTATAATGAATTCAATTTAATACACAACATCTACAGAACATCCAGTATTCTTGCCAGTGTTAGCTCGTTTTAGCATCAGCTTTATATTTTTCCACTTTTCCATTTGCTGACAATTTTCCTGCACTTTTTTTTTATTTTTTATATGTATTCCTTAATGCTGAAACATTATTTATGGATTTAATTTTCTCTGTCACTGTTTTATGATTAAAAATTATATACTGTCCTTAATTATCTAGAAGGCCTCCTGCAAATAGTATTATCATCCTAATTATTAAATTAGTGCTGTCAATTTTCTTTGGGTTTCTTCCTATTAGATAATAATGACACAAAAATTTCAGGACTTGCAGCATGTCCTTATTGCAGAGAAGCAGTACCTCTAGTACAGAAACTATCATGGCAGAGACAATGGAAACTGGAACTCCAGAAATAAGCCCCAAAAAACAGGCTGGTCAGTCATCACATTCTTGTAATTTCTGATAAATTGCCTTTTCATGACTGTAGCTATATTTGTTCATCATGTGCTTAGGAAAGATATATTTTTGGTATATTATAATTCTAATGGAAACAAGTATCACAGTGATTTTTTAAAAAAATAATCACATTAAAAGGAAACATTAATTATTATGCATGATGAATAAACATTGCATATTCAGTAAAACCAAAGGATTTTTTTCGCTTTGATTATTTGTTTTACGAATGTTCTCTTTGGAACGTCATCCATATCTGACTAAGTTTCTGTTTTCATTTTTGTTTGTAATCCTAAAGCCTGTATCTACCCACCTTTTGTGCAACTACCATGCCACATCTGGCAAACATTTTGCCATTGCATAACCAAAATTTATTTAAAGAGTATCAAGTTAACTTTAGTTCTATTGTAAATCATATTTAAATTAATTTTCTTAAGTATTTAGAAGCTAAGGGAGCTATTTGGAGACAACTGGTGGAGGCAAAATCTTGAAGTGACCACCAGACATGGAAGAGAATGTCCTGGATGACCCACAAAAGTTGATACATATATATATAGTAAACAATGAAATTAAAGGCTCTAAGTGGCGAATGAATTAAATTAGGATAGGGAAATAAGTCACCACTTACCTTAAGACGAAAAACACAACTGATAAAGAAATTTTCTGTACAAGCCCTTTATCAACAGGAGAACATTATGGGAGGTGGGTAATATATATATGAAGGGGTAATTAGATGACGGGGAATTGCCACCGGAGTGTTGGCTCCATCACAATTAAAATTAATAATAATAATAATAATAAAGTTAATATTTTACCTTTCAAATTATTTACAATTTACCAATAATGATGGATATACTTGGGTATACCTGATGACAATTACAGACTCCCTCAATGTAGCATTATTGGAATTTTTCCATTCAGTTCGTTCATGGTTTTTGGTAAATTCTTCAGCACCTCTCTGAGTACTTTAAATAACACTCAATTCCCCTACCTCCAAATAAAAACATTCCCAGTTACTTAACTTATCAGTTGTTGAATGTGCTCTGTGGTAATTTCCACAGAAATATCGGGTTGCTCTACTTTGTAAGTAGTCATTTTAAGAATTTTCACCTGTTTGTTCCAGTATCACATTAAAACTAATGTAAATATTTCAATTAGGTTTTTCACAGTTTGGATTCATAAGGTCTGACATAAAATGTGAGGTATGCCTCATCGTGATGAATTACCTGACGTTAGCACAGTAAATTAAAAATCTTTTCTGAGCATCCAATGTTTTTACATTTTATCTGATGTAGCCTAATCATAAAATGTAACCTGATTATCATCTTCATGTAGAGCAGATTGTGAGAAACTAGCTTACACTGGGGTGAGTGCAAAAACCCTCAGTCTCAGCTATGACTGTGGATAACCGTGGATATTTTCAGCTTTAGCTTTGCAAATGGAACTTGGTTGCCACTTAGATTTTTTTATAATCCAAACTAAGAAAGGTAGGCAAAATAAAAGTCACAAGTCTACTGCTTGTAGATATACATTATATTCTTGAAAGTTTTTTCAAAGACTCAAAATAAAATGGCATCAGGCAAATTTTCTGAAGATAAATTGCAAATTCAATTAACCAATTCGAACAAGAACAAACCCCAAAGTTCAAAACAAAACTAACTATCACATGGAAGCATTTCAAAGTTCATCACATGCTTCTAAAGTTCAACTTGTTTGTCAACAACCAACACTTAGGTTATAACGACATGCCACATGGCATAAAATACTGCTTCAAAACTGCATTGTAATGTTCTAGCTGAATTTGAAATACTAAGCAAGCCTACATCATGCCAAAAATAACACATGACAGAACGTGGTTATGCTCACACTGTATCTTGCTGACTGCGAGAGACTACATGGTGTCAACATGGTAGAACAGTAGTGCTCTAACTGAAACTGGCTGGCTGACGGCAGGAGGCTACATTGTGCTCAGAATGAAACTTGCTGCTGAATGTGAGAGGATGAGGAAAATTCTGGGCTAATATTTATCGAACCTGACCATGGGAACGCCAGGCTTTCTGGTCTCTCACGAGAATGTGATGGAAAACTGATCAGATTCGTATCTCATACTTGTAAGCTTGCATTATATATCTTGAACTTGACAACTAAAATAATCCTATCACCCTGAAATTTTGAGCAGATTTTATAAAAGCGTCAATTTTTATCTTTATAAAAAATTCTGTAACTTTAATAGTTTCATCGTAAAAAAAACATTTTAATTCGATTCTCAAGATGTTTTAATAACTTTACCAATTTTGTTGTTACTAAACTGAAATAAATTTTATTTTACTGCTAAAGGGTCGCTCTTTCATTTACTATCACTAAAGGATGTTTACTATCATAAAAAAAGGTGAAATAAAAGTCGTAATCCAAAAACAAAATCTAACTAATTAATATTTCACAAGTTATTGAAGCTCCCAATCTGAAAATAGCTATAATCAAATCTACATATTCCAAAATGGTTACTGTGTGAACATGAAGTCTCTAACTGAACTGCCTTCTTTGATTTATTATTAATTTTTCTGTAAACTCCTCCAGGTGAATGCTTGAGACTAATGAAATAGAAAATACTATCTCAAAACTATGAATATCTGCATTTTAGCTTGAATTAACATAGTAACTGGCTTTAAAAATGATATGCCATTCTATTCCATTTAACTCGTGGTTCTGAAAATAAATTTTGTCACGTAGTTACAAAATTTATAAGATACCTGAAAAGGTTCCAGCTGCTCGCTGAGTCTGCTGGAACAAAAGCTATGCCAGCACTTCCTGTCCAACCACCATCTCTCTTCTTGCACTGTCCCCCAGTCTCCTTCTCTTTCTTCCACAAATTTTTTAACACCTATCTCCCAACTGTCCCTCGGTCTTCCTTTGGGCCTCTTCCATTTCAGCTCCATGCCCAGCATCTTCCTTGGTATCTTCTCCTCTTCCATTCTCTCTACATGCCCATACACTGTAACATAGATGTTTCTATACTTTGTTGCAGCGGTTCCTCCTTTATCATCTCCCTAATTCTCCCATTCCTTATTCTGTCTCTTCTTGTTAGTTCTACACTATTCCTCTGTAATTTAATTTCCCCAGCTTGTACTCTTCATTTGTCCGTCTCCTTCATTACCCAGATTCTAGATCCATATGTTAAAATTGGCAGAAAGTATATTTTATAGATGGCCCTATTGCTCTTTTGCAGAATATCCCTACTTCATACCAGACATCTAATAGTCTTTAAAAAAATCTATCTACATCCCTTTCATTTATCTCCATCCCATTTCCTCCATTTTCTTTAATCCAGCTTTCCAAACATTTGAAACATTCCACTTTATTTAGTTGCCCTCCTCCAAGTGATAAACCTATGTCTGTCCTGTTCTTCATTCTTATTTTGATAACCACTTTACACTTTCTTGCAGAGAACTTCATGCCATATGCTGCAACTACTCTCTCGCACACACCCAGCTAATCCTGCACCTCTCTTTCATTTTCTCCCCAAACTAGTAGGTCATCCGCAAATTGCATTGCTTTGGTTCTTCCTTCCCACATGCTCTGCACCCCTTCTTCAACATTCATCCATAACCACTATATATAATAGGGATAATGGAAACAAAGACACTGCTGTTGAGCACAAAAAATAAGATTGGTTAGGGGAAAATAACCCATCACTTACCACAGTTGAAGGCAGGAGGGCGAGACAAAAACAGTAAAAAAAATGCAAAAACAAACAAATTACACAATATTTTGTTGAGAAACCTTAGACAAGTGAGAGGGGAGGCATATGGCAGGGGGATTAGATGCACCACATGAATGAAACTAAGGTGGAACACACGGGGTCATGGTGGAAGTGCTGGGGATGGGATAAGGTTTAAATAATATCTGCAGTGCCTAGTTAAAAAATATTATTAACAAATATAATTTTATTTTGGTCGGTTATAGAGGTGTATATATGTAGAAATATGCAGAGCAATGGAGGCAGGTGAGTTGGTGAATAAGGTGAGAGGTAGCACACGTAACATGTCCAATTATATGAAATGATTCTCCTCTGGCAGGATTAGAGTAGGTGGTGGTGGCAGGATGTATGCTGCATGTTTTACAGTGGGGTCAGTTACAAGGGAAAGATCCCTGTTGAGGTATAGGAGAGTCAGAAGGTAAATACTTGTGGACCAGGATGTTATTCAGATTGGGTGGTTTGCTGAAGCAAATGTGGGGAGCAGTGGGTAGGATTTTGGGAAGAAGGAGATTTAATTTAATTTAATTTAATTGCAATGGAGCACAGGCTCCGGTGCCAATTTCCCTACACACCCATCTTCCCCCTATCCTGCACCCATCTACATTTGCCCTCTAAAAATTTTATCTTTAAATTCTTTCAAAGTTTTCGGTAAATTATTCATCATTTCTCTTGGTAACTCATTCCAATCCCTGACACCCTTACCTAAAAAAGAGAATCTTCCCACACCCTTGTGCCTGAAATCGAGTGCCAGCTTGTGGTCATGGTCATCTTTTCCCTTCCATGCACTACTTTTCATACCTTTTTCAATATCTTTCCATGCCTCATCGCCAGTATATGCCCTGTACACTCCCATGACCCTCCTCATCCTCCTCCTGTCTTGCAGTGAATCCCATTTCAGATCCTTTATCATATCCGTCACTGATTGCATTCTGCGATAATTTCCAGAAACAAATCTAGCAGCCCTTCTTTGCACCCTGTATTTGATACGTAAAATGAGGGTCCCATACAACACTACCATATTCGAGCAATGGTCTTACCAAAGTTTTGTAACCCAATTCCTTTACTTCTCCCGTACATCCCCTCATCACTCTCTCCAACAAGTGCAGAACTTTGAAACCTTTTCCTACCACCTGTCCAATGTGCCCAGCCCAGTTAAGCTTGTTATCAAAAGTAATGCCAAGATATTTACATTTCAAGTCTTCAGCAAGCAATTCTTTCCCCACCTTATATTCATAATTAACCTTTTGTTTTTTATTTGTGTATCTAATAAGCTGACTCTTCTTTGCATTTATCTTCATCCCATGTTTACCAACCCAACTAGATATCCTGTCCAGATCACCCTGAAATTGTTTACAACCCTCTATCGTTTTGATTCTTTTATACAGTCTAATTTCAGATAGTAAACAATCAACACAATTATTATAGCAATGGTCCCAATACACTACCCAGTGGCACACCCATTTTTACTTCCACTTCTTTTGATACTACATTTCCTACCCTAACTTTCTGTTTTCTACCTATTAAAAATTCTTCTACCCAGCAAATAACTTCATCCACTCCAATGGTTTTCACCTTATTTACTACAATTTTATGGCTTACCCTGTCAAACGCCTTTGACAGATCTAGTGCTACACTATCAATTTGGCCTCCCTTGTCCATTTCATTTGAAATATCTTGCATGTATCCCACCAACTGAGATTCGCATGAATAGCCTTGCCTGAACCCATGTTGCCTGCTTGAAAACCACTTACGTTCCTCACATATATTTCTGATGTGGTTGCATATCAATCTTTCCATTAATTTACCTACCACTGATGTCAAACTGATTGGCCTGTAACTCTCAACTCTATTTTTCACCCCTCCGTTATGTACTAATATTGCACTTTTCCAGTCCTATGGTAAGCAGCAAGTATCCAGACTCAATTTAAATAATATTTCAAGATAAGGTACAATGTCACATCCGGCTATCTTTAAGATATCTGTAGTAATATTATCTTCACCAGCCCATTTATGTTTTTTCAGCTTTCTTATCTCCTTCAAGATTTCCTCAGGATAAATATCAAATTTTTTACTATCGTCATTTCTAATTGTGTTGTTAAGCTCGTTCTCCCAATTAGACCCTCCTGTTTCTGATTCATTGTCCCTAATGCTATCACTGAACCAGTTACTTAAAATCTCTGCCTATTTCAAATCGTCAGTAACTTCTTCCCCATCCTTATTTATAAGTGTCTCCAAACCCTCCCTTCCCCTCAGTTTCCTAATATAGCCATAGAAATTTCTAGATGCATCAGTGAATGGTCCTCCTGCACTGACAATACTCTTCATAAACCCATCTTTAGCCATTTTCTTTGCTGTTATTAAGTCCTTGTTTAGTTGTTTTAAATATTCTCTACTACCCTGCTGTCTCTTAACTCTGTTATGTTCTTTTCTTACCAACCTCTTTAACCTCCTCACTTCCCTATTATAGTACATAGGTTCTCCACTTCTCTTTATTTTCTGCCTTGGAATAAATTTTTCTTCCCCCTTTGTTATTATCTCCTTGAACTCTTCCCACCTTGACTCTACTGTACTTGAGCCTTCCTTCCATTTGCTGAATTGTTCTCTGAAATATCTCTTCAAATTTGAAACCTGTGCCTTTTTTATAATTGTACCTATTTCCCCTTTCAATTTTGGCTGCTGGTTTACTGAATCCTCTAATATCCATCAGAACTGCTTCATGATCACTTATTCCTGCAGTTACTTGATACCTCAAAAGGTTTTCATCAGGCTTAATTAGAAATATATCAAAAATATTTTGTCCCCTAGTGTTTTGCTCAACACTTGTGTAAATCCTCCTTCTCTTATTAAAATATTTTCAAATCTTTGTTCCCTTGTGTTATTTATCTTATTTCCTTCCCAGTTTACACCTGGTAAATTTAAATTCCCACCGATGATGATCATTCTATTCTCACCTCTGAAATCTGAGTATGAATTTAATTTCTCCCCAAGAGCCTCATCCTCTTCTGTCATTCTTCCACTGCTGTAAATAGCCAACACTCTGATTTTTTCTTTTTTATTACCCCGAAATCTACCCCAAGTAACTCATGGTCTTGATCTATGAACACCAGTGAACTGTGGTAGTTTTTGTTAACTAGTATGAAAACTCCTCCACCAATTGTTCCTCTATCTCTGCGGTACACTCTGTAACCATCAGGAAAAACCTCACTGTCTTGTACTTCTTCTTTTAACCAACTCTCTACCCCAATTACTACTTGTGGTTCGTGTATCTCTATTAAGTTTGCAAATTCGATTACTTTGTTCATTATACTTCTACAGTTTACCATTAACACCCTTACTACTGGCTTTACATTTTCAGAATTTTTCTCCTCTTTCCCACTTTTACCACAGTTAGTTATTGTTTCAGCCACTTCATCTATTTCTATAACATCTGTGACTTTCCCCATCATGAATCTGCAATCAGTATCACTTTGATAATCTATTTTTGTCCCTTCACCAGCAGCCCCTAACCTAAAAAAGGCACAGTCCTGACCCAATCATCACTGGAAATGGGCTCCCTCACTGCTTTAGCTAACAATTCAGAAATTACTCCCTTCCCACTTCTATTTAGGTGTAGGCCATGCCTAGTGAAACCCCACCTACCAATGGTGTTCACAGGCACAACCCCCAACACAGAACTAATGCCTTTCCCAAGTAGCACTTCCGTTTCCACATTAACCCGCCTCACAGCATAGTTCAATTGTGGCCGGTCATGGCGACTTATGACCTGCATGAGCTCCACCCTGGTATGCTGTGCCTCCTTCACCACCTTCCTCAGGTCACTCTCTATACTATAACTCACGTTTCTATCAATACTATTTCCCGCACCTCCCACTATCACTACTCTATCATCCTTATTGAAACTCCTACAAAGGGAACCTATATCCTCTATTACCTGGCCTAATGTTGCACTAGGTTTGAAAAAACTTGTGACCTGGTATCCTGTACCTAACTGATCCTGCAGAAGAGGGCCTACACCTCTCCCATGACTACTACCTAGCAGCAGAACCCTTTTTTTCCTATTCTTGCCCTGCACGCCCTTATTCCTAAAGGTCTGCTGCATCTTACCTACTCCTACATCTACATGAGGCTTTTCTCCTCCTGACTCTGGCAACAGGTCAAACCTATTTTTTCCCACAATTACTGAAGTGTCTGGCTTGTTCATCCTGTTAACCATGTTTCTCCTACAACCTGTTACCAGCTCCCACCCATCCTTATCAACTTCCGCCAACCCACTATCTCTACTTTCTGCCTCTACAGCTTGAGCCTTGACAAGCTCAGCCCCCACAGCCTGTGCCTGTTCAGTCTGAGCCTCCACAGGCTGAGCCCCCACAGGTTGAGCCTCCACAGGCGAGGCAACCACAGGCCACACCTGCAGAGTCTGAGCCTCCACAGGACGAGCCTCAAGAACCCTGATCCTTTCACGCAACTCCCTAATCGTTTTGCTGATCTCCCAAATCCTATCATCCCTAAGACAAAGTGAACAAAACCATGGGAGAGCCTCATTTATTTCCCCCGTTTCCTCTTCCCCACATGCCCAGTGAAACCACTTCTTACACCAACTACAACCCATCCCCTTCGCAACTTACCTACGACAGGCGCCACAGTTTCTAGTCATGATTTTCCCAAATACTTCAACTATCTTCTAAACAAACCTTAAATTTATTTGATAAAGTAGTCTTATAAAGTTTATACTATATTTTTTAACGTTTTTACTAAAAATGATAGTCGCTATACTCGACTAAATGTTGAATTGTTATATATATTTAATTTGATTGAATTTTTATGAAAAATGACTAGGTAACTAAACTACTTAAGAACCAATGAATAAAGCTTAAGCTAATGGATTTCGAAACAAACTTAAGATGGATGGTCGATACTATTTAGTGCTAATGTGGATGGATAACAACTAATTTGTTACTTATAAAAGTTTTTATATATATATATATATATTAGATGGCAATTAAACACTATTAAATTTCAGACAGAACAGGTTAATTATTAGAACGTACGTTTTTGTTATCGTAAACTTGATTTCGATATCTATAGTCGAACTTAAAATAACGATAATGGATTAACCTAATGTAACTAAATGCTATATATAAATACTTATTTTTATTATTTCCAGTTGATTTTATTACTATTCTGGAACTAATTAATTAAGAAACTGTGTAATTTTAAACCTAATAAAGCCTTAATATAGGGCAATACAGAAAGCTTTAAGAATCGAAATTCAAACTAGTGATTTGAACTATTTTTTACGGCATATAAGAAATTTAACACTACAAAATAACTTAAACTACGATTTTTACCTGTGCTATAGTATTATAGTAATCTAACTATCAAGCTTATGCTAAATTTAATTCAGTAAAACGTGCAATAACTAGCAGTAACGTTAACAACAATGATGCGAAATTTAAAAACTGTTATTTATGGTGTAATCTTATATAATTCTTCTTGCTAGCAATAATTCTAAGAGTTTAGATGTTAATTAAAGATTTTAAAATAATTTAGTCTACAAAAACTTAGCTGATGAATGCAAAATCACAATTTGATGAGCAGATCTTGACAGACACAGCCAATCGATCGCACAACCAGAGAGGTTCTTAAGGAAGGACTGTTGGAAGTCATGCCCATGGTGGAGAATATGGTTGATGGATTCCAAGCCAGGAAAGAACTGGGTGACGAGTGTTCTAGGAGGTGCAGAACGATTCCGTTTTCATGCCATCCACCTCACTAGACTCCATTCCCATATACTTTTCCTTCAATCATGCTTCTCTTTTAACATACTACCCAATGGTACAAATTTTCACTGAGTGCAGGCAGTTGCAACAGAAATATGCACAAAAACGTTTGCACAAGCTATCTAATTTATTAAAAAGCTACCTTGTTTTATGCCTGTCTCTTCCCTACCAACACCTCTCACATATGCAGCACTCACCATCTCCTCCTCTGGTTGCCAAAGCCCCCATGTCTTGCTCATATTTTTAATATGCCACACCCATGCCCATTACCGCCCAAGCCTCGTGCAACTGCCCCACCTTTGGATACACGACAATGGTCAGTGGTCAACCTCTCATCTACTTCTCTGTCTGAACCACAACTCTCTATCCTGTTCAAGGGACTTTCCTTCTCACCTAATCCTAAGTTTGAAAATGCTGCTCTTGTCTGGGACCCTCTTGTGTTCTGGCACACACTCCCCTGGTGTTATCACTTTGCTACCACAATGGAAAGTGACGACCACCGCGGCGAGATTGAGTCCAGCTTAGAGCAGTTCAAACCACCATCCCAAATAGATCCTCTTCCACTTCCCGAAAACCATCATCTACTTCTCTTTGAAGACTTCCTCACATCCACTCTAGTCTCAAAACCTTTCCGCAACTCTATTCCCAACTCCAATAACCTCAGCCCTACCATTAGAGAACTTTCAAGGAATCCCCATGCACCCTACTTATACCTTCTCCCCAAGATACACAAGGCTGACAATCCAGGCTGACCTATAGTTGCGGCATATGGTTCCCCCAATGAACGGATTTCAGCTTTGATGTATCAACACCTCCAACCTTCTGTGAATAACCTTCCTTCCCACATTTTTTGGAGTATCTGTGCAAAGTCCACAGTTCTCTATCCCCAGACTCTCTCCTTGTCTCCATTGACTTAACATCCTTGTACACCAATATTCCTCACCTTGAAGGCCTCACTTACCTTCAACACTTCCTGGATATGTGCCTTCTGAACAGTCTTCCCAGAACATCCTTTCTCATATCCCTAACCAATTTTATCCTCTTCAAAAACTACTTCTCCTTCAACTCCCAGATTTATCACCAAATATGCAGCACTGCCATGGGTACCAAATTTCTTAAGTCTTTCTTGTGATTGTGCTTATGTTCAATGTTCCTAATCATAATCCTTTTCGTTGTCCTTTTCCTTTGTTAGGTCGTCTACACTGGTGTCTTAATCCAAAGCTTGTTACTTTATATTTGAAAGCAAGCAATCACACTGTTAGCTTTCTAGGCCTAACACAGTTGAGGATTTTCTTTCAGGGTTTACACCCTTATAAAATGGAAGCTGATCATGGGCGCCGGGAGAGGGGTGCAAGGGGGGGCACTTGCACCCCCCTGCTATGAAAGAAAATGCACAGAAAATTCTGTTCTTAAATTCACTGTTTGAATAATAACTTAAGACACCTAGGTTGTTGTCTAAATTTGTTCAACACCTTGTCAATGAATTCGGTATCCTTAGTTAATAAGTAATGTGTTATATGTAATGTGCTAAAAAATAAATAAAAAAACCGGATGCACCCCCCTTAAAGTAATCCTGCCGGTGCCCATGAACCTTATATCAAGGATAGGATATGATAGGAAAAACTTTTGTTTGAAGATAAGTAAGAAAGGAGATAAATTATCAAGGGATGTGCTGGACAGTTTTCCTTTTATTTTTCACCAAAGAGTGAAAGAATGCAAAGTACAAATACATCGTATGCAAGACTAGTTATGTGTAAATATAATTACCTGAGCAAACGTTCAATCAGAAGTAATGACAATAATAAAAGTTATTTCTTTTTAAATTTTTCTATTTTGGCTGTATGTTGATGTTTATCTTAGTACTACCATGCCATCTTCATCAAGTGTATGTTGAAGCAAAGAATTGACCAAGACCATAATTTGGAACCTGATTTTGAAGTGTAAGGTAGTTGGAAATTTTTCAGTTGCAGGTATGGGATTTATGGAACAGAATTAATTATTGAGAAAGATAAAAAAAAAAATTACCTCATAAAATGGAAAAGTCTTATTTATATATATGTATATATACATGCTGGACAGAAGTGTGTTTTCCTATATTTCACTTTTCAGCCACCACTACCTAACACAGATCACTGGTGTTTGTTTGTGGAAGTGGCATGGAGTTTCCTGTCATGCACAACATTGGCCGAATGCCGATAGCTGTGGGGATGTGGGAGATATGATGGTTAAAAGTGGTCGATGCAGGGGATTTTCGTATTTCAACCAAAGACACGTGTCTCCGTAAATGTCACTCTGCTGCCACAACTATATAGCATAGACCATTGGTGTTCATGTGTGGTAGCAGTATCATGACTCTTATCATGTACTATGGTGGATAGATGTTGGTAGCTATGGGGGTGTGGGAAGTATGGTGGTTGAAAGTGGTCGCCCTGCGGCTCTTTCATATTTCTACCAAAGACATAAGTGTCATGGTGTATCACTTTTCAGACAAACTATCTAGCACAGATCACTGGTGTTTGTGTGAGGTAGTAGCACAGAGTCACCCATCGATTACAATGTTGGCCAAATTTCGGTAACTGTGGTAGTGTGGGAGATATGGTGGTTGAAATTGGTCGATCAAGGATATTTTCGTATTTCGACCAAAGACATACAGTATGTCTCTGTATATGTCACTCTGCTGCAACAACTACATGGCATATACCATTGGTGTTTATGTGTGATAGTGGCATCATGTCTTCTATAGTGTACTATGGTGAATAAATGTCGGTAGCTATGGGGGTGCGGGAAATATGGTGCTTGAAAGTGGTCGACCTGTGGCACTTTCATATTTCTACCTAAAACGTATGTGTCATGGTGTATCACTTTTCAGCCAAAACTATCTAGCGCAGATCACTGGTGTTTGTGTGTGGTAATAGTGCTGGGTCACCCATCGATTACAATTTTGGCCGAATTTCAGCAACTGTGCAAGTGTGGTGGATATGGTGGTTTAAAGAGGCCCATCAAGGGTATTTTCATATTTCGACCAAAGGCATATGTCTCCGTATGTGTCGCTCTGCTGCGACAACTACATAGCATCGACCATTGGTGTTTGTGTGTGGTAGTGGTATCGTGTCTTCTATCGTGTACTATGGTGGTTAGATGTTGGTAGCTATGGGGGTGTGGGAGATATGGTGATTGAAATTGGTCGACCTGCAACTCTTTTATATTTCTCCAAAGACGTACATGTCATGGTGTATCACTTTTCATCCAAAACTATCTAGCACAGATCACTGGTGTTTGTGTGTGGTAATAGCATCGAGTCTCCCATCATGCACTATGGTGGTTAGATGTCGGTAGCTGTCAATCCAAACTCTTTACAAACACGAATGAAGTCGTGGGCACCAGCTAGTAATATTACAAATGCGGAAGTAAGTCTCTGTCTTTTTTGTTACATTTTGTCGACTGAATGGTTATACTGATAATGATGGAATTTGAAAATGAAATACTTTGTATCTGTAGGAACGACACAGGACATTTTTTTCGTTGTGAATAACAGTTGTATTCACGAAATTTTGAGAACTTATTGAATGGTGACAGACAGACGGATACGTGTGTTAGTCTGTAATGTTACATCTGCTGGTCAAGCTGTGCTTTTCGTGCAGTCTGTTAGTGTATGATTTGTTAGTAAATTTCTTTTAGAGACAAAACCTATTAACTAGTATAGATGTGGATTTGCTATGCAATGTATTATTATTTTGTCTCTGCCTAAAATTTTTAGGGAACTGGTTTTTTTTTTATTGTTTTTTTACATGTCTTGTGGGTGTAAACTTGGCCTAAGGTGTAGCTCTAGGAGAGCACGAGCAACTAAAGTTATTAGAACCCAAAAATCGGATGCTCATGCTGAAGAAAGAAGAAAAGACTGAGCTGAAATAAAGCTACCCTTAGTTAACCACCTCCCCCCATCCCCCCCTCCCCCCCCTCCCCCACCCCACACACACACATTCCCGAATCTTCGTTTGTTTTTTTAGTATGTTGGAAATTGATTCTCTTCATGAGACAGGTTCGAAGGTACAATGATATAGTGATGGGTTTCCTGTCATATTATACCGACTCGGTGTTGTTTGGGACCAATCCTATGTTACTAACAGCTTTCTACAAGTATGTTCGATTCTGGCAATGAAATTCTAAGTCTACAAAGTCACGGGCATTAGCTAGTAATAAATAATATGATTTTCATTTCAAGAAAAATTACACATACATCATGGCCAAGTCACCAGATTTTTTAAAATTTTAAACCATGATCTATAGCAATCAGAGAAATCATTCTGCTTTAGAAAGTGAACTGAATACAAACTGTAAAAACTAGACATGGATCAGGACAAGATATAATAACTTCTTGTCACTAAACAAACATGAGATTTGGACTATTTTTACAACAATTGTTTTTGTGGTATCTCATTTCTTTTTTAAGGCTGCGTCCATAAACTATGTGGTTCCAGTTTGGCCTCATTTGAACACTTTGCTTCCTCCACGTATCTGGACGCCACAACCTTGAGTGGAACATAATTATTTCGTTATTATATTTTGTGCTGGTTCTCATACCATACTATCATTAAAATTATTGCGTATATAATAAAAAGGACGGATATTTGCTTTATTTACTTTTGTGATTATAAATATTCTCATTCAAATGGTGAGACTACCATTAATACAAATGATTAATTATTGGAATAATCTCTTTCTCGGGCACAGCAAGTGATCCTTTTTTTCCTTAGGTTGCTAAAAAACATTCCTCTCATCACTATCATTATTGATAAAGTAGAACCACCTATACATGCTGCATAATAATAATAACAAGAACTATATTTTTTGGTTGCCTTTTCTATCATTTTTTCCTATATTACCGTGGAATGATTTCTTTTTGCTGCATAATATGCTTCCATAGCTCACTGATGCCACTTAAAAATTCACTGGAAAAGCATTTCTGACAAGATTCGTAAAGTTTATTGTACAGCGTTATTTCATACGAAACTTTGAACTTGAAATATGACTTCAATGCCACGCTCTCTGCAAACAATGAGTGTGCATCTTGGGTGACCAGTTATGATTGCCTTTGAATTAACACTGCTAGAAGTAAGTTTCAAGTAACTTCTATAGTAAACATAGGAACAAAGTAAAATTTAAGGCTTTGGTTAAACTTGTTCACCTCTATGTAGTATAGAAATCTCAGGTGCATCCACAGCAAAGCAATTAAGCCACAAATATGAGCCAGAATTTAACATGATTGGGATTGTAATTAAATAAATAGGGGTAAAAACTCAAATTTTAGATTTTCTTATGATTTAGGGATGAAACCATGTATGTGTACCAAATTACTTGTTTCTAGGATTATTGGAAGCACAGTGGAATTCTGATGTTGGGGTGTCGTGTCAAAATAAAATTTCGAACTTCAATAACTTCCAAAGTAATAAAAGGAAAGAAGTAAAATTTAACACATTAGTTAAACATAGTAAGCTCACTCCACAGTAAATTCTAAGGTATATAAATTTATTAGAGTAGAAAGTGATTTCACATTAGGGGTAGGTAAGTGGGTAGGTAAATGGCAATTCAAAACTTTCAGACTTTTCTTATAATATGTGGGTAAAATGTTATCTGTGTTTAAAATTTCAACTTTCTACAGTTGCGGCAAGTGCCTTAGAAATTTGATGATCATCCGTCAGTCAGTGAGCGAGTGAGTGTCAAAATCGCTGAAGTTTGCATCCGGATAACATCCAAACTATTAATAGTAACAAAATAAAATTTAGTTCGTATGCTAAGATTTGTGATATCTATACATACCAGAAATTTGAGACATGTTACATAAATACGACCGAAGAAATTGTGGTTCAAAAATAGCCCGAATCACTTTGAGAAAAGGGTAGGCAGTGCCGCCGTGGACTGGACGTGGCAGGTGCACTGCTGTGCACCCAAATGGATCACGTCACAAGACATGTGGGGTAGTGTGGTCCATAAATATGACATGTAAAATTTATAACCTTAATGGTGCAACAAAGACTACAGTGAGGTTAAGTTTAATATTTATGTCCTAAGATGCTGAAAGGGTACTAAATATTTTTTGTCAATAAAATTTACTAGGGGAAATTTTTTTTTAAGAAGTCCTTCTCGCAATCTGAGGAGTCAGGTTCGAATCTGTTTACTACTAAAACTTTTTTCTAGTAATCACTATGAGTTATTTAATATCTACATAATTTTATTTTGTGAAATAACATATTAAATGAAGCACATTACATATACATTCCACGTTTTGCATCTTAGTAGTTTCCGTAGACACCAAATAAAAGGCAAAAACAGCATTTAAATGCAGTCTGTAGTGTTTTGTAACAAATAATACCACCGCCTTTTAAGCATCTTACGAAATTGTGATTCAGTTTGACCGTTGCTGATGACTTTGATGCTATCGACACTTTAAAAAAAATTTCTGGGTTTTGAGATTTGTTTTTGAAGTATTACGAAGAAGCAGGACCTAAAAAATTAAAAACTTTTTCATGACATAATCTTTTTATATCACTTTTGAACTCCAGTTACTTATTTTCAGTACGGTTTTCAACAATTTCATAGTCATGGTACTTAAAAAATATAAATAGCTGCTGAATTAAATGAATTTACTTTGTAAGTGCAAGAGGAAAATTAATGAATTTAACATCATAGTGCTACCATTTATTTGAAATTCAGTGGAACACCTGCGTCATTTCACAACAGCAATGTTAGAAGCATGAATTTTTATGGGGCAAATGTATGGGGATATTTGATATCGCATTTACATACTAGATGAGAATACGATTATTGCAAACTTTAAAAGTAAATTTTGAAGAAGTGATTTCATTGAACTGAGAAGCCTATTTGACTAATAAAATATCTGAGTAGTTGTAAGGACAAAGGCTGATACTGGGGTTACAGTATAGCCTTAGTGCCTTAACTTACACTCTTGATGATGACTCACAGTTCTCTGTAAAACTTACGAAATAATTTTGAATTGACCATGTAGCCAGGATAGTTCAACTTGAATGCTTCAGGTCGCCACAATATTTGTTGACCCACAAATATTGAAAAGGTTATCAGTTAACTACGAAATAACAACAGTTCACTTTTCAAAATCCTTCAAATTTATTCCAAAGAAAACCAAAAGTTCAAAATAGCATTCTAAAAGTTGAATTGGCGAATCGAACATACTTTTCCAAAAGTTGCAGATTGTGGAGAGAAATCTAACCGACCGAACCCCTTTAGTAGATTTAAAAGTTTTTAACAGTCATTGAAGTTACTATATAACACGACACCAAAGTTTCAACATGGTCGAACTAGCCAGCATGGCAAGTTACAACCAGCGCGACGAAAGACTAAGCGAGACGACGGACCGGAACAGACCACAGGCAGGAACAGACCACAGGCAGGAACAGACAAACCATAATGACAGCGGGATCTTTTTATAGAAAAGACTAGAACCAGTGACGTCAGCAACTGTATCACATCTTTTTGCTTCCACGTAGCTCAAAGTGAGTGTAATTTATTTGACGATCCCGACTATTAAAAATGTTCAAACTTTGACAGTATCTGAAAGTCCAATGGCAGTCTCTTGAGAAATTGAGAGTAATTAGTTTTAAAGTTTTAGCTGTTTGAGACTCCGCGTAGTGACACATTCTAATTTGGGGAAAATCCCTAAGTGTTCTGGAATTTTACGCGCATCAACAACAATCCGCGACAATCTATTTTTCAAAAACTTAATTACCGGACAAATGCTTACACTTTTTATGAAAACTAATATATGTACGTAATCGTCTCAATTAGGGCTATCTGCTGATGTAAAATTTAAATTGATATCTCTTTTAATAAAAAATATTATTTTTTTTCTCTTAATTAAAATCACTAATTAAACTTTGCCGAATTACTTAATTTTATTACCAAAATATCGGGGATAGTGCTGACTACAGCTGGTGATATACGTTCGGTTGTAGCTTTACGCGATTTAAAGATATTACAAATCTTAGTTTTCTACTTTTATGATCGCGTGTTTCAGAACATGAACAAACGGGAATATCTCTTAAACTAAACGTTTCCCGATACGATAAATACACTTTAAAATTATTTTTATGTTGGATTGTAACTGTGAGCAAGATTACGGGGAAATTCCTTAAAGTTGAAAACTACATTTCTCGAAATTTCTAAGTCCTGCCTAAGCAAAACTAGAATTTGCCAAAATTCTAAGGTGCTTACATAGTGAATGTAATTTCATTCATTTTTATTTTATTGTGTTCAGCCAGAACGTCTCTTTTCATTTGAAGACGGCAAAATCTTTCTATGTTTTTGTTTTGCGTGTGGTCATAAGGGAGCGTCAATAGGGTGGTGGGGGTGGAGAAGTGGGGGTTGAAAGCTTCACTGGACTACTTGAGAAAAGGAGGGAGGTGTCTGAGCCACGTCACACAGCTTTTAATTCATATTATTTGTCACAGTTAAAATAAGCTAAAACACACATAACAGTACAGTAGAGTCCCGCTAATCCGAACCCTGGTAATCCGAACGTCCGGTTAATCCGAACATGGCAAAGCATTACATAGTCTTAATATAAAAAATGGTAAAAGAATTAAAACACCCTGAAAATACAGTTCATACGCTATATAATTGTCTGGTTAACTACTGTACATGTACACAATTTTAATTTATACAGAAAAATTAGCTTGAAAAGATTAAATTTAAAAAGTGCGTAACACTGAAAGAAAAACTGTCAAACTTACGATAGTAGTTACAACGGTTAGAAACACACATTTCATCCCTACTTTTTAGAGCACAGAAACTCAGTAATTGTTTTTTGGCGTAATGAAGACAGTCTGTTATATGACGCAAAGTTGCGCCATCGTCTGATAAACATTAAATCAGCTGGTGTAGCAGTGGTCTGTTACTCCATATAGCATAGCGCCAGATTAAAGGCTTCTGCCGCGTCAGTGTGTGACACCAACTCTCCTTTGTCACATTCCGTCTCATTGTCACTTTCGTCGTAACATTCCACTTCTACCTGGTCTTGAGTCACAGCAGCCACTAAATCAACGTCAGTAAGGTGCTTCAGTATTGAATCATCCGCTGCCATCCATTCATCTACGTCTGCTTCACAGGCTTCTTCACATCCAGGGATTGTCTGTACCATTTTTAGAAAAACTCTTCTCTTCATTTTCAGCTGGTATGTCCTGAAATTCAAGAGATGTCCATAGTTTTCTCCAAGATTTTCTCAAAGCGTTTTCTGAAATTTTCTGCCATGCCTCAGCAGCCCAATAAACAACATCCTTCAGATTTGTTTTTTTTTTTTATTTTTTCAACTAAAGGAATGTTATTATCTTGGATCAGCATTCTTAAGAATTGTTTTCTGTAAATCAGTTTTAATGTTTGTAGTACGCCCTGGTCCATCGGCTGTAGAAGTGGTGTAGCATTCGGCGGCAAAAACTTCGCCACGATTTCTCCATCACATAATTCCTCAGTGCTGGGGTGAGATGGTGCGTTATCAATCAAAAGGATAGCACGGGGGGCAAATTATTTTCCTTGGAAAACCGCCGGACAGAGGGAAAAAACTGGTCGTGAAACCATTCTTTGAACAGCTTACCATCCATCCATGGTTTTTTCTGGTTGCGATAGTATACAGGTAGGGATTTCATGTTGCAGTTTTTGAAACCTCTGGGGCTAACAGATTTGCCGATCATCATTAAAGGGAGCTTGTGATTACCAGCAGCATAGCTGCACACTAGTAAAGTCACACGATCTTTGCTCATTTTAAAGCCAGGAGCTTGGACTTCTGCTTTTGAAGCCAGGCTTTTTGTTGGCAATGCCCTAAAATTAATGCCTGTATCGTCAGCATTATAAATTTGTTGGGGAGAATAATTTCCCTCTCTTATCAGTTTATTAAATTCATGCACGTATTCCTTCGCTGCATCATGGTCAGAAGAAAGCTTCTCTCCAGTAATTGTTAGCTGACGAATCCCATGACGTTTTTTAAATCTGTCCAACCAATCCGTACTCGCATTAAAAGACTCATCACCATTCATTAATTTGTTTAGGTAAACAGCCTTTTCCTGAACCATTGGTCCACTCAGAGGAGTTCCCCTTTCTCTTTCCTGTGTAAACCAAAAGAAAAGAGCTTCATCCACTTTATCGTACTGGGACTGTTTCAGAGTCTGCCGAATCTCGAGTGTTTTTCCCGAAGACGTTGCGCAGCACTGTTCAAGCTTCACTCGGTTCTTCTTCCAATCACAAATGGTTGCCTTACCAACACCTAGTTCCGTCGCCAGCTTAGATATATTTTCACCACTGTCCAATCGCTTCAAAGCATCCAGTTTTTCTCTGAGCGTTAACGTCGTATGTTTCCGTTTACTCATGGCGATAACACGCTAGTGTACACGAATTTTGTAAGTGTGTTAGCGATCGATTGCTAAGATTAACTCAGCAGTTCACGAACTGTCTGAGAGTGCACTGACCACGAACACTTCAAACATCTCAACAATAAAGGGAGGGAGTGAGAGTGAGCCATTGTTCACCCACTTGTTCCCAATTGTTACTATGCTGTACCTACTTATATGCTTGGTATACTTCATTCTAGAAATTAGTCACTGTAACTCCGGCTAATCCGAACAAATCGGTAATCCGAACAAGGCCCGGTCCCAATTAGTTCGGATTAGCGAGACTCTACTGTATTCTGTTATTTATTTCCGTCATTTAATTATTTCTGTATGTAAACTAATATTCTATACAGTGCTGCGCCATGTGTGTGACAAAGTCATAGGGTTGGGGGCCACATAGCTGGCGCATTTGAACTATCTGACACACGACTGCCCGTACGAAACAAAAAATGTTATACATGCCGCAATTAGACTCAAATTAGATTACAAATGTCAACCGGGATTTTCCAAGATAGTAACAGTTCGTATTGTTCTGTTGGTTTGAAATAAAACTGTTTTTAATTAGGATCACCCGCATGTGAACACACCACTCATTGGTAAAATAATTCAAATTTTGTTCTTATAGTGAATTTCAGTGCAAATTTAATTATACTGCTTGCTGAAGTGTTATTTCATATTCAAAGTGTGGTATGAAGTGGCGCTGCAAACTTTATGATGCTAATCGAAAAAGTTTTTCCAGCGAGTTTTCATTATCCAATGAGTTACAGAAATATCTTAAGCAGATCAAGAATAATTATCTGGTAATTTAGAAAGACAGGTGACTGAATTACAGCAAAAGTAAGAAAAGAAAAAAAATGCAGCCCTCCTTAATTTTTTTATGATGCAGGTATAGTTTGTTCTATTTTATCAATTAATGAATATTGGAGATTGATATAAGAGGAATGATTTTAGTAACACATACGATAAAGCAGATCACTGACTGTATCTGTGAAAGAGGTTTCTCCCACTACTTGGTCATTTGCAGGAGTGGCTAGAGTCACCATTTCATTCAGAATATTTATAATTATAGAAAAGTATATAACGAAACTTTCAGTTGTGTCCATTATACAAGCATTAACTTTAGCAATAGTCTGAAAACAGTGCAAGATGTCTTCTGGAACTGATATGGAAAAAAGCTACATGCCACGCGGTGTGATGCATTTACTACCCTAACTTTCTGTTTTCTACCTTTTAAAAATTCTTCTACCCAGAAAATCACACTCTCATTCACTCCAATAGATTTTACCTTACTTACTACCGTATTATGGCTCACTCTGTCAAAAGCCTTTGAAAGATCTAGTGCTACACTATCAATTTGGCCTCACTTGTTCATTTCATCCCAAATATGTTGCATATATGTCACCAACTGAGATTTGCACGAATATCCTTGCCTAAAGCCAAGTTGTCTACTTGAAAACCACTTACGCTCCTCACATATATTTCTAATGTGATTACATATCAATCTCTCCAATAATTTACCTACCACTGATGTCAAAATGATTGGCCTATAATTTTTGTCTGTACTTTTCACCCCTCCTTTATGTACCGACACTACTGTCGCACTTCTCCAGTCCTCTGGTAAGCAGCAAGTATCCAGATTTGATTTAAATAGTATTCCAAGAAAAGGTACGCTGTCACATCTGGCTATCTGTAATAAAATGGTGCCTATCTCCAAGTTATGTTGATGAAAGCAGTCTTTTGAATTGTAACCAGGAGATAAACTGGAAACGGAGGCCATATGACATCAGAATTGGCTGAAAATGACTTCCTGGAGTCAGAAGAGGTTTCCTGGGATCTGTACTTGGAACAGCATCTGATAGCAGAACTCCCATTTGGTTCAACTGTTCGTCAGATCAAAGTTGGGCTGTAGGTGTACCTCCTCATGTCCCTCACCTGTAGTTCTGCGTAGACTTCTTATTGATTCCATTCACCTTGAGGGTTCTGACGTCCTTCATCTCTAGTATATACTAAAAATTGATGTAATGCAAAAGTAGGAATTAAACTGAATGTAAGCTTATTTGCATTGAATGATAAAAATAATTACTTAGCAATATATTTCCATCTTCAATTTTAAAGATAATGGTTCCACACACATTCATAAGGTTATTTCATCCTACTCTTTTTAGTTTTAGATTCACGTTTCAACATCTAATTCCCCCTTTACTACCAGTCAACATTCTGAAAATTCTCTCTATTTGCCAGATCTGTTCCTTTTTCTGAATATACCTACTGGTGTCCTCTTCTACTTACAGATAATACTATTTTTATTATAATGTTATTTATTGGTCTCGCTTAGTAATTTTTTAAGTTTAAGGTGATTTATATTTCAGATGCATACAGAGTAATTATTTTCAACTGGAACTAATGTAGCTGATAATACTTTCACTACTGAAAATTTTCATATAACCTAAATTTTGCTAATAAATGATCAAAATTAGTTTAAGGATTTGAGAGCTAGTAACAGCCCAGCAGAAAAGTATGTTTAAACTCATTTTCTTGCAGTTTTTAGGAAAATAATAGGAGTAAATAGTAAAGTTTTGATCATAACGATTTGTCAAAATTGGTGTTATAAAGAGAATTGCCTGTTTCAGAATAAAAAACATTCCCTTCATGTTCAGAGATGCAGTAAGTGATCAAGACAAAAACAAAATAGGACACTTTAGACTAATAAAATAGTACTGAAGAGATATTTCATACTGAATTCGAAATTTCGCACATGATTATAATGATTGAAAAAATAGTTAATTAATTTCACAGATTAAAGATTAAATAACCTTTTTTGTGGGAGAATGAAGATTTACAGAAAAAAAAAGGTGGCGGGAGGGAGTCAGAAGATTTGAACATAGATTTGGAAGAGAAGAATGGAAGCTATATGAAGGGAATTAGATAACAGTTAAATAACATCACTATCATATACGAAAGGCACTGCTTTAATGTTTGTAACACATTTCAGCTCTGTAGCACAGATACCTATGAAGATATAAAAAAAAATTAAGTTAAGACACATCAATGTTTTGCAACTAGATAGAAAAATTTAAGCAAGAGATCAGGAAGGTCACACAGTATCAATAGATCAGGAAGGATTAGTAGATTATTTTAAAACAGAACCTGGCATTACAGCTCAAATACTTTGCAAGTGAGAGAAAAATTTAGGTTTTGCTACTTTAAGAATCATATATATTATTTCTATAAGGTATTTTTTTGTCACAAGCCTGTATTTTCCTTCATACTTAACCGAAAGCAATGAATGAGGTGTCATTTTAAAGCTTATGGCCTTCCCTTTGGTCACATCATATTTTAAGAAATGAAGTTTTCGGAATTCGGCCCTTAAAGGTCGAAAATGTCAATATTTCTAAAATGCTGTTTTCTGTGTTATGAGTCAAATATCTCTCTGGATACCTATCTGTGATCGTTTAATGAAGTATCATTTTAAAGATTAAGATATCCGCTTTAGTGACGTCATATATTAAGACAGAAATTTTTCGGAATTCAACCCTTAAAGGGCAAAAGTATCAATATTTTTGCAATTCGTTTTTGTGTCACGAGCCATTTGTCTCCCTTAATATCTAACTGATATAGATAAATGAGGTATCATATTAAATATTAAGGTCTCCGCCGTGGTAACATTATATTTTAAGAAAGGAATTTATCGTAATTCAACCGTTAAAGGGCAAAAATGTCAATTTTTCTAAAATGGGTTTTTTGTATCTTGAGCCATTTATCTCCAAGGATATCTAACCAAATAGAATAAATGAGGTAGGATTATGAGGAGTATTGTCTCAGCTCTGTGACATCATATTTTAAGATAGAATGTTTTTGGAATTCTACCCTTAATGGGAAAAAGTATAAATTTTTCTATAATGCATTTTTGTGTCACGAGCGATTTATCTCCCTTAATATTTAACTGATACAGATAAATGAGGTATCATATTAAAGAATAAGGTCTGCGCCCTGGTAACATTATATTTTAAGAAAGGAATTTTTCGTAATTCGACCCTTAAAAGGCAAAAATGTCAATTTTTCTAAAATGCGTTTTTTTGTATCTCGAGCCATTTATCTCCCAGGATATCTAACCAAAATCGATAAATGAAGTAGAATTATTAGGAGTAATGTATCAGCTTTGTGAAATCATGTTTTAAGAAAGAATGTTTTTGGAATTCAACCCTTAAAAGAAAAAAGTATAAATTTTTCTATTACCGATTTTTGTGTCACGAGCGATTTATCTCCCTTGATATCTAACCGATTTAGATAAATGAGGTATCATATTAAACAATAAGGTCTCCGCCGTGGTAACATGATATTTTAAGAAAAGAATTTTTCGTAATTCGACCCATAAAAGGCAAAAAAGTCAATTTTTCTAAAATGCGTTTTTTGTGTTTCGAGCCACTTATCTCCCTGGATATCTATCAAAAATCGATAAATCAAGTACGATTGTGAGGAATAATGTCTCAGCTTTGCTGACATATTTTAAGAAAGAAGTGTTTGGAATTCAACTATTAAAGGGAAAAAGTATAAATTATTCTACAACGTATTTTTGTGTCACGAGCCTTATATTTCCCTTGATATCTAATCGAAATAGATAAATGACATATCGTATTAAAGACTAAGGTTTCCGCCGTGGTAACATTATATACTAAGAAAGGAATTTTTCGTAATTCGACCCATAAAGCGCAAAAATGTCAATATTTCTAAAATACGTTTTTTGTGTTTCGAGCCATTTATCTCTCTGGATTTCTACCAAAATCGATAAATGAAGTAGGAGTATGAAGAGTAATGACTGAACTTGGTGACGTTATATTCAACCTCACTATTCATCGCATTTTATTCGCGAAATTTTCGCACGGGTCGTCTAGTTATATATATTATTTCTATAAGGTATTTTTTTGGCACAAGCATGTATCTTCCTTCAAATTTAACCGAAATCAATCAGTCAGATGTCATTTTAAAGCTTATGGTCTCCACTTTGGTCACATCATATTTTAAGAAAGAAAGTTTTCGGAATTCGAACCTTAAAGGGCAAAAATGTCAATGTGTCTAAAATGTTGTTTTCTGTGTTACGAGTCATTTATCTCCCTGGATACCTATCTGAAATCGTTTAATGAAGTATAATTTTAAAGATTAAGATCTCCGCTTTAGTGGTGTCATATACTAAGATAAATTTTTTTTTCGGTATTCAACCCCTAAAGGACAAAAGTATCAATATTTTTCCAATGTGTTTATGTGTCACGAGCCATTTATCTCACTTCATATCTAATTGATACAGATAAATGAGGTATCTTATTAAAGACTAAGCTCACCAACGTGGTAACATTATATTTTAAAAAAAGGAATTTTTTGTAATTCAACCCTTAAAGGACAAAAATATCAATTTTTCTAAAATGCATTTTTTGTGCCTCGAGCCATTTATCTCCATGGATATATAACCAAAATCGATAAAACATGTAAGATTATGAGGAGTAATGTCTCAGCTTTCATGACATCATATTTTAAGAAAGAATTTATTTGGAATTCAACCCTTAAATGGAAAAAGTATAAATGGTTCTACAACGCATTTTTGTGTCATGAGCTATTTATCTCCCTTGACATCTAACCGATATAGATAAATGAAATATCATATTAAAGACTAAGGTCTCCGCCGTGGTAACATTATATTTTAAGAAAGGAATTTTTCGTAATTTGACCCTTCAAGGGGAAAAATGACAATATTTCTAAAATGCTTTTTTTTTTGTGTTTCTAGCCATTTGTCTCCCTGGATATCTAACCAGAATCGATAAATGAAGTAGGAGTATAAAGAATAATGACTCAGCTTTGGTGAAATTATATATTAAGAAAGATTTTTTTTTAATTAACCCTTAATGGGAAATGTATAAATGGTTCTACAACGCATTTTTTAGTCACGAGCCGTTTATCACCATTATCATCTAACCGCAATAGATAAGGTTTCCGCTATGGTAACATCATATTTTAAGAAATCAATTTTTCTTAGTTGAACTCTTAAAGGGCATAAATATCAGTATTTCTAAAATGTCTTTTTTTGTGTCTCGAGTCATTTATCTCCCTTGATAATTAAACAAAATTTATAAACGAGGTATCATTTTAAAGATTGAGGTCTTCGTAAGGTCTTAGTTTCCATTAAACCACATTTTAAGAAAGAAATTTTTCAAAATTCTAACCTTAGAGGGCAAAAGTATAAATATTTCTACAGCTCATTTTTCTGTCATGAGCTATTTATTTCCTTTGATGCCCAACCAAAATTAATAAATGAGGTATCATTTTAAATATTAAATAATCTGCTTTGGTCACATCATGTTTTAATTTTTTTTTTTTACCACGCTTAATAACTAACCGAAATCGATAAATGAGAGGGGACTGCTTTGGTCACACCATACTTTATAAAAGAAATGTTTTGGTATTTGACCCTTAAAGGGCTAAAGTATCAATAATATTTCTACAGCATTTTTAAAATTTTTATTACAAGCCATTTATCTTCTTCGATACCTAGCCGTAATCGATAAATATCATATCGTTTTAAAGATTAAGGTCTCCAGTTAGGTGAAATCATAAATTAAGAAATAATTTTTCATAATTTGGTGCTTAAAGTGGTAATGCGTATGAGATAGTTCACAGCCAAGTCCCTAGATAGCAGCAGCAGATATCACAGAAATTTCAATAAACGTTTTTTTTTTTTTATCAATAAGTAGCTTTTCAGGTATTTTTTTCTGTTATGGAAACACTTTGCTATACAATTCCAAAGTACACATTTTATTTGCTCAGCAACAAATAGCACAGATATGTTGATATGTTGTGTGCATTTTGTTCAGGTTGGTTGTATGCTGTTAAAGTCCGTGACAGTTTGTTGTAAATACAGAGTGTTTTAAATTTTCCAAACTGTTTCATAATATGTTGTAAGTATTTTGATTCGAACCTATTACACTAAAAAAATTAATATTTGCTACAAAAGTACGGTTCTACTTTTCATTATATTACAAGCATACAACCTCGCTATTCATCGCACTTTATTCGAGAAATTTTCGCATGGGTCGTCTAGTTGAATATTATTATTTTAGTGGTTTATGTGTATGAGTTAGGTGCCTTTTTCCAGTGACATAAAATTACTCGGTAGGTGTAATTACTTCAGAAGGGCAAAAAAACGTTTCTTTCTATTGAACTAGAATTTTCCTCAACTTATGATAAATTCCCTATACTACCAGCCTCTCAGTGTACCTGTTCCACCTTACCATTCTTAGGAGTTACAATTCCTGTGGTAGGCAACAGTCACCCTAGCTCTAAGTTCAAGCTATATAAAAAATACACTGCACAGGATGGTGGAAAGTTGAGGCTCCCAAACACTGATCTGTGTGGACTGATTTTCTCTATATACTATGTCCAAATTTTCTGTCCAGTTTTTTTTAATTGAGGTGTTGAGGATTGGTAGGGATGTAGCCATTCTTTTCAATTTCTATTGTAAACCTCATGATGTGATGAATTCTGTTAAGATTTTCCAAGAACTCAATTAAAGCCTTGTCACCATGGAACCACACAACAAATAGCTCTTTGACGTATCAGAATAAACATGTCAGCTTGAGAACCACTCCTCTCAGATCTTTTTTCCTGGAAATGCTCCATGCATAAGTTGGTGATTACAGGAGAAACTGGATATCCCACGGAAACCCCATCCACTTGTACATAGTATTTACCTAAGTATGTGAAATATGTGGATGTCAGCACGTGATTGAAAAGGTCCATAGTGGCTGGTACAATTTGTTGGCATAGTATATCCTTCAATGAGACAAGTTCAAAGTTGACCATTAATCTGAATCCTTCAGTTTCATGGTATTGATGATCTTAACAAATTACGTGGATTTCGCTACTTAGCGTTTATTATGTCAATGTGTCTATACATAATTGCAATGAAACAATAGCTGCTGAATAACAATTAGAATTGCAAATTAGGATAGATAAATGAACCACCATTTACCTCAGATGATACAGACCTCCAGCTCTCCTTCTCCACCATATTCTACTGCCGATGAAGAACAAACATCCGAAAATTCCAGTGTTTCTTGCACTTGTGCCTGTTTTGTGTATCCACGCTGTCTTGCCATCTACATATAAGCAATAGTTTATTTCCCTAGCCTGATTTGTAATATATAAAGTATATTTACAATGAAATAATGGGCATTATGTACCTGACAGTCATCACTTAAGGTCAGAAATGATTTATTTCCATAAATTTATTTTATGGTAGGGAATAAAACCTTGCTTATTATAGATGACCCAAGGACTGCATCGACATGTAAAAAATGTGAACATGCATATGCACATATTTTAATTTGCCCTGACACATTCCCTCTGGTCAAATGCCTCAGATTGGTAATTTACCTTCAGCACACAATTCGTGTCAACTATTTTCTACTACTGAGGCAGGGTTTTGTGACCAATAATTACAGTTTCTAATATTTGTTCATCTGTTGACGCGATGAGATCACAATTTATTGTAATCAAAGTTGTATTTCCCTATACTATTTTATTCTTGTATTACTAGCCAGCATGTTTTGTTTCCTTGAACATATATATGTAAGCTACACTTACATTTTCAGTGAAAAAATTTTTTTCCCTCCTTCAAAACATCAGCTCTGTTGCTGTAAATCATCTGCCTTCAACTTTTGAATTTGATGGTTTCATTTTTTCTCTTTTTTTTATTGAATTTGTAGTAGTGATGAATTATAGCATTATGCCCAATTTGTACTCCACTGATGAATACTAGCTAATAAGGTTCACATATTCATCATGTTAAATATTCTATGAATACTTTCTTCTACAGTTTCTGTGAAGAAGGAAAAGAGTGATGGCAGTGAACCTGCAAGTTTTTGCAGTAGTTACTTTCTTGAAATGAAAACTCATGTTTCAAACAGAAAACAGACAACTATGTTGGAAAAAGACAGTCTAGTGAGGTAAGAGATAATTTTTCATATCTTTGAAAAAATCATAATTGCAGAAATTGGAGTTCTACTGAAGCAATATTTAATAATAACAAGATATTACCATTTAATATGGAAATGAGAGATAGAATACACACAGAAAAACACAATTCAGGCTATGCAGAGTGTGGGGGAAGTGCAAAACAGGGCACTTGCCCCCGGTGGCAACTTTATGGGGATGCTAAATCATGTTTGAACAACTGCAATCACATTTGAAGGGTGGTAAATGATGTCATGGTAACAATTTTTTTATTACCTCCACTCTTATCCTAAGTGGTGACAGGCAACAATGGGGATGGCAAAATAATGCTTGAAGGGGTGACAAAGTTACAGTTTTTGACCCAGCTCCAGAAATACTTAGATCCATCACTTTATCATGAAAATAGAAACGTGTGACAAAGTTTGCATGGGCACCCACAGTCAACACGGCCACATGAATGGTGATTTTGACCATTTTGATCAGAATGTTAATGTTACTTGTGGGAAATAAGCTAATCAAAATAAAATAGTAATAATTCTGAGTGCTTGTAATGATCTGGTGACAAGGTTTCTACTGGCTGTGCATTCCGCCACTATCATAACCTAGCCAAGCAATCCTGCCGGGTACAGGGGACCTACAGTTTAACGTGGAATCCGAACTACGGAAACATTCTGGTGTACTTCACATTACAAAGCAAGAGGTGAAGGCCAGGTTAAATGCCTATGAAAATCCCCACCAAGACAGGGATTCGAACTGGGGACCTCCAGTTTGATGCCTTAACCACTGAGCCACCAGACCGCTCTAATAAAATAGGTGTGTTCAAGAATTGAGAAATGTATGTATAATATCCAGAATGTGTTGGTAGATTGGATGGTGATGTGATTACATTGAACACTCTGATGGCTCTGAATATGAAACATAAAGTTATGCTAGATGGTCTAGGTGTTTGAAGTAAATTGTTTGTCTATGAACATTCATTTCAATGGATACTAGTTCATGGTGAGGCGCTTGTAAGAACTCTGGCAATGGAGACAGTTGAGCTGATGTATGAGGTGAAATTTAGTACATCTGGCATGGCCTATGATGGGAGAGGTTTTGTCAGTGTTAGGGATACAATAGGTTTTTGTGGACGGATTCATGTTGCACATTTAACAAAGAGCTGGAGAGTGGTTTAGGAGCATCAAAAGGATTGGTATTTGTGTACAGGTATATTTTTTAAATTAGGTTTCTTAGTGAAGTTAATGCAGGGTGTTGTGGGAAGAATAGTTAGGAGAATGCAACACATTCCAGTAAAAGATCTGAGGAAGTCATAGCCAAAATAGCAGAATCGGGTTCAGGGATTCAAGGTTAGGACAGAGCTAGGTCAGAAAGACATCATTTCTGTGGGTTTTGGGATGTGTGCTGGACAGTTCTTTCTTAGGATATCTGACGAATTCCAATAAATAATTATAACATATGTCAGACTGATGGAGTAAGGGGTAAATAATTCTTAATCGGAGTAGATGTGTCTGCTTTAGATGGCTACACTGGAGGAGAGGGAGCATTTAGTGTGATATGGACGGCAGCTATCAAAGTGTAAATACTGATGTAGGTTTGTGGGATTATATGGACAGAGGTGTGTAAGTGACTACATTTCACTGTGGACTCAGATCATATAAATGTCATCTATATATCGTAACAGAACTGATTGGTATTGGCTTATCAAACTAGCCTATTGTTATGGTGATAAATTAATATTGTATGGAGATCTATTATTTCTGAGTTACAAACGCTCTCAGTGTGAATTCTTCAATGTGTATTAGAAGTTGTTTTTGATTATGGTCACCACCTTTATACTGAAGAAAATCTATTCCATCTATGAGGAAAGCTCAATCATCTATAATTAAACTGAAATAAAATCCATGTGTAGATTCAATAAAACTCAAACAATCACAAGAAATTTTCTCCCAACACCATCACTAATATTGAAGTGTTAGATTTAAAAACCTATCTTCGTAATCAATGTTCCAAATAATAACTGAGGCAGTCATTTTCCAAGCAATACAACAAGGCACCTCAGTACATTAACAATGTTCTCACAATAACTGTATTGAAAATACAAAATTTATATTTTAACTCCTTTTTCTTAATTCAACATTCTCATCTACTTTTTCTGAATAAATTTAGTCACTGTTACCATGTTTTCAAAGTCTTACAAAATTCTCTGATCAGAGTGAAAAGGACCTAACTTGACCAATTGTGGCTGCAGACTGACCCACCTATATATATATATATATATTCTTATTTTTTTCCGTTTTACAGTCCCGCCTTTTGATTTCAACATTGCTCAAGTTTGTGCGTACAAAACAGCCATGGCAAGAAATATCATTCATTGAAACCCCTGAACAGCTTTCAAAACCCTCAGAAATCTTTCCATACAGCATATAATTTTTTTAAACAGTTCAATTTACTTATTCCCTTCATTATCATTGATTTAGTTAGTATTCATAATTTTATTATTATTAATTTTAATTGCGATGGAGCTAACGCCCCAGTGGCAATACCCCTAGCCCTCTAATAACCCCTTTTTATATTATTATTTAAAAAAATTCTTTTATAATTACAGTGTTAGATTTCTCCCCATCTTACTTTTCCAATTTACAAATACTAATTTTAAATTCCTTAATGGTTTTTGATAAATTATTCATCACTTCACTTGGTAATTTCTATAACTACATCTACATATATACTCTGCAATTCACAAAATTGTGGGTGGCAGAGGGTGCTCAGCACCAAAGCTAATCTCTTTGCTGTGCATTCCAATCCCTAATTGTACGAGGGGAAAAAAGAATTCATATAAGAATCAGTCCGGCACCTTATTTCTCTAATTTTATCTTTCCTGTCCTTCCTGACTCAAATAGGTTGGTGGAAGAAGTATTTCACTACACTCAAAAGTGAAAGTGGGAGTATGCATGTTTACCAATAAGTTTAAACGAAACGTGTGTCATCTATCTACCAGAGACTCACAGCCTAGTCTACTAATCAGTTCTGTGACACTTTCATAAGGACTGTAGCAAGCGGTCATGAATAGAGCGGCTCTTCTCTGTACTTTCTCTATAGTTTTGATCAACCCCTTACGAAATGGGTCCCAAATGGCACAACAACCATCCAAATGTGGACGCACAAGTGATTTGTACGCTATCTCCTTTGTTTGTTCATTACTATTTTTCAAGAATCGACCTATGAATCGCAGCCTAGAATTAGCGCTATCTACTAACGAATTAATGTGTATGTCCCATTTCATGTTCCTTTGTACTGTTACTCCCAAATATTTCATAGAGTCAACCATATCAATAACTGTATTGTTTAACTCTTATTTCTGAACAATTGGATTCTTTTTGTTAGTTATGCTCATTGTCTTACACTTTTTACAATTTAGATTAAGTTGCCACTCAGCGCACCAAGCCAAAATAACATCCAGATCGTGCTGAATTTCTAAACAATCGGCCAAATTTCTTACTTCCCTATAAATAACCGCATCATCAGCAAACAATCTAAAAAGGCTTTTCACTTTGTCTCCGAGATCGTTTATAAAAATTAAGAAAAGAAGTGGTCCTATTAGAGTTCCTTGAGGTACACCTGATGTAACATCTAGATTAGAAGAACTTTCTCCTTCAACAACAACATACTGCGATTGACCAGTTAGAAAATCCTTTATCCATTCGCAAAGCTGATCCGATATACTGTACACTCGAAGCTTCGCTAAAAGGCGGTTGTGTGGCACAGAGTCAGATGCTTTCTGGAAATCTAAAAATATTGCATCTACTTGTGAACCTGCATCGATAACTTTCATTACGTCGTGTGTAAATAGGGCCAGCTGTGTTTCACATGATCTTTTCTTCCGAAATCCGTGTTGATTTGTTGTAAGCAAATTATTATCATCTAGAAAATTCATAATGTTCGAGCATATAATATGCTCCATAACTCTACTACAAACAGATGTAATAGATATGGGACTGATAGTTTCCAGGATCACTTCGATCACCTTTTTTGAAAATCAGAGTTACTTGCGCGATTTTCCAGTCTGAAGGTACTTTTTCGCTCTTCTAATGATTTACTGAATATATCAGACAGAAATGGCCGATTTCCGCCGCATACTCTGAAAATACTCTTACTGGAATTCCATCCGGGCCCGGTGCTTTCCCCCACTTCAGGAGCTCTAATTGCTTAATGATACCTGCAGTATCTGTTCGTAATGATTCCATCACCGACTCGCCATGGCGTGGGAAAACGGGAATACTATCCTTATGTTCATTTGTAAATGAAGTTTTGAATACAGTATTTAGTACGTTAGCTTCATCGCGGCTTTCATTAACCTCGGAACCTTCACAAATTAGTGCTGAAATATTGCTGTTGGTACAATTAACTTTTCGTACATACGACCAAAATTTCTTTTGGTTTTCTGTGAGACTCTTGGAGAGAGAGTTGGAGTGAAAATCGTTAAAGGCCTCGCGCATTACATTCTTAATACGTCCTCTTAAATCAGCTAAGGTTTCTAAATCGCTGCGACACCCCTTCCTTCTTGAGTGTGCATGTATTTTCCTTTGTTTTTTGAGTAATCTTTTGACTTTGCATGTGTACCATGGTGGATCACTCTCCCCCTTTATTGTCCGCTTTGGTATATGTATTTCTATTCCTTCCCTGACTATATGTATAAAATGATGCCACATCTCTTCAACGGTGTCCTTTGTTGACTTGAAGTTATGGTAATTATTCCTCAGGTAGGTTCTAAAACACTTCTTTGAGGCCTTACTGAATCTGTATACAATCCGCATTTTTTTCCTTTTTCACTTGGTCATTAATTTGACAATCACAATTACCGCTTTGTGATCGCTTATTCCTGTGGTCATTGAAATGTCGGTGAATAATTCTGGCCTGTTGGTAACCAGCAAATCTAAAATGTTTTCGCTACCGTTATGACACCGCGTAGGTTCATTAACTAGCTGCTCGAGATGATTATCTGACAACAACTCGAGAATTACTTCAGAAGCTGCCTTATCCCTGCTACCTGTGACGTGAGCGTAAATACGCCAGTCAATATAAGGCAGATTGAAGTCGCCTCCTAGAATCATAGCATGATCCTTAAAATGTCTAGCTATACTATTTACATTATTTCTTAACTCCTCGACGATAGCTATGTCGGAATCGGGTGGACGGTAGAAGGCACCTATGATGAGTTTTGACCCTTTAGTTTAATCCATATGATTTCACATATTGTATCGACAGTCTATTTCATTACATGGGAGAAATTTACTCACAGCTATAAATACCCCACCTCCATGAGAATGTTATCTGTCTTTACAAAAAACGTTCATGCTATCTTTAAAAGTTTCGGCGGAACATATTTCCGGTTTCAACCAACTTTCTGTAGCGATAACGATATCCGCTACTGTGCTACAAATAACACTTTCAAGTTCCGGTTGTTTGTTACAAACGCTTCTACAGTTAATTACGAGAAATTTTAACTGCCGAGATTCTTTTACGTTGCTCCTACATTCCGGTGTTGCATCTGATTGGGTTGCTCGTAACTGAATTTCGTGTTTCGGGTATTCCTCCCTCAGCCTAAAAAACCGCCCAGTGCATTCCACATGGCCCCTGCCACCCGTGTAGCCGAGTCACGTGTGTAGTGCACACCTGACCTATTAAGGGGAACCCTACATGACTCGACCCTATGGTGAAGATCGAGAAATCTGCAGCCAATGTCATCACAGAAACGTCGTAGACTCTGGTTCAGCCACTCAATACGGCTCTGAACCAGAGGTCCACAATCAACTCTGTCTACGATGCTACAGATTGTTAGTTCTGCCGATATCTTGCGGTCACTGGCCACAGAGTTCACCCTTTCAGCCAGCAGCCTGAAGGAAGAGAGGATAACCTCTGACCCAAGGCTGACAAGCATCATTGGTGCCGACATGAGCCACAATCTGTAGTTGGCAACACCCCGTCCCTTCAATGGCATCTGGGATGGCCTGTTCCACATCTCGGATCAGGCCACCCGGAATACACACTGAATGGACGTTGGATTTCTTCCCCGAGGAATCCGCCATTTCCCTAAGAGGCTCTAATAACCGCCTATTATTAGAGCTCCAAACTACCAGAATGCATTTGCTCATACCTGGGGGGGCTGTCAACTCACAGGATGACAATTGTCTGACTGAGTCAGCCTCCGACAATACATCAGACCGTTTGGACAGACGAACAAGTTCAGCGTCTTGGCCTTTAAGCCTGTTCGACTGCCCCTGTGTGTGGCTTTGAAGTCTAGAAGCCATACACCAGCCACCAACAGGCGACTGTGGCACAGCATCCAACACTTCAGCCTGGGTTGCAGGAATGACGGTCGATATGGGAGAATCTGTGATAGGCATGGCTATATCAGTTTCCCCAACATCACATCTGCTGCAGCCTTTTACAGCAGCTTCCAGGTATAACTTTGGCTAACACAGCTGCAAGCTGTGTGCACAGATCAGCCACCTCAGCTCGCGTCTGCACACAGCAATCACAGTCCCTAGACATACTGCTTTTGAAAAACGCAAAAAAGAAAGGGGAAAAAAAAGTACAGAAAAAAGGAACAGAAACTCGAAATAACCTGTACTTGCAATGAACTCTTCACAGGTTTGCTGCCGGATAGCGTTTGTGAATGACAAGCTTTCGGCGACCAACTCCGTCGCCATCTTCGGGTCTGATGTTAGTGCTGCGGCGACCAGAGCTGGTTAGCGCTGCGGCGACCAGAGCTGCAGCTCTGGTCGCCACAGCGCTAACATCAGACCCGAAGATGGCGACGGAGTTGGTCGCCGAAAGCTTGTCGTTCACAAACGCTATCCGGCAGCAAACCTGTGAAGAGTTCATTGCATCGACACGCCGGGAAAGTCTTCGTTCGCACAACCTGTACTTCCTACAAAATATATACACTCAGAGATTGCACTAACCTAATCTACACCCACTACAGATAAAGTATAAAAAATAAAATACGCTAATGCACTCGGTGACTGTTCAAATGCTACTAACGAGCACTTTCTACAAAATGTAAACACTCAGAGATTACACTAATCAAATCCCCACACCACTACAGATAAAATACAACAACAAAATACGCTACTAACGAGCACTGTCCAATCCCTAACACCTTACCAGCAAAAGAAAGTTTTCCACTCCTTTATGCATGAAATGGAGAGGCAGCTTTTAGTAATGGTCACCTTTACCCTTCCATGCACTATTCCTGATTCTTTGACTAATATCCCTCCAAGCCCCATCACCAACATATGCCCTATACATTCCAAGCACTCTCTTTGCCCTCCTCCTTTCCTCCAATTATTCCAAATCCAGCTCCTTTATCATATCAGTTACTGACTGTGTCCTGTGATAGTTTTCACAAACAAATATAGCTGCTCTTCTTTGCACACCCTTCAACTCCTGTATTTGGTAACGAAAATTTGGGTCCCAAACTACGCCACTATATTCAACCAATAGTCTGACCAAAGATTTGTAACCCAATTCCCTAACTTCTCTGGTACATCCTCTCATTACCCTCTCCAGCAAATAAATGATTTTGTAACCTTTTCCTACTACCTGCCCCATGTTCTCTGCACAGTTGAGTTTATTATCAAATGTTATACCAAGATATTTATACTTCAAGTCTACAACAAGCAATTCTGACCACACCCTATAATCATAATTAACCTTTAGTTTTTTTTTATCTGTGTACCTAATAAGTTGACTCTTCTTGGCACTTATCTTCATTCCATTCTGACCTACGAATTTAGATATTCTATTCAGGTCACCCTGCAGCTGTTCACAGTCTTCACCTGTTTTGATCCTACTGTATATCATTACTAGCCCGTACCCGCGACTTTGTACGCGTGGATTAAGAATTTTTTTGCCAGAATTAAATATAGAAAGTTGCGAACGAAGGATTGGTCCCAAACAATATCAAGTAGGAATAATATGACAGGAAAGCTATCACTATATCATTGTACCGTCAAACCTGTCTCTTGAAGAGAATCAATTTCCAACATATTTCTGTCACCATTTGATAAGGTCTCAACATTTTGTTGACTACAACTGTTAATCATACTGGAAAAAATATCCTTTGCCCTTCATATAGATTTCCTTATAAAATTCCGTCACAACGATATAGCCATTTAGTCGTCAAAATGTAACAAAAAGACAGAGACTTACTTCCGTATTTATAATAATATTACTGTGGTTCACACTCACACATTGACTGAGAACAACACATGAGGGATCATTATAACGTAAAAAAGTGTACACCTACAACATTGCAAGACTACCTACGATTTTCCTCGCATTGCACCCCTAACTTTCTAATATCTACAGTTTAACGTTCAATCCGAATAACCAACTGCCCAGGCCTGACTCTCACTATGAAAATCAATTTTTAAAAATCTTAGCCTCCACAGAGGTTTGAACCGGAGACCACAATGTCTGTAAGCAAGGGCTTTAACCACTAAGCTGCCAGTCCACTATATGGAAACACGGTACAGAGACGACCATATCTAACGTGTCTGTCTATCGCGGTATTTCGAAGTTATGAGACAACATGTGTTATTTATACAGATAATTTTTCAACCAAATGTAGACAGTATTTTTCTCCTTGTTTCAAAGGAAAAGTGTGCAAAGTTTCATCGAGATCGAATGAAAACTGTGGATTTGTATGAAGAATTACTTACCGACTGCTAACAACACCTGAGGCATCATTATAACGTAAAAAAGTATACACCTACAACATTGCAAGACTACCTAGGATTTGCCTCGCATTGCACCCCTAACTTTCTAATATCTACAGTTTAATGTTCAATCTGAATAACCTACTACCCAGGTCTGACTCTTACAACGAAAAACAATTTTTTTAAATCTTAGCCGCCACGCAGATTTGAACCGGAGACCATGACGTTCGTAAGCAAGAGCTTTAACCACTAAGCTGCCAGTCCTCTATACAGAAACATGGTATGGAGTCGACCATGTCCAACGTGTCTGTCTATCGCCGTATTTCGAAGTTATGAGACAACATGTGTTATTTATACAGATAATTTTTCAACCAAATGTAGACAGTATTTTTCTCCTTGTTTCAAAGGATAAGTGTGCAAAGTTTCATCGATATCGGATGAAAACTGTTGATTTGTATGAAGAACAAACAACGTCCAGTGCCCTCCCTACAGATTTTCTCGTCAGATTCCGTCAATATTGATATAGCCATTTAATTGTCAAAATGTAACATAAGACAGAGACTTACTTCTGCATTTATAGTATTCCTACTGCAGATCATACACACACTGACTACGAATCACCCCTGATGGATCAATATAACGTAAAAAAAGTGTAGATCTACTGTATTGCAAGACTACCTACGAATTGCCTCAGATTGCACCCCTACCTTTGTGATATCTACAGTTTAAAATTCAATCCGAATACCCGACGGCCCAACCGTGGATCTTACGATCAAAAACAATTTTTAAAAATCTTAGCCTCCACGGAGATTTGATCCAGAGACCACGATCTTCGTAAGGAAGTGGTTTAGCCACTGAGCTGCCATCCCACTTCGTGGAAACATGGTACGGAGACGTCCATATCCAACGTGTCTGTCTATCGCCGTATTTCGAAGTTATGAGACAAAATGTGTTATTTATACAGATAATTTTTCATACAAATGAAGACAGTATTTTTCTCCATGTTTCAAGGGATAATTGTGAAAAGTTTCATCGAGATCGGATGAAAACTGTGGATTTGTATGAAGAACAAACAAACAAACAAACAAACAAACAAACCAACAAACAAACATCTTTATATATAAAGATATAATCTGAAAAAAAAAACTAAATTCTGACCGTAATCCATGTTCCTTTGCACTGGACTACACCAACCAACCTGTTCTCTTCTCTTTCATTTCACTGTGTGCACCTATTTATTAATACTGCGACACATTCAGAACTAATTTCATTTATGGATTTAAACCAATGCTACCATGCTACAATATATGCTACAGTACCCAGTTCTTATGAATGTGCCAAAATTCATTCAAAACTATCAGAAACTACTTCAAAATGTTGAACTTGCAGATTTTATGTATTATAACTGAGAAAGGCATATTTCCCTAAATACAGTATACTGTCTGGTCAAAACAGCCCTTAATTTAATTTGACCAAAATGAAAAATATCAAGGAAAATTCCCAAAACTGAATTTCAAACTGATGTTTACAAAGTTCACTCCACAGTCATTCACACCACATCAAAAACACAAAATCAAAAATCATCAAATTTACTAAATGACTAGTTAACATGTATATATAGCAAACAATGAAATTAAAGGCATTAAATTGCAAAAATGAATTAAATTAAGATAGGGAAATGAACCACCACTTACCTTAAGATGATGGATGTGGGGAGCGAACATACAGAAAAGACAAAAAACACAACTTATAAAGAAATATTTGGGACAAGCCTGTTATCAACAGGACAACATTAAGGGCCAACATTACTGGCCCACCGAGCGTGGTGGTGTAACGGCTAGCGTTCTGGCCTCGCATTCGGGAGGACGGCGGTTCGAATCCCCGTCCGGGCATCCAGATTTGGGTTTTCCATGGTTTCCCCAAATCACTCCAGGTGAATGCCGGGATGCTTCCTTCAAAAGGCCATGGCCGAATCCCTTCCCATTCCTTGCCCCCATCCTTTCCCGTCTCTAAAGACCACGTTGTTAAAAAGAGAGGTTAAACTGTTACAAAAAAAAAAAAAAAAATTACTGGCCAACAGTTTTTATGGAGGATGGTCTCCAACGTCACCCACCTCCCATATATATATATATATATAGCCATAATCTTTATAAATACACTTCTGCTAAGAATGGACTCAAAACAAAACAAGTAAATAATAAAAAATATTACCTTTTATATGCATGAAACTATCAGAAACACTTATAATATTGAAAACATGAAAACTCTAAACAAAAATATTCACTTCAATTGAGGGCATATCCAGGTTCAGAACTAGGGGAAGGGGGGCAGATTTGAACTGGGGGAGGGAGGGGGCAACTCATATTTGTTTTGAGGAATTAGGGAGGGGGACTGAAACATGATGATTTCTTCCTAACTGAAACTCATACCTATTGAGGAAACTTTTTATTATTATTGATTAACATAGTAATCCAACCACTTAATCTATGCACCTAGTGTGTCATTAATTAAGATCATAACTCAGTTATAGTTTTTTATGTAAACATTAATCATCTCAGATTCTCGGACAATTTTTCGGTATCTTTGTTAGTCAATACCTCACGGTGTTATTTCATGAAATTTCAATGCACACTCATCAGCAATAACCCAGTCAATCTTTCCTCTACCATAGTGCTCCTGAGCCAGATCTTCACTCATCGAAGTGTACTGAAGGATCCTTCCACTGTTGCTGTAGTGCATGGAATAGTGCTCAGAATTGTGAATGTTTTTTTCATGGTGGGGAAAAAAATATTAGTTTAACTAAACAGGCCCACGACCTCTATATCTCTTAATTTGTCTTCCAGCAAATTCTTCCTTATCCACAAATTGTACCAACTGTCGAGTACGCAAGTGATATCATCAAATTCATAAAATTTTTTGAACAGTTCCGCATTCTTGCGTAAATCTGCATTTTGGTCATGAATAAAGTGTGTAACCTTGAAAACACAAATGCTGGGGTATTTTCTTCTGAAAATCTAATATTTAATGATGATATAAGAGAATCCAAGTATGGTGTAATTAGTACACATCACCAGTATTTCTAAGTCATTGTCTGAGTGCGGATTGGTCCTGTTCCCCCCCCCCTCTCCCCCTATGAGCAAGATTTGAAACAAAAATTTCAATTTCCAATCCCATTGGATGTCTTGTGCCTCTTTAAGTAATTCCTTGGTGATTCGATTTGCATCCTTATGGTCAAGTACTTCAATGATCCCTTTAATGTGCTCTCCAACCATGATTAAATACATGTGAGAACGAAGGCTTTCACGGCGTATCGATGAAATATAGTCTTCGCGGGTTTTCCGCCGTATGTTGTTGAAGAGAGACAACAACAACCTTTTGGCGGCTGGCTCTGCAGAGACTATATTTCATGATTAAATACATGTTCTTTGTTTGTAAGGTATTAACCACTGGTTCCAGCACTATTGCTATAGCAATGAAGGAAATGATGAACAGTGATTTTTTTAATTGCTGACTGCAACTGGTATGGAGATTTTCTTGTGACATAATTTCCCTCAATGGATAATTTTTCTAGCGCTTTCAGAAGCTCTAGAAAATTTGAGAAAAGTTTCGAATAGGTTTATACTTCTTTGATCATTTTTTTTTTCCACACAATCATGATACATTAGGAGCATAATTCCTACAAGAAGTCAGTTATGAAGTCTGCAGTATTTTCAAACCAAATGCAGATCTTGGAAGTGTTGTAGCAAATTTGGAAGACTTAGGGAAAGATTTCTCAAAGGAGGATTGTATTGTAATTGTAGGGGGACCTGGAAATAGTATTGATAAATACCTCAATTATTCAATTGAGGAAGACATTGCTCACATTTCCAGGAATACACATCAGATGAATATGGGATTTGTGGGTTTGCTTGAGCATTATGATAAACTCTGTATGTGGCATGACATTAGGCGTACAAATGCATTGTTGGAAAGGGTTTTCTGGCACCCAGCAAATTTACATATTGATTTGATAGATGTGGCCTGCATTGGTAAGGACAGTTATACTCACCATGGACTCCATCTGAATTTCAGATATAAAAGGAAGCTTTCGCTTCTTATTGCTGATGAGGTCAGGAGATGCCAGGTGAGTGAAAGAGATATTTCCTGTTATAAGTGGTGTTAAGTCGCGGCCTTTTTTAGGGCAAATAAAATAAATGTATTAATACATCTAAAAGATATTAACAGCTCTCCTGATCAAACCTGATTGAAATTAGAAATTCCATCTGACATACCAGTATGTACCAATAAAGTAAACAATTTAAATTAATTGAATTAAAGTGTTCAGACCACTATTCTCCATCAAAATATAAGGGGAAGTTTTAGTAGAACTGATGACATTACCTTATGCCTAGAAGAGATTCAAAATTCAGGAAATTTCAATGTCTCAATAAATTAAGTGAATTTTGTATCATTATTTTCCGGGACTACTGTCCAAAAAGTGAGCAATGGAAGCGATAAACATGATGAAAGTGACGACGTTGGAGTGCCACGATCATCTAAATGTGACATAGGACAACTATAAAACTCTCCAGCACTAGTAGCACTTAGTGTGAACATAGCTGCCTCTATTGACTTTCATCTAAGATATGAACAATCTTGTACAAGCAATCCTGAAATTGAACTAATGATGACTACCATGAAAATGATCTGGGTCAATATATTGAGTTAGCTTCCTAATTATCAGTGTTTTGTATTTGTATTTGTATTTATTGGTCCCTTAGCATCATACATAGTACAAAGTACAAATGATATGGGATAAGTCAAAAATAGTCTGTACGCAATCAGTGACAAAGAAGAAGGAGTTTTTACAAAATACCTCAGTTCCAACAAGGAATTATGATTTGGAAGCTGATGTAAGCCATTTGCGAAGAAAATTCAGTCATGCTTGGTTAGATCAATATGTACTGTGGCTAGTATATTCACAGCAGCAGAAAGGGGTTCTTTGCAAGCACTATACATTTTCCCTCCTATCATTGGCACTTTAAAAGGAGTTTTGGGATCATTCATAATCAGACCATTCACAAAATTCAAGAATATGCATGAAGACTGCAGAAAACATATAACCACCAACTTCCTCCAAACTGCAACAGCTTCTGAAAAGGCTTTTCTTGAAAATGTACCAGTGGATGTTCAATTGTAAGGTTTTCAACTGAAAACAATCTACAAAACCAGGCAAAAATTGTCATCTATTATTTTGTGTACAATATTTTGCAGCATACATTATATGTCTCTGAGGGGAAAAGCAGATGATGAAGGAGATTTGTTTAACTTGTTGAATTTACAAATCAATTCTGGTGATGAAAAATTGAAAACTCATCTGAATAATTGTACCCGTAATGTAGTTTACGCAACATTGGTAATACAAAATCGATTGATATCTTTATGTGGCGAAGTTATTAGGGAGAATGTAATAAGCAATATAGAAAAAACTATAGCTTACTCAGTCTTAGCTGACAAAACATCAGACATAGCTAGGTAAAAACAGCTATCAATTGGCTTGCAATTCTATAATGAAAGCAAAGGAAAAATCCAAGAAGAATTTGTAAGTTTTTTTGGAGCTAAAAGCACAAGACATATCATCAATTGCAGAAGGGATTCACAATTTTATGGTTAGTTACAGTCTACTTGACAGAGTGAGCCATAAAATGGTAGTAAATAAGGTAAAAACTATTGGAGTAGATGAGATAATGTTTTGCTGGGTAGAATTTTTAAAAGGTGTCAAAAGAATGTGGAAGTAAAAATAGGAGTGCCACAGGGTAGCATATTGGGACTATAGCTATTCATTATTCTAATGAATAATTGTGTTGATTGTTTACTATCAGAAATTAGATTGTTTGCAGATGACATAATGCTATATAAAAGGATAAAAATAGTAAAAATAGTAGAGGACTCTAAAACAGTTGCAGGGTGATCTGGACAGGATATCTAGTTGGGTTGGTAAACATGGGATGCGGATAAATACAAACAAGAGTCAGCTTATTAGACACACAAATACAAAAACTAAAGGTTGATTATAATTATAAGGCGGGGAAAGAATTGCTTGTTGAAGACTTTAAATATAAAAATCTTCACTTTACATTTGATAACAAGCTTAACTAGGCGGGACACATTGGCCAGGTGGTAGGAAAATGTTTCAGAATTCTGCACTTGTTGGAGAGAGTGATGAAGGGATATACAAAAGAAGTAAAGGAATTGGATTACAAAACATTAGTCAGATCATTGCTAGAATATGGTAGTGTAGTACTCGCAGAATGTAATCTACAACAGATATGATAAAAGAGCTTGAATGGGATTCATTGCAAGACGGGAGGAGGGTGAAGAGGGTCATGGGAGTGTACAAGGCATGTGATGAGGCATGAAAAGATATTGGTGTAGGTATGAAAAGTAGTTCATGGAAGAGAAAAGATGACCATGGCCACAAGCTGGCGCTCGATTTCAGGCACATGAGTGTGGAGTGTCAGGGATTGGAACAAGTTACCAAGGAAAATGGTGTATAATTTACCAAAAATATTAAAAGAATTTAAAGGGCAAATATAGGTGGGTGCAGGATAGGGGGAAAATGGGTGTGTAGGGAAATTGCCACTGGAACATACGCTCTATTGCAATTTAATTAAATATTATTATTATTGCGTTGGATTGGGTTTTGATGGCTGCTCAACAATGGCAGGCAAAGACGGTTGCATACAAACGATTCTGAGAAATAAATATTGTCGAGCATTACATTTTCACTGTTAAAGCCACAAACCCAATCTTGTGGTGAACGATGCAAATGTGATACCAGAAATTATAAATACTATTGGCACTATAAACGATACAATAAAATTCTTAGGGAAATTTATTTATTTGGGAAGTTTACTAAACAGATGTATACCAGAATAATTAACTCCTCTTTGCACTAATGGCAGAGATGTTTGTATTTTGTGTAAGCTATTTCTGTTTCTTGTATTGAAATTGTGTACCTGTGAATTGGAAGTAAACAGGTTAAAATGATCTATGACAAAGCACATGAGAGAATATATATACTGAGAAGTCATTGTAAGAATATTGAATTTTTTTAAAAGTTGTCTGCAAGAAGTTCTTGGTCTTACCCTACACAACATCCTAATAGCTATTTTCTGTGCTATGAAAACTTTTTTACTTTGTGAAGAGTTTCCCAGAAAATTAAGCCATATGACATCACTGAATGGAAATATGAGGAGTACACTAGTTTCTGTAATTCTAGATCTGCTGTTTGAGAAAGTGTTCGTATTGCAAAGGTGGCACTACTTAACATCTTCAGTAGTGAAGTGATATGTTTGTGCCAACGGAGTTTCCCATCTATTTTAATACCAAGGAATTTTATACTCTTTGTTTCTAAGATTGTGTTATTTTTATAGCTTACTTGTAAATCCGGAAGTGCATAACTTTTTGTTTTAGACCTAATATAGTGTATTTGTTCAAAATATAATTTAAAAGAATTTGCCTTAAATCAATAAGTACTTCATTTACATCAAATTCTAGATCACTGTATGGTGTTTTTCGCACAGTCAGGTTAGTGTGATCTGCAAAGAAAACACTTTTAACTTTGTCAGGTAAGTTTCCAGGAAGGTCATTGAGGTATAACAAAAAGAGGAAGGGTCCTAGGACAGAGCCTTGTGGAATTCCATGTTTTATTCCAGTCTGATGAAGCATCTTTACTTATTTTAGAATCAAAAATGGAAACTTTTTGCGTTCGAATTTCCATGTATGATTTAAGCCATTTACCTGTGGTTCCATAAATACCATAGTATTCCATTTTCTTCAAAAGTAATTAATGATTTACACAGTCAAATGCTTTTGGCAAGATCACAAAATATTCCTACAGGCCTCATTTTATTATTCAATTCCTCCAATGTGTTATTTAAATATGAATATATAGCCATTTCTAATGATTATCCTTTTTGGAACCCAAATTGTGATTTAGTGAGGATATTATTTTGTGTAACATGTTTTATTACTCTACAGTACAAAAATCTTGGAGAATACTGAAAGTAATGAAATGGGACGATAGTTATCAACAAATGTTGCTTCTCCTTTTTCAATCAACGATTTTGCAAGTGCATATTTTAGTCTATTTGGAAATACAGTTTACATTAAGGGATCATTACAAATGTGGGCAAGTACACGATTGATACAATCTGAACATCTTTTCAGTAATTTGCTTGAAATATTGTCATAGCTGGAAGAATTTTTAGGTTTTAATTGTTTCATGAGTTTATTTATTTCTGACACTGTTACTGGTGGCAATTGCATTTCCACAAATCTATTTGGGAAAGCAGTCTGAAGAAGCCTTAGGGCATTACGTGGGGATTGCTTTTCTATGCCTAATTTCTCTACAACTGAAGTAAAATGTTTGTTAAATATTTCACAAACTTCCCCTACTTCACTTTGAACAGACCCATTTATGTTCTATTTTTATGTCTTTTGAGTGATTTACAGATTTTTCCATTTCAGTTTGTATTATATTCCATATAGTTTTCATCTTATTGCCTGAATTCTCTGTTTTCTCTGATATATACCTGTTCTTGGCCTTTCTTATTATATTTCTTAGTATTTTAAAATAAAGTTTATAATGAGCTTTCAGTGTATAGTCATCTGATTCTCTTACTTTTAAGCACTGGTCCCTTTTTGTTTTACAAGATACTCTAATACCCTTTGTTATCCATCCCTTACCCAGTTCATTGTTTGGAGTATTGACAACTTTCCTTTTTTTGAAACTTCCTTTGAAAAATGTCAGAAATATATTGAGAAAGGAATAATTTTTCATTAACACCCTGTGCAGTGTACACTTCCTACCACTGTTCATTATTTAAGGAATCTATGAAATGTTTCATTAATATTTCTTCTATATACCCAGCTTTTCTTTATCTGTTTAATAGTGTTTCTGGACTTGATACATAACAGCTGGGCATCATGATCTGAGATACCATGTATTACTAGAAGTAGCCATGTTGTAATTACTGTACTGAGAAACATCCATAAAAATTTTATCAATTGCAGTCCTGCTATTATTTTGTATTCTAGTAAGGAAATTTACAAGTGGTTAGACAACATCAGGGCTTCCATATCTAGCCTCTCATTGCTGTGATTGAGAAATTCAACATTAAAATCTCCACATAAAACTATTTGTTTGTTATTTTTGAAACATAGTAGCAAAGACTCTAACTGCGATAAAAAAAGTCTAAAATTTCCTGAGGGGGCCCTGTAAATTGCTATTACTATGAGCTCTTCCTTACCATATTCTAGTTTTGTAACACAGCATTCAAAGTATTGTTCTCTACAATACTTACTTACACCTACACTGTTGCATTGAATATTATTTTTAACAAAGATGGAAACTCTCCCTTTCTCCATTTTACATCTACAGAAATGAGAACTTAGTTTATAATTTGGGATGGACAGCTGAGATATTCCTGTGTCAGACAATTGATATTCAGATATGAACAAAACACCTACATTATGAATGTGACATTTATATAGGTAGCAACTTTGTTAACCAAGGTATTTTTATCTGTAGAACAATTTATAATGAAATCTTAATGTGGGGAAATTATTATAGATGCATGGCTACATTAATAACTTGAATGCAAAATAGGTTACATTTGTGACAAAGCTACATATCATACTTGTTTCTAACTTCACTCAGTAACTTGTAAAAACTTGTTATATTTAATGCTTTTTTTTGGATCAAATCACTATCTAAGCACCTTAGAATTTCGGCAATTCTATTTTTGCTTAGGCGGGACTTAGAAATTTCGAGAAGTGTAGTTTTCAACTTTAAGGAATTTCCCCGTAATCTTGCTCACAGTAACAATTCGCCATAAAAATCATTTTAAAGTGTATTTATCATATTGGGAAACGTTTAGTTTAAGAGATATCCCGCTTTGTTCAAGTTTTGAAACACGCGATAGGAAAAGTAAAAATTCTAAGATTTGCAATGTCTCTAAATCGCGTAAATCCACAACTGATCTTTTATCACCAGCTGTAGTCAGCACTATCCCCGATATTTTGGTGATAAAATTAAATAATTTGGTAAAGTTTAATTAGCGATTTTAATTAAGAGAAAAAAATAATCTTTTTTATTAAAATAGATATTAATTTAAAAATTACATCAGTAGATAGCCCTAATTGAGACGATTTCGTACATATATTAGTTTCCATAAAAAGTTTTAGTATTTGGCTGGTAATCAAGTTTTGAAAATAGATTATTGCTGATTGTCGGGTAGAAGTTCGAAAAAGTCCGCAAAGTCCGCCAAGATTGGTCACGTGATGAATTTAGTGTTAAGACGATAGAAACCTTTTGAAATGGTAAATTAAATTAAAATAGATAGAACTGGATGATAGAAAGTTCCTGTAAAAATCTCAAATTTAACTATCGTATCCTTTTGAAGATATTAATTAAAGAAAGATTTGCCAAGGTCATAGACGCGCACAGGGCTATAATAGTTCATGCGGTAAGCACACGTTGTCTCATTCTTATGCCGGGAAGTGATCGAGCAACTCCGCGAATGACTTTATCAATGATGTGTAAAATAGGAACTTAGAAAATATAGTTTGTCTGTTCCGGTCTGTCTTTCGTCTCGGTTGGTTGTAACTCGCCATGCTGGCAGGTTCGACCATGTTGAAACTTTGTTGTCGGGCTATATAGCTCCTTCAACTTTTAATATGAACTTATAATTTCTCTAAAGGGGTCGGTCGGTTAAATTTCTCTCCACAACTTGCAAACTTTTGGTAAAGAGTGTTCGATTTGCCAACTCAACTGTTAGATGCATATTTGAAATTTTGTGACTTTTAAATAAAACGTGGAATTTTTGGAAAGTGAACTTTTATCATTTCATAGTTATCTTGCAACCTTTTCTCTATTTGTGGTGTAACAAATATTGTGGCGACCTCAAGCATTTAGGTTGAGTTATCCGGCTACATGGTCAAACCAAAATCATTTCGTAAATTTTCTATAGAACTTTGAGTCAACCACAAACTGTTAGTTGAGGCACTAAGGCTATACTACAGCCCCGGTATCAGCCTTGTTCCTTACAATTAGCATAAAATTTCTGTGAATTGTACTTCATAGTGATATTGCATATTATGAGAAACCAATTTTGGATTATTTAAATTTCAGTTTTATTATATAACCCAAAACTTATAACGAGGAGCAAAGTTATCAAATCAAGTTCAGTTAGACCCATTAATAGCCATATTGCTCGCCATCTGAAACCAGTCAGGGTTGTCACATTTTAATAATCTATAACCTATATATGATACTTTACAACTAAAGCTAAAAGTACACTATAATGTGCATCTATTTGTAAAATCAGTTTCATCCTTACCATTTATGTTGTTTAAATCGTTTTATTTCAGAATTTCAACAAACACGTCTCCAGCATGTACAAAATTTACTCTGATGTCAGTGAGAAGTACAGATAACTTTGCCCGCCACAAAAATCAATCAAATTTTGGTTTAATTTTTTTACTTTTAATAAACTTTACTACACAATTGTGTGCAGATGATCATATAATTGTACCAAACAGAATATTATACTTAAATCTTCATTAAAAACAAATCAAAATTAAGGGAAAAAATTTGGTAAAGTTGCCATATTTGATGGTAACAGAAGTTGAAAGCTCTTCTGTTTTGGCATTTTAAAAGAAAATTGACTTTAATTCCATTGCAAAGTTGTCCTTTCCTGATATCCACTTGATGCTGGCAATAAATCTGACTACAGCAGGTTTCATAAATTTTGTACTTGTACACTTATACTTATTATTTATCAGAACAAAATAATCAATATGATGATTATTAACAACTATTAACTACCAGTCCTCCATTATTATTTTATTATTATATGCCAAGTACAACAAAAGACATGTACCATCAAATAACTATATCTATAGATTTAAGCCATCTTCTGCTAGCTGGTCCAGCTTGATGCAGTGCGAGAAGGCTTCCAGATAATCTTCTTGCTGGACAGTCCATCACAATGTGGTCAGCAGTTTGTATACCACCACAGTCACACAACGGATCTTCATGGAGACCCCATTTATGCAATGTGCAACGTTCCATTGCAAACTCCGTGACCTGTGTGAAATCTGCTCAATCAACACCAAAGATGTCTACGCAAGTCAAACCCTGGAACACAGGTTGTCGTATCTATTGTAAGCTCACAACTGTGTGGGCTGTTGGCTTCCCACTCCTTTCTACACTCTTCATACAAGTTAAAGTTGTTATGTCTAAGACTGGCTGCTTCGATGTAGGCAGGTCTCCTTGATTTTAAACATGTGCGAGGAAGGTCAAGAAGCTCATCATGCAGAGGAATCATGTTGTTTTCCTCCAATCCTTCCAATTCTCTAAGCAATATTGATTTTCTCCTCAGATGTGGTGGAGGAATGTTGGAAAGTACAGGCAGCTAGGATTCTGGGGTAGACCTAATGACACCACTCACTTTTCTCATAGCAGCGTTCAGCTGAGTGTCAACTTTGGCAGTATGAGCACTACCAAGCCATGTAGAGCAACAGTATTCTGCTGGGGAGAATGCCAAACCAAGGACTGATCCTCAAAGAAACTTGAGTGCCTGCACCCCATGATGCACCAGCCAGTTTCTTTACAAGTTTCACAAGAGTTTGTACTTCTCTGTAGTGTTAGATAAATGCTGATGAAAAGTGAGGGCTTGATCCAAGATAACTCCCAGATATTTGGGGTGATCTTTGTGTGCTACTCTTTCAAGGGGTCTGAAGGTTGGTCTTATTCTGACGTAAGTGAGCTGGTTTGAAAGGTGAAAGCAACAAGACTCTGTCTTTGTCAGATTTGGTTTTAGTCTCCACTTAGAGAAGAATGCGTAGAGCTGGTTAAGTCTCTCAGAGACTCTATCTTCACAAATCTGGAAAATTCTATCCTGGAAAGTAATTGCCAGGTCTTCAGAATACTGAAATTTCCTGCAATTTAGTTGAGGTATGTCCGCAATATATAAATTAAAAAGCACAGGCACCAGCACCGAACCCTGAGGCAGTCCATTGTTGAAAACACGCCAGCGACTCTTTTGGGCCGCGCAGTGGAAATGGATTTTGCGATTACTCAGCATGTTGTTCAAGAGTTCAGCTATTTTTTTACGCAGTACAGCATTTAGGAATTTGAGAAGGAGACCCAAACGGTATCACAGGCTGCTGATATGTTGACGAACACAGCTCCAGTTTTAAGTTTATTTTGAAATCCAGTCTCAATGTGGATTACACGAGTCAGAAGCTGCTCAGCACAGCTACACTTTGGCCTGAACCCAGCCTGCTCTGGGGAATGAATTTATTAATGGCGTTGTGAATCCGAGCCAGCACCATTCTTTCAAGCAGCTTATATGCTGTGCTGAGGAGAGAAATTGGCCTATAGTGTTCTGGTGCAGTTTCTTCTTTACCACTGAGCGTGGTTGTGTAATGGATAGTGTTCTGGCCTCGCTTTCGGGAGGACGGCAGTTCGAATCCCTGTCCGGGCATCCAGATTTGGGTTTCCCATGATTTCCCAAATCACTCCAGGCAAATGCCGGGATGCTTCTTTAAAAAGGACATGGCCGAATTCCTTCCCATTCCTTGCCCCCATCCTTTCCCACCTCTAAAGACCTTGGTGTTGAGAGACTTAAAGCAGTTAAAAAAAAATCCTTCTTTACCCGGTTTTACAATGGCTATCACCTTAGCTTTTTTTTTTTTTGAAAGGCAGGAGGCAACTTTGACGTCTGTAATATTTCATTGAAAACGGCAAGCAACCATTTTCTTGTGATAGGGTGTGTATTAACGAGGAATTCTGGGTACAGGCCATCATGTCTAGCGGCTTTGCGGAGTCTAGTATACCTCAATGCGGCATCCAATTCAGACAAAGTGAAGGGGTTTGAATATTCTGCAACTGGTTTAATGAGCTTCTTGACTTCATGAAGTTCACTTTTCACAGATCAAATTATATCTCTATTACCTGGCACCTTACAGGTTCTTAGCAGGTGACTGGCTATGACATTACAGGACGTTCCCCCTTTCGTACCTTTCTGGTTGTAGTCGTCATCCAGTTTTTTGATTAAAGACCAAGCCTTTCTGCTTGAGTGTGTGAAGTCTAACTTCTCAGTTGTTTCCTGCCAGATTTGATTTTGACGTTGGTTAAGAGACTCCAGCAACCTTGTCGCTAAGGCATGGTCTCCACTACTTTCGAGCACCTTGAGTAAATGGGTGCACTCGTGGTCCCAACCAGGAATATAGTCAGATCTGTAGCCCCTAGGTATGTTATGCTTTGCTGCTGTTTCCACAGCTTTCAGAAATTTCTTGTAAGATGTTACAGCACTTGGAACATTTTCAAGGAGTCTATCCAATGTCCTAGTAAACTCTTCCCAATTTGCTTTCTTAAAGTTCCAGCAAGAGGATGGGACAGATCTTATGACTTTTATATGGATACCAAATGAAACCACCACTGGCCTATGCTGACTGTGTTGAAAGTCATTAAGAATACTGACGGTTGTTAAAGAAAGATGCGAACTGGAATTACAATTCATTTATAACACACTAAAGTTGTCACCAAATTGTTCAACAGTCCCCTTGTTAAGATCTTATTACTCTATGCATCTAAATAACACACTGGTTACAGGCATTTAATACTACAAGTAACAAACGTCTCAAACTGTTTCGTATGTTGTGCATCGCTACTACAATCTACTAGAAGCTACTGGATCATTTCTGAATCCAGAGCCATCTGGTGTCTACAATCAATAGTGAAAGAAAAGAACTACACAGCGAAGTAGTCCTGAGATTTCATGACAGCTGGGTCCACTTTAGTTGCAATATTCATTATTCAGTTTGATGGATATACTACACTTTCCTATGCTGAATTTAGATTTTTACACTTCAATTTTTGCTGTAGGGCAGGAAAGGGAGGGGGGGGGGCAGCAGCCATCCTCCTGCCCTTCTATGTAAATGTCCATGGATTCTATTAGTTACTTGTCATAATGAAGTACACAACACGCTGAATAACTTTGACTATTCTGGAATCACATATTGTATGAGATTTATAAATAATAATATAATTGAAAAATTTTGAAAAATATATGAATCTATTGTGATGGGTGTACAGGGGTGAGGATGGAACATATTAACGGAAATTAAGGCCTGGGGGATGTCTAGTGTGCAAAATGTGTTGATATGCCAATTCCCACCTTTGGGTTTTAGAACAATGCAAAGTATTTAAATATTTAACATCAAAATCTGAGAAATATTGGTTAAGTTTTTGGAAGTACGAAATTTTGTCAGTCTGGAGGGTGATTATGGCTGTGAGACCAGGCTCGAGGTTAGCATGCCCCAGGTGGAGACCATGAAAAGGCCAGTGTGGGAGGCCTCTACATGCATTATATATTCAGAAGTGAACAGATCTGTCTTGGCTTTGGAGAGTGTGGCAAGGAAGAAATAGGTGATGTAGAGTGAGATAGGGTGAAAGTAAGCAGCTATTTTAACTTATTGGATGATTTAATTTTGTACTTGATTTATTAATGAAATTATAACTTCAATTAATTTTAAATGTGGTTTCAAACCATTTAACCAACATCCACATAAACAAAATAATAGGTTTGGGCAGTTTAAAATCTTTGTTTAAGTGAGTGATTGTTGTATAACATTTGAATGTGAAGAAAGTAACCTTCATGTGACATGAAGGATTGAAGCTATTTTAAAATTGATTTCCAATATTATGTTGTATCTTGATACTAGAAAAAAATTGACTACTCCACAATAAAGGCATAGAACTTTAATTTGTGTTGTGAACTGTAATTGAAAATTTAATATTCACTACTGTTTCTCCTTACAGTTGTTACTAGTAGAAATTTGTTTTCAAGGGGTTTGTGACTGCATTACTAGGAAAGATCTTTATTAAACTGCTAAAGTCAGAAATAATCAGGTACAGCATAGGCACGATCATAGTTGGCAACTCTGAACAACAGGACACTTTGGCAGTGGATGATGAGCTGGTATGTGAAATTGGATCTGATACAAGTGGCATAGCCTAGTATAAGGTAACATAAAAATTTTGTAACTGTGTAACAAAATTTGTTCTCAGAACCACAAGTTAAATTGAATAGCATTGCATATCATTTTTAAAGTCAGTTACTAAGTTAATTCAAGCTAGAAATCAGATTTTTACAGTTTTGAAAAAGTATCTGAACAAAACAGTATTTCCTATTGCATCTTCCTGAAGCAGCATCTACTTTAAAAATTCATAATAAATCGAAGAAAACAGGTAGCAACTTCAAAAGCACTCAGTAGTCATTTTGAAATAAGTAGAATCGTTTAAAGCCACTTTCAGATTTATAGCTTTAATAGCTTAGGAAATATTAATTAGTTAAATTATATTTTTGTGACGGGTTTTATTTCACCCTCTTGAAAATAGTAAACAGGAAGTTTGTGGTACCAAATGAAAGAGAATTCAATTAGAAGTAAAATAAAAGTTATTTCAGTTTCATTGTAGAAATTGTTAAAAGTTTTGAAATCTCAAAACATAATTTTTTACGGCAAGCTATTGAAGCTACAAATTTTTTTGTATAAGGATCAAAATTAAAACTTTTTAATCAACCTAGCTACTGCCAAAATTTCAGATCTATAAGAATATTTTAAGTCACCAAGGTCATATGGATGAAGAAATCTTTAAGCTTTAAGGATGACATATGATCAGATCGTGAGACTACTTTAAAGGGAAACCAGAAGACAAAGTGTTCCCATGGGTGTTTCTATATATAGCAGCCCTAGGATTTCCTCATGGCCAGTCTGTTTCAAGTCATCTGAACAAAACCACACTCCCAATGTGTCATTTTGGTGTGATGAAGACCCCAGTCAGTATTGCAGAATTAGTTAGAGTGTGACTATGTTTCGCTGAGGTGGAATCTTATGTTATTTTGCGCGGCAGAGTAACATAAGTAATGGTCATCACAGATATGTTGAACTTTTGGGGTGTGTGATAAAATTTATCAGCTTCCATGCATTAGTGAGTTTTATATTGAACAATGAGGTTTGGTCTGGCTCAATCGTTTTAATTGTACCTGCATTTACATTTCTTTGGAGACATTGTCTGATGCCAGTTTAGTTTTGTGACTTTGTTTAAAATTGAAGAATATAGTGATCATTTATCAGGATATACAAGTGACTTTCATTAACCGTTACTTTTCCTAATTTAGGGTTTAATAAAATTAGGTGGCGGCCAAGTTAATGTTGCAAACCACAGACTAAAATTATCTAAAGCAGAATCACAGTTACAGCTAAGGCAGATTGGTCTAGCACTCACTCCAGTGCTGAGCTTATTGCCTTACACAAAGATGGACTAGGTTTTACTAGTGGTAGGTTTACTTCTCCATTTTTGCTAAATATATCACTTAATCTGATGAAAAGACTTCAGATGCTCAATAAATAATTTGATAGACAAATTATCATCAGTTGTGTCAAATGTGGTCATGGTAAACACATTGCAGAGAGATTTAACCCTTTCCTCCCTGATGATACTAAATAGTACCATTTGTTTACCACCATATAATTTAAAATACTATTGTACACTGCATTGTTAAACCTAGTGATCCACTGTTATACCATTAGCCCAGACAATGACAACATTTATTTTTAAATTCTTCATGAAACTGCTGAGCAATGAATTTTCCAAGTTGGGGCTAGACAGTGTTGTCACAAGAGTAACAAGTGCTACATTGCAATGCTTTTTTAGATGAGAATTTAATTGGTAAGTGTCGATTTCTGTTATTACTCTTTTAGTTTGAACTTCTAACTATATATATTTTATCCATAATATATGTTTTTCTAATTTCTTTACTAAATAATTGAGAAAAACCAACGAGGACTAATAAGTACCATCAGGGACTTCTGGTTAGTTTTATACAAATTATTGGTAGACTTAGCAAGTATACTATTGGTTTATTATTGTTTTTAATATTTTCAAATGGATATTTCTAAGAACTTCGCTCTGATTGAAGCTCTTCTATTAGATGTCTATAATTTATTAAGGTAAAAATAAAGTAATGACTGCAAATGTAATCGTAGGCTTCCGCGGCCAGAGTCAGTTGATTCTTGGCTGTCCGGGTGGCGCCGCATCATATTCATCGTAGTCTACGAAGAACATGACGCGGTGCCACCTGGACAGCCAAGAATCAACTAATGACTGCAAAGTTCTCAGATTACTCATTAGGTCAAAGACTTGTCTGAGCAAAAATGGAGCAATGATGATGATAATTATTTTTCATCTCTTTCATTATTAGAAAAATTGAAAGAACATTTGGATGTGAGAAAATCAGGCCCAACCACAAGGGGCTTTCTAACAACTTATCTGCTGGAGGCAAACTAAAAAGAGAAGGTTGTGACCATAGATTTTCAAACCTTGACATTGGCTACTGGAAATGGAAGGATAAAAAAGTTATACATTTAGTATCAAATTTTAATGGCAGCAAGGAAACTACTGTTACACACAGTGGCATAATTATTAACTACACTGGTTGGGGTCCAAGGCAATTTCAACAGGTGTGCACTCTCACAGGCTGGATTGGCAAGCTGGGTGGATCTTGGGCCAGAAGGCCTCTCCAGCCGGTCATCAGGGATGCCCTCCAGCAGTGGGTTCTGTGGCATTTTGTCCATCCTGCCATCCTATTGTTAAACTTAGGTGTCCTGGAGTATCCATTGATAAAAAAACTAACAAAGGGTTGCCCACAGGGATCCATTTTTGGTCCGATATTTTGGAACATTGGGCTTGAACCGGGAATGGCAAGGCTGCAAAGAATGCCGGAACTCCTGGGGCTTGTTGCATTTGCAGATGACCTATTGTTAATTATAGAGGGTAAAACCAGAGCCGAAATTGAGGCTAAAAGCGCAAAGGTTCTGCGTGAACTCAGTCGATGGTGCAGACAAGTCAAACTAAGATTAGCACCTCAAAAAACCTGTTATATGTTACTGAAAGGCAGATTACAGAGCAATCCAACCATTAAAATAGATGGAGTTACAATAAGAAGAAGTCCCTTCAGTCAATACCTTGGTGTGAAATTAGACGAAAGTCTAAATTTTATGGCCCATATGGAGGAAGCATGTGGGAGAGCCACCTCAGTCATGAATAAATTAATCAGTATGGGACAAAGGCGTTTCCAACTTTCACCGCTTGTTATTCGAATATACCACAATACAATATTAACTTCAATTGTAGGGTATGCAGCCAGCGTCTGGGCAAAACACCTCAGAAAAGTAAAACCCAGCAAACTTTTGAGGAGGACACAGCGAAGTATTCTAATCAGGCTGAGTGGTGCTTACAAAACAACAGCAACTGATGCCCTTACCGTGGCACTGGGGGTGTGGCCTCTGGACTTGGAAGTTCGCAAGCGGGGAGCATTATACTGGCTCAGGAAAGGGAATCCGGAACAGGTAGAGAAAATCACAGGAGCACCAGCAACAACAGCTGCAGAAGTAAACAAATTGTTATTGGAAGAATGGCAGCAAAGGTGGAATGATAGCACAACAGGAAGAAGGACATATGATATGTTTCCAAGTGTCTGTGAAAGGCTCAAAATGTCGCATCTTCTCCCATCTCCTGGGCTGGTACATTACATAACAGGTCATGGCCCTTACAACAGTGAATTGCAAAGAAGAGGAGTAGTGGACAATGGTAGCTGTGACTGCGGAAGCGAGGGCACTCCGGAACATGTTGTATGGCAGTGTATTTCAACAGCGGAACAAAGAACCCCATATCAGCAAATATTACAGGGTAGGCGAATTTTTGACATATTGCGTGACCAGGAATTGTGGTACTATCTTGATGAAGCTTGCAATCTGGCCTCACAAGCAGCCAAAGAAAGGTTCTTGGCACTTAGAAACCGTTTCAACCGACAGCGACCAGCGACCGAGCAGTGATGATTCCCGAATAAAGAAACTCCCGATGGGTCGAAGGAGGATGCCTCTACTTCCAGAAGTCATCTCCTGAGGGAGGTAAGTTACTCCGAAGTAGCTGTGCCAGGAGTAAATGTGTAAAAGTGTCATAAATATACAAACAGTGGGAAACAGTGAAATAAGTGATTTGTGTATGTGAAAGTTTCTTTGTTTAATTATATAGTACCTGGGTGACCGATCTTCGCTCGGTATCTTTCGATTTCTGTTCAGTATCCAAGATTTCGAGTAAAGTTTGATTAAAGTATAAGGCTTGAAGGCTTCCTAGGCGTTTTGAGGTGCACAGTTAACCAAAGAGAAGTTTAACTAACATCAGTAGGCTTACTGGTACCTGAACCTTCTACGTAATGAGGTTAGAGCCGTTTTTGAGAAACCAAATACAAAAGTTGCTCCTTTTTCTTAAAAAAAAATCGTGTTAAAAACTTGAAAATCAAAACGTTATCTACATTTGAAATTTCATCCAAATCGCTAGATCCATTTGCTAGACGGCCTCACAAATAGCTTAAAAAAAATTCTATTAATATGTTAAACAGAAATTTTAATGCCAGTTTGGTATTAATTAATGGTGCGAGATTTGTGGTAATTCAAAGGATTCTACGATAACCCTTGATGATGGGTTCTTATGTAACTCGACGAGAAAAATTGAAGGTAAAAAATATATTTTTTTAAAATATTTCGCTTAGTTCTCGAGATATCGTATCTCAAAATTGACGTGGTTGGTTGAAATGCGACCTGAACCAGAAGACAAATTTCGCCATAGCCAAGTTTGATGAATTCGTATGAAACTCGTCGAGACAAATCGAAAATAAGGAATTTATTTTTCTGATATCTCACTTAGTTCTGGGGATATTATATCTCAAAAGTGAAGAGGTTAGGATTAGATCCGTCCTGGACCAGAAAAAAATCCACCAAAAGCACTATGTCTATATGGTGGAAATGTACTTTCAATGTTTTATTTTGTACCTAGTGGTTTTTGTTAGGTTGAAATACGGCCTGGACCAAAAGAAACGTCGCCAAAAGCACAAGGAACTATACCTATAACTGATTTTTGACATGCTATATCTCGAAAACCAAGAAAATTTATTATTTATTTTCGATATGTTTCATCGAGTACTATGAGAATTCATCATCAGGTTGTGACGTCAATAGAACATCATCTGTGCTATATTTATTCACTCCGATAAAACTATGCTCATACCTCGCAGTAATCTCACATCTTCTGATCAGCATTTCAAAATGATAATAAAACAATTCCCATAAGAAGTAACCTTCGTTATAAACAATAAAGCACTCGCACGTGGCTTTTCAGGAATTTGTAGATGTATTAATATTTAATTATGCACTTTATTATCAAACTCTACCCGAAATCTTGTATATTGAACAGAAATCGAAAAATGTTTTATAATTAAGGTGGTAGTATTTAATGGCTAACTAACAACCACTATTTATAGTCAAAAGTAAACGATGATTACTTTATAACTGGTACCGGTAATATTAATTTCAAAGAAGTTTCTGTAAAGTTATCACCTCTGATAAAACCATTGATAAATTATTAATTATCTTTCTTTTTAAATGTTTTACAATTGAACTTGCAGTGCTAATATTTCCACGGGTCAGCCAGTATACAAGAACTGTTCGTTTACTTATTCTTTGGAATCAAAGAAACTCTATTTGTAGGCTTTCTGGTACCTGAATTGTCTACGAGATGGCGCTAGTGCCGTTTTCGATATACGGAGTGACAAAATTGTTCATATTTTGTAAACTCGCTTTTTAGTAGGGAAGAAAACTATTCAGGTAATCTTAAAAGTCAAAACATTATCTAAATACCAAATTTCATCCAAATCGTCACAGCCGTTTCCGAAATCCGAAATATATATATATATATACAAGAATTGCTCGTTTAAAGATATAAGATAGTAGTATTGTGTGTGAATGTATGTTATTCAAATTACTAATTTACAGTATATATGTATATATCAAAAAACACTAACACATATCATATACATTCTTACACATTGTTAATTTAATTATGAAAATTTTTTTTGTGAAATTTGATAAGTTTATGCGTTACTAACTTGTTTTACATCCTGAACAATATTTAGCTATTAGCTGCAAACTATAATTTTATCTTATGTACCTCTTGTAATATATTGGAAATATGGGCCCAGAGTAGAAACTAGGTGCTGGGCTATTATGTACCAGGATATAAAAATAAAAAAATAAATAAAAAAAAATAATAATAATAATAAAAAATCCTATTGTTACCCCACTAGTTAAACGCATAGGTAAAGATGGGTTGAAGTCAACAGTTCCATGTCCAAAAGTAATCAAGGACTGCAATACATTCATGGGTGGGGTTGATGCTGCTGCTGGCTGATGGCTTTGTGCAATGCCTGACAGAAAATCACCGAAATCATTTCACAGATTGCTTTGGGAAATTCTGGATATTGTATTTGTCAATGCCAATAACATAAATGGTCTGATGTTTGTAAAAAGGTAGTAAAAACATTTCAGAAGATACATTGCACAGGGTACGATGACTATGAGGATATCGATAAGAAGAAAAGGGCATCTACAGATATTTTACCAAGCCCTCATCCATTTAAACAACGCAAGTCAGACTATTTCACAATGAGAGATATAAGATTGGGAAACAGTGGTATACACTGGCCGTAATTTGAAAAATCAGATGAAGCTGTGAAGTATGTATTATGAAGAAGATACAGTCAAAACATCATTCCAAATGTTCCCACTGCAATGTCTTTTTGTGTCTAAATGAGCAAAGAGAATTGGTTTGTTGAATATAATGAGGCAAGCATTTCGTACCAATATAAACATAATTGATTATAGTTGCTATTTCTGTACATCCTGTGACACACAAAGTCTCTGACGGTACTTATTAGCACTGGCTTAGTAATAAGCATTAAGAGCTCCAAAAAAAAAAAAAAAAAAAAAAAAAAAAAAAAAAAAAAAAAAGTGTTTAATTCCAAGTACCTTTATAGAAATATATAACTGAAATTATAAATTTCCCTTTATTTCCAATAGCCAGTAGGAAAGGGTTAAAGTTTAATTTATACCTTTATTATGTTACATAATGATCACAAGTTACATATTTTCATCCGTATTCTAGTATATGAATAGCTGGAAAAAAATCCACAACTGCCAATCATACCAGAAATGTTGCATCAGGTGCAAAGAACTGTAACACACACTAATCACATCTGCCATAAGAGTGGTTATCAAATTAATATTACACTTCATGGTGCAGTTCATTCAGGCATTAGAATACAATAGCAATCTCATTTTTTACAGTACAGATACAGTCTATGTAATCCAAATTTACCCAAATGCTAAGAATTGAAGCATCCATTAATTATTTCAAATATCTGTAGGTGACAAGAATAACACAAGACTGATATTATTTCTTAAAGGTTGTTTTTGAAGTTAGGCTGGAACTCAACCATTAGATATTGACCCAATGAAGAGGTAATAGAAAAACTATGCACCAGCAGGTATTAAACAATGTAATGTAATTTTGATGAATGAGAAATCGTTGATCATTATTCTTCTCTTCATTGATAACTGTTCTGTAACATTGTATCCAGCGTTTGTAATCATGGATACTCAGTTACTTTGTAGAAAGAAACTGAAATTTACCTAAGTAAAATATTTACCTAAATAGTTTTTATTTGGATGCATCTCTAAAATTTCGCATTTTTTAGTACAATCTGAAATTTGAAAAATTATATCATAGGCTCAGAACTTTGTTCACTCATTCAGCTACATGCAAATAATTTTTTTTATCCTAAACATATTTCATCTGTTTAGTTTTATCATCAAGAGACTATGGGGCCAAACAGTAAAATTCTTATTCAGAACAACTAATGGCTGTAATATATAGACTTGTGTATGTTTTAGGCAGCCATTATTTACTGGTTTTGCTGTTCTTTATATTATATTTTATTTACAGTTTTCAGACAGAAGTGCAAAAGCTGAAATTAAGGAGAATAAGGCAAATTGTCAAGAATGGAGTGTCTTCTGCATCAGTACATCCATCTGAAAGCAAGCTTCTTGTTGCAGCAGGAGACAAATGTGGAAATTTAGGTAAATTTTTTCTTATCAAATGGTAATTAGCTTACATTCAGTGTTATTACACTTATTATTTTGACACTGATATTTTCCCTGTAACTTTGTTATAGACTTTGACTATGGCAAACATGGCCGAGCAGATTTAGCTGTTACTAAACATATATTTTAATTCTGTTATTTGCACACACAAATTTTTATGAGTATTTTAGATCAAAGACTACATTTGTAGGATGTTTCTTCATTTCAAACGTTCATACAACAGAAGTTTTAGTTTCTAAGAATGTAAACATCGCAAAGAATAACTCTTCTGCTGTATAGATATAAAAAAATGTTAATTGCCACATGAAGGAAAGATCATCACTTGAGTATGGGTCAACCGATTTGGCTGATTTTTTTATGGTTGTGTTTGTAACTGTCAGCACTAGGGTTGTATGAAACAATTTTTTTGTTAGAAAATCCACCAGAAAAAACGGAATGTGTGTGTGTGTGTGTGTGTGTGTGTGTGTGTGTGTGTGTATGCACATTTCAGGACAAAGTTGGATGGTATTTTTGTATGAAATACACAATAAAAAAATGTGACATTTATTTCGACAGTTCTGTTTTCATAACAGCAAGAAATTCTGTATTCAATATTATGATTGGCTTGACCAATTTTTGCATAAAAAAGCTGAACTCCTAACAACAAAAAATTCTGCATTAAATATTAATACTTTGTGAAAAATTTAATTGAAATTGATATTTCAGTGTGTGGTGGCCATATCTTTGGTGGATTCAAAACCATAAATTTCATGAATTTGGTACGCTGTAAGTTAGTGGTAATTTGGTGTGGAATTGAGGATCAGGCAATGAAGAAGGAAAGACTGTTGTAGTTTAGTGGTTATGTTAAGAGACTGTGGGACTAAAGGTCATGGGCTCGAATCCAACAAGCCCTGTAAAATTTTAATTTCTTAACTTGTGTAACCTGTTCTGGAATTTTCTTGTAGTAATTAGTATTAATGTTCTAGACTGTACTTCATTACTATATAAGCGATACTCCATTCTAGCTGGAGTCAGTTCGCTTTGTGCTCTTGTACTGTACGAACTGTTTAATAAAGCTTCGTTGTGTTAAAGTAAGTGTGTTCATCATCGACCCCGCTATGCCCAAGGACCCTGATTGTGGTTTACTACGTGACATTATTTTGATGGAGACACTGGGTAGATCCTCATGACAGCTAGAATCTATGAAAACACCACGAGAGAGCCGCCGCTTACGAGTGTATGAGTCATATTTGACTGAGTGGAAGCTGCCAAAAGGGGAAGAAGAAGTAAGGACGATGATGACGCCGACCGCCTGCCAGCACATTCGTTATCCAACAGTATTTTCAGGCGATGACAGCCAAGATCCAGGCAACTGGCTGAAAAGCTACAAACAAATCGCTAAATTCAACAACTGGGACAAGTGTGCCTGGCAAATGCATTTTTCTACCTCGAAGGAAATGCCAAACAATGGTACAAAAACAACGAAGAGAAACTGACTAACTGGCCAGCATTCCTGGAAGAACTGCAGGAGTGCTTTGGAGATACACAACGGCAGGGATGCGATGCCGAAGAAAGACTAAAGTGTAGAGCGCAGCGCCAAGGGGAAACGACACAGTCATACATACAGAGTGTTTTGGGGCTGTGTAAACTAGTCGACCCCAAAATGAAGGAAAAAGATAAAGTAGCACAACTTATGAAAGGCGTCACCGAGGACATGTACCAAGCATTGCTTTTGAAGGAAATTCCCACAACAGACTACTTTATTAAGTGTTGCCAATACATTGAGATGATGCACCAGAAAAGGATCGGACAAAAGATGTTTGAAAAGATTACCAAACGTCATATCAATGGCCACAGTGGAAGAGGACACAGGTATTAGAGACATTATTCGAAAATTAGTGAGAGAGGAAGTTGAAAGGGTGATGGGAGTGTATATCATGCCAAAAAATGAGACTCTTGAGGAAATAATAAGGGCATTAGTGGAACAAACCCTGGCGCCCATCTCTTACCGTGCAGCCCCGATGAAAACTGTTAAACAGCTGAGGCCAAAGAGAATTTACGCCACTACGACGCAACACAAGGATCCTGCAAATGTTCCCAGGAAAACCGACGTCTGGAGAACCGGTTGCAACCAATCGGTATGTTTTCACTGTGGGCGACCAGGACATGTAGTGCGCTACCTTCGAGAGAGACGGTAGATATGTAATGATGCCCGCGAAAGAGGATTCGAAGCATGTTTCAGCAGCCGAAGACCCAAGTTCGACAATGAAGATCAAGACATAACTTCTAGACGACGTAGATCACCGTTGCCGCAGGCTGGTCGCTTGAGAGGGAGTTCGCCGACACGCCAATCAAGGTTTCCGTCACCCTTCCGACGCTCCAGCAAAGTCACCTAGCCGCCGCAACCTGGAAAACTAAAAGGTACGACTTTCCTTGGAGGTGAGACCGCTCTAGGGAAAAATCCTCTTCCGCCGATCATTACGAAAATGTTGACAAATTACGTTCAAATCCTCATGGATGGCCGACCAGCTCATGCTCTTGTGGATTCTGGGGCATCTTTTTCAGTTATTTCAGAGAAGTACCTGCGCCAGTTGCGGAAGACTATGTTTGTCGAAAACAAAAATGTTTGCTCAGGGTGGCTAATGGGAACCAAGTACAGCCTACGGGTGGGTGCACTATTCGTGTGTCTATAAATGGCCACGAGCAGCCCCTTGAGATCGTTGTGTTATAAGAATGCAGTCATGACGTCATTCTTGGTTGGGACTTTCTGAAGGCCTCACAAAAAATTACAGACTGTGGTCGCTCTAAGATTTTGCTAGACGATGTCATATTTGAAGAGGGGGAAACAGTTCCTCCCGTTCCTGGAAAGTTTGTGTGCTGAATAATTCCCGCCACCAGTGCTTCAGTGGTAACAGTCATGTGTCATATGCCACGTCCTTGTATGGACCTCCTAGTGGAATGCAATAAGAATTTACCACTGGAAAAAGATTTGTTCATCCTGGCCTCCGCTGTCTCATTTGAGAACGGAATTGGTGAACTATGGGTAGTCAACTGCTGCAAGTTGCCACATATTCTCCCAAGGCGCCAGTGTCTAGCATACGCTGAGACGTTAAGGGAATTGTCAGGGACTAAGCGGGTATACGGGGGTGGTATCTGCTTCTCACCTGAACCAGTTGTCTTCCAAAATATTCTAAGTCCAAAAGAAAGTTCTGTAACCGTGTTAAAATACTTATGCTAACTGGTAAAATTGACCACAGTCGCCACTTACAGTTTTAAACCTCCTGCAAGAAAGGTACTATTGTATAAATGAAAGTCACAAGTTGAATCACTGGATTATATTCTCAAAATTTTTCACGTAATAATACAAGTTCACAGTTAGCTAGGCAATCGGATATTAATCTTCACCAAAAATCACAGGTTGAGAATTCAGAGCAAAAACCGCACTCCCCCAGGAAAAATAAAACGAAAGTTAGAAATTCACATGTCCAGCAACTGTTAGTCCGAAAATAGGTTCAACTTTCAAAATGGCCGCCGCTAGGCGTGTCCTACATCTAGACTCGCTTCCTGCCTGACGCCATGATGTCACAACTTCCCATGATCCACCGCTCTCTCCAAACCGCTACCGTTGAACTCGCTCAACGAGAGGTTACATGCTCTCACCACGAGATGTTTCCGCCAACTGGGAAAAAGATGTCGGACTTGTCTCTTTTATCAAACTGCCCTACTGGTTGAGACAATAGTCTATCTGTAAAAAGATCCTGTCAACTGTGTACTACCAGAAATTCTCTGAATGAAGAGCGTAACGAGACAAGTGTCGTGAAATGTTTAGTTAAAGTTTTAAAGCTTCCAGACCAGTGAAAATGAATTTTTAAGTTTGGTTAATTTAAAAGCACATTTGAGTAGCGTACTGCTGACGTCATACAATCGTCATAGGAAAAAATCTTCCCAGCTAAGCCTTAGAATCTGAAGTTAATACTATTTTTAAATCGTTCTCTGGCCTCTGCTGAGCTCAACAGTGCAAAAATCTTCCAAATCGGTCAATTCTAACGGGAGTTATGAAATTCCTAAGTTTCCCAGTTTTTCCATTGTGAAGCCAAATATTCTGCTTTTTCCTGAAAGTCGGTTGTGTCTTGAGACTAAATTTAAATTGAACCTTTATTTATTTTAAGCATTTTAGTGAAGTTTTTAGTCTGTTAAACATGTTAGTTTCTGAGTTATTAATTTCTGAAGTTTCGGTTTTTATGTCGCCATTACCGGTTAGCTACTATTTACTTATATTCTCTATTTATCGGTTGATCATTACGGGAACCTTACAAAATATTAACTAGTAATTTATTTTACTTGGTTTTATTTACTTTTAAAGCTTTGAAGTTGTTTAGATGTGGTGGAATTAAATGTTGACTAGCTCCCATGTGGAGATGTATTTAAATTCCATATTTAGTACTTTAAATCGGTCTGGAGCTGCGAGTTATTAGTGAATTTAATATCAACTGGTGAAATTATAATTATGAAAGTGCTTTACAGTGTCTAATTTAGTGGAATATTAGGGCTATGGTAGTGTTTACCAACTTGCATTGTCTGCTTCATGGATTATTTCGGATTACTCTCTTTTAGGTGAGTTTATGGCTTCTATATTACTAGAAACTTCTTATTTATGGTTACTATTTGTTATTTATTCACTTTATTGTACTACAAGTGTGGTTATCTCGATTTTAACTGTGGTATCGTGTACTGAAGTTAACCTTAAACTTGGCCGGATTCTAACGAAATATTGAAAATATACCGAGGGATACCTTACAGAATCCAATAAGTCCCATAAAATTTTAATTTCTTATCTTGCGTCAACTGTTCTAGAAGATAAATTTGTTTTCAACTGCAATACACATCACATACACAAACATCATGTTTCACAAAGGCTCACAAATTTGTATTGAATTTTACAGCTTCATGGACAAACTAGAAGACCCGTGTGCAAATATCTCGAATACAATGAATAGTAAGTTTCGGGTTTCGTAATAGGATTAAAGAAAAAATGCCTCATTTGTTTCAATTATTTATTTGTTTAGTGTAACAGGTACGTAAGACAAGTTGATGCCAGTGAAGCAGTTTATTAATTTTACTGCGATATGAGCAACTGCTATTTTACGGCTTGGCTCTGAACTCTCTCATACCCGCGACATTCACTGTTATTACTTTTGCCCTTTAAGGGTCAAATTCTGAAAAATTTCGTTCTTAAGATAAGATGTAACCAAAGCAGAGACCTTAATCCTTAATATGGTAGCTCATTTATCTATTTCGGTTAGATATCAGGGGTAATAAATTGTTTGTCACACAAAAACGCGTTGTAGAAATATTAATATTTTTGCTCTTTAAGGGTCAAATTCCGAAAAATTCCTTGTTTTTTATAAAACATAAATTGAACAAAGAGGAGTCCTTAATCTCTAAAATAATACATTTTCTCTCGATTTTGGGTAGATATCAAGGGAGATAAATAGTTAATGGCAATAAAATACATTATGTAAACAATGGTAATTGTGCCTTTTAAGGGTCGAATTACAGAAAATTCTTGTCTTAATATATGATGTCACCAAAGCGGACATCATAATGTTTAAAATAGTACTTCATTTAACGATTTCAATTATGTAATCAGGGAGATAAATGCCTCCTGACACAAAAAACAGCTTTTTAGAAATATTGAAATTTTTACCCTTCAAGGGTCGAATTCCGATAAATTTCTTTCTTAAAATATGATATGACCAAAGTGTAGACTGTAAGCTTTACAATGACACCTAATTCTTAGATTTCAGATAATGGTTTGTGACAAAAAAAACACCTTACAGAAATAATATATACTAGATGAGCCGAAATACAAAAAACAGCATTTTAGAAATACTAGACGACCCGTTGGAAAATTTCTCGAATAAAATATGATGAATAGTATGGTTGAATGCTTGTAATAGAATCGAAAGTAGAACCTCACTTTTGTAGCAAACTTTTGTTGGTTTAGTGTAATAGGTACGCATCAAAATACTTAAAACATATTACGAAACAGGAAAATTTAATAACACTGTATCTACGACAAACTGTCACTGACTTCAACATAATGCAACCGACCTGAGTGAAATGCACACAGCATATCAACATCTTTGTGTTATGTGCTGCTGTGCGAATCAAATGTGTATATTGTAATTGTATAGCAAAACAACAACATAACAGAAAAAAATTTCTCAATTTACATCTCTGTGATATCTGCTGCTGCAATTTAGAAACTTGGCTCTGAACTGTCTCATACGCGTGACCTCTTTAAGCATCAAATTCCGAAAAATTCTTTCTAAATTTATTATTTTACCTCATTGTACTTAATCTTTAGATATGTCTTTACTGATTTTGGTTTGATATCGAAGGAGATAAATGGCAGGTGACAAAAATGTGTTGTAGAAATTTAATATTTTTGCCCTTTAAGGGCCGTATTTTGAAAAATTACTTTCTTAAAATATGGTCTAACGTTACCGAAGACCTTAAGAAGACCTCAGTGGCCATCTACGGATATTCAAATCCAAGTTGCTTGCAGCACTCAACATACAGGTACTTCATATACTAAATAGATATTACAACAACTGAAATGTGTTTGGTCTTTTTTTTGTGAGCGCAGTAATTTATCTGGTAAGAATTTTTGAAGTGTTCGAATACCTTTCACAAATTCTCCATGCATTTTCCATTCTTCTTTTGGATCTGGGCTTTGGACCGGCACTGGAGAAATTAATTTTTTTTTTCACTTAGTTTTAGCGGCCTATAAATGTAACTCAATTATTACTATGCAGTTATCCATGGTTAATAATTCTTTTTTGTATGAAATGCCTCGAAACATTGCACAACACACAGTGCTACATTGCATGATCTGCATTCCTACCTGGTTTCTCAACGCACTTTCTGTTTCGAACGTACTGTGCATCTACACATTGGCATGCTCTTCTTCTAATTTCCAATATGAATATTATTTGGAAAATGTCTCCCTGTAAAACGCAGAGGGTTTTCGTCATTAGAGCATCTTCGTTTGCCAGGTTTCCTCTGTTCTGTGGCATATGCTTCAACAATGTCTCTTACCAGAGACAGATGAAACTCTACAATTGGCATTTTTCATCCCGTTACTACTAGTGAAGAGCATGAACATTTATAATACACAGATTGAGAACGTGGGAAAATAAATTTTTATACCACTTCATACTTTTCCGTACTGATTCAACTGAACTCAGAAGCATGTCAGTACGATCAACTGCCTACATACTAGAGCTATAATCAATAAATACATTTAGGTTTCTTGATTCCATCACCAATCTTTATATCAGTCTTTTCCATCCAAAACATTTCTGCAGTATTACAGGTGGTCAGCATCCACACTTCTCTTTTATCGCACCACTTCAAGGTGAGCAGTATATCAGTGGACATAAACTGCGCTTCTCCTCGTTTTGGTATGTTACGTCTGTTCCTGCGAACAGTACCACATGCATTCGTACCATGGTTATGAAGGCAAAGGAACAGGTCTCTGCTTGAATATCAGTTGTTGACATAAAGTGTGTGCCCCCATTTCAAATATGGCTTCATGAGTGTTACCATTATGTCGCCACTTTTCCCCAAATTGTGCAAGCCAATTTCCATGGTTGCTTCAGTATACACAATAAAATCTAGGAGATAACCAGTCTGACAATCGCACAGTACAAATGTTTTTATTCCAGACCAACTTCTTTTGGACAGAATGTAATTGAAAGATAATTGACCTTTAAACAGCAATAGGCTTTCGTCAATGCAAAGCTTGCGATATGGATGAAATACACTCCGGAATATTGTGTGAACTTTATTTACAATATTTCTAATATTAAAAACCTGTCTCCTCCGTTACTAATGTGAAGCATTCTCAAAATTAAATGGAAACGGTCTCTGGACATAATTTCGATGTAAACTGGTGTGTTTAAGAGTTTATCCCGGGATCAATATTCATTAATTTTCAGGTTTTTCACATGAGCCATAAGCAGACAAACAGCAATGAATGTATAGAGTTCCTCAAATTCAGTTTGCTCCCACCTTGAAAATCTAGAGTGAACTGATTCTGGCGTATTTGCCTTGGTATATAAATAAAATCTATTGGTTTCATCAGCAAGAGATTTCATAAGATCTTCTGTTAAAAATATTCGGAAAAATGACAGAATGCTGGAAATTTGAGCAAGTTGACACTTGTGTCCCGCAGCTGAATTGCCAAACGCATGCACAAAAGGACGAGAATCGCTTTTCTTCCAGTCAAACATATCACTAAAGCGTCCTCATTTTCCACACTCTACACTCTCACTATCTGAAACTTCATATTCTGAAGAATGTTCACCTCTTGTGGAGACAGAGGGTCGTTTTCCACTAGCTGATGTACAAGGCGTAGGAATATTACTCCGAGATCTGGTCAAAGGTTGATCACTATCATCCATATCAGAGAGATCATTCTCACTGTCGCTTCTTGTAAGAATCTCCATGATTTTTTTCCTCTGTACAAACACGACGGAATACCATTTTCTGAATGAAAACTAAAATGAAAATAGTAACACAAATAAAATAGCAGCTATAAACGCTCACGGGCCGGGGTGGAAATACGGCTACCTGACCTGGCCGCTAAGTGGCTCACATGTTAACACGTGCAGAGCACACAGGGACCCGAGTGGCTGGACGACTTAACGTGTCCAGATCACAGGCAGGCCGGCAAGGCGGCAAGTGTATACACGTCCAGAGCACCTGACGGAGGGAACAAGGGTGCGCGTAAACACGTCTAGAGCACCTAGGCGCAGCAGTAGCCACGCGTGTTCTTGCGTCTAGAGCAGTCAAAGGGTTAAATGTGCAGTGGATCATTATGCTATCAGTATGTTTGCAAGTCGACAGCGGGTCAGTGAAACGGTAGCAGATTGGGCAAGTAGGCTAGACGGCACAGTACAGGAATTTCGAGAAGCCACGAAGAGATATCTAAAAGGAAGTAAGTTAACAGGAGCATTGAAGTTAATTCATAATTTTAGTCGCGTTGCATTCACGCAAGGTGTAGAAGATGAGAAAATTTTTGCAATTCTAAGAGCATGAGGAATAGATTTACCAATGTCGGAGATCGTTGAAATTGTGGTTTCAGAAGAAACTGTAATTTTGTCGGTCAGAGAGAAACGGCAATACCAAGGAAATGATTGCAAACAGCATATACTATTAAAAACAGGGAAAAGTGAAACCTGGAATTTTAGGAGTGCAAGGACCGCGGAAGACAGTGTGCGGGAGTTTCGGTAAGAGTAGCACACACAGCGAAAGTACACTGTCAGCTATGCAATTGAGGCGACCACAAAGCGAGGCAATGCCGGGGTGACGTAAGCTTGATAGAGTTCACTCCATGAGCAAGTAAACAAGCCAAAGATAGACGTTCCGAAGAGGAGTGCAAAGAAGCTATTACGGAGAGGAGACAATGGAGAGAAGGGCCAGGAAAGCTAAGTGCTGTTAATTCGAATGAATTCAAGGTCAACTGCAGAAGAGATGTAAATCTGAAGAAGCCTATGTTTTGTGAAAGATGTAATTTGTCGAGTCATATGGGACAATGCCGCGACTACAGGGCGATGAAATACAGTAAATGTTACAAATGGGAACAAAATCCGCAAGTTTGCAATGCATGTCCATGGGTGCAGCACAGAATAATATGAAGAAGTCCAAAAACTAAGGCAGAATGGAGCGAAGCAGTCCAGTGATGTTCGAAGATGGGAGTCGAAGAAAAGTGACTGCATCAATAGAAACCAGAATGACAATATTGTATTGGAGTGTGAAGAAAATAAATACAGTCCAATTAAGTTGCTTTTGGATACGGGAGCTCAGGTATCTCTTCTCAAGTCGGGATGTGTGAGACAAGCCCACAAGAAGGAAATGATGAAAGGAGTGTAATAAAAGGGATCACGGGATCACCCTTATTCACTGAAGGAGGAAGGCCGGGAACTGAGAATGAGTCATGGATCGAGACTGGTTGAAGAAATATAAGGCCGTAATAGTCTATGGAAAAGCAAGAGAATCCAAGGATACACCATTAAAATGAAGAGCTAGGAAGAAATTGAAGCGAGGCAACAACAGGAAGAAATTAAGAAAACGGTCCCACATGAAAAGACGAGATGCATTCATTTAGGCGCGCGACAAGAGAATAATGGAGGTGGAAGTGGAAGGAATACACGGAGTTACAGAAGTTGTTGAACCAAAGCAGGAATTGGCAGTAGGTGTATTACAAAGAGGAAAATGTATTTTGACAGAATTGAATGTCAAGGAAGAGGCCACATTGACTAATCTGAAGGTTACGGTGGAGAAATATGAGGAACCGAAGGAGGCCACAAAAGTGTGCGTCGTGACGAAGCAGTAGACTTTGCAGACGCGAGAGAGAATCAAAAGAATTGTGGAAGGTTTGAGTTTAGAGGATTTGGCAGAGCCAGAAAAGCCCACGGTAAGAGAGTTGTGTGCAGAATATGAAGATGTCTTTCATTCAGAGGTAGCTACACTGCGTTACACAGATGCAGTGAATTATTAAATATGGCTAAAGCCAGAAGCAGTAAGGAAGATAATTAATCAGCGTCAGTATAGGATTCCCGAGTGTCAGAAATGGGATCTGAAGAAAGAAGGTGAGCGCTCGATGCAAGAAGATATAATAAAGGAAAGTCAAGCGCCGCTGGGCTTATGTGCAATGTATCCAGATGTCTTCCATTTGGAAGTAGATATGTTGAAGCATAAAGCAGTGGAACAGGAAATTCAAATAGATGCTGGAGATGTAAGGAAAAGAGATGAAATGGGACAGCTTACCCGAAAATCCAGTTAATAATCTGCAGAACGACATAGAAAAGTCGTCGACGGCAGAGCTAATATAAGAAGAAACCAGCATCAAGATGCATTCGTCGTGGGTAATAAGGGTCTGCAAAAGGACGCAGAAGAGTCATTGCAGGCAGAAATAATCAAAGGAAGCTCCGGCAAGAGGAATTCGTTGTTGTTAGAAAAGCAGTTGAATAAACTTCAGGAAGAAATAAGTCGAGAAGGTTGAACCAAGCAGAGTTCGACAGTGTTTCTAGAGAATTTGAAGAAAGAAAATAAAGGAGCGCCAAAAAGCGAAATAGTACGTGGTATCGGAACCAAGTGGAAAAAGCTGATGAGAATTATTATAGAGGAATATAAGGAGGAACAGAAGAAAGAAAGTGAGAAATTAGTACGGGAGAAAATAAGAAGAAAAAGCAGAAGCTATGAGAAATTGCAAGAGTGGCAAACAAGCAGTGAAGTGCAAGTGTCAGGAAAAGCAGAAGTATTAGCATGCATTCGACAGACGGGCGAGTCGCAGAACAAATAAATAAAGGAAATTCTGCTAGAAAATGGAGCGAAACATGCACACTCAGAAAGGAAGAAAATGTTGTATGAAACGATTCGATTAGCGAGGATCGAACGCGCGTACTTCGAGAATGAAAGCCAGCGAACAGTTGGAGTATGACCGCAGGGACGCAACACGTGTGTCACAGGAGCTCAGCGGTACAGCCTAATAGCAAGTTGTGTAAGACCAGGGAAGCGAGACGACAAGTTACGGCGCTCACGAAGGAAAAAAACCGGCGAAGCACAAACAATGCTGAATGGATACACAACCAGAACAAGGGCAGACAGCAAAACAGCAGCGCAAAGAGAGCGAGGAATGTTAATTACGAAAGGAAAATACAGTGAACGTTACGAGAAGTAAATCAAGAAACTATTAAACAAAATTATTGCGTGTAAAGAGCATGTTAGCAAAAGAGAGAGTCGATTCAGAAGCAAAGTAGTGAAATAAGAAATATTTAAGTGTTAAGAGAATGAAGACTACGGCCATAATTATGTACATTTTGAAGGAAATAATATGAAGAATCACAACGCGTTCTTGTTGCAACAAGAGGAGAACAGTTTGTGAAAAAAATAAAAATAGGTAAACAATTGTAGGTTGTGATTTCAAGTAAAGACAATGTATTGAAACAATTGTTGGAGAGAACTGAGCGGGTAATGTAAAGATAAAAGGCAAGTGCAGAGATCAAACATTTTGGTGTTAAATTGTGAAGACGAGAGACAAGAAGTGTGCGTGTTAGGAAGTGAATGCAATTAAATTAAAACAGTGTTACGATTCATGAAGTGAGATATCGATTTATGCAAAATATACATGATTAGAGGAACAATATGAGAAGAGCAAGTATTGATGTCGAAATAAGAGTTATGTATGAATCCAAGGTGTTCAAACGAAGTGTGGAGAAGAGGAACAATGTTAGAATGTATCAACGCGAAGAGGAAACCAGGTGTAAAGGAAAACTGAGAGCAGCTCGAAGCAAATAAAAGTAAGAAAAATGCATATTTAGTGTGGTTGTGATCAAGATTTTGAAATAAGTGTTACAGGAAATTGGAGTATGTGGGCAAGAAGGTGCAGTATTGAAGAAACAGAATAAGGAGAGCTTTGTTAGCCAGCGAGGGTAAGGTAGATTATGAGGAAATTACTCAGTGTGTGATCGCAGATTTTAGTATGTCCACAGGAATGATCAAGACGACGAAGAGACGCAGCTATGGTGGTGAATCAGTGGTCGGCAGCATTACACGAGTCAGGATTTCGCTGACAGCAGACAACAAGTGAGCCAGAACAAACTGCAGACAAGCGTACAGCACTTCACAAATGACCTTGGGAGAGGACGTGACGTGTACTCAGTGGCCAGTTGACACAAGCAGCAGCGAGCAAGTACGATACACTATTACAAGACAGCGGCATCAGAGACTCGCAGTGAAGAATAGTGTGGAAGAATACAACAATTGAAACCACACAAACACATTTAATATAGTGCACAAATAACATGTAACTTCACGCACATAAGTGTAGAAAAGAGATGAGGGAAAAAGAAGGGGGTTTAAATATAGAAAAAATATGTAATTGTTTGGGAAAGAAGTTAGATGGGAAATAGAGAAAGATAGGTGAAAGCCTGAGTGGAACAGTTTTTGACAGAGAGTGTGAAGGTGTTGTAGCCCACAGGATTTTTGGTAAAGTATTGGAGCAGCTATGATTTCATACAGCTCTAGTTAAAGCAGGTCAGTTGCAACAGCAAAAGAAACAAATTCAGACATGGAAGGTGGCGATGTAGGAGCCAATGCCCAGGGGAGTTGTTCAGGAGTCATCAAGAATATACTGACATCATTTGTTGAAGGATGGAAGCCTCCATACCACTGGTGGATGGTGAAAGACTGAAGATCAAAACCAGGTTGCACCGAGGAGAGAGAGAGACTGATCGATCAGTCGATTGGTGGCTCATGGCTCTTATTTTAGGTGTATGTAAAGATCGGCTGTGATATGTTCAAGGTGAACAGAAAGCCACCAACATCAGCAGAAACGATGGAAGCAGCGTGAAGCATGCACCATCATCTTTAAGCCCAACCATTTGGAAACATATAGTGGGGATATCAGTCATTAGAAGCAAGTAACACTTGTCTTAACCATTTCAAGGGCTCAAGGTATTGATGGAGGATTATCTGTGTATAAAGTAATGTGTAAATAAATGTAAATGTGTATATACCTTGCTGAGAGTATCATTTAGGAAAATTACCACTCACATGACTTAGAGTGTTATCCACAATTTAATGTACCTCTTGGGAAGTGGTAGTGCTTTAGCAGAAATATTCACCAGTCCACCAAACAGAGGTAGGAAAAGTTTTCGAATTTTGTCATTTACTAGAAGGGTTGTGAGGTAATATACTGGGAAAGTTTCGGAATTAGACTATAAAACCTTAGATGGACCATTCTTTGAATATGATGGTGTACTCTGGATCCACATTATGTTTGTCAGATGCAGTAGTTGCATAGGGTGCAAAGGCGGAAAACTAAAGGTGTTGGATTGGCAGTAATATGAGGACAGCAGATATGTGAATTGAGTTCTGGAAGTGTACAGAGCATATATTGGAGATAAAGATAGATCTAAAATGCTTAGCCACTAATAATTCAAAAACCACTTCATTGAGTCCATAAAGTGCAATCACTCCAAACAACTGGCCATCTATAAGTGTTTTCCAATTTACTATGCTCCATCATAGCTAACAATTTGTACCAGCTAAAATGATCAAATTGCTACATTACTCACACATCTTCCTTGTGGTTTAGAATGGCTCAATAGATATTTAATTTACTTTAATCTGTAGAATTATTTTAGTGGACTATAGAAGAAATTTTAATTTTTGAATTATAGTCGTCCACTGATTTTGTCTTTGCCTGATATCATCTTCAATGGCCAATTATTAGTAATAGTCTTCAATAGTATCAGTTAATACGTCTGCTCTTTGTTTTTGTTTTGATTATTTACACATACTTTTGTGTAACTTTAATTTTCTTCTGCTTCCGTTTTCTGAAAACGCTGGAGAAGCGGAATTGTAACGCACAAAGACAACTAATTAGTTGAAAGTAAAAATTGTGTGAATGAAGACTGTTTGCCTCAAAACAACATACTTGATGCAAAGGAGAATACAATACACATTAGTGAAAAATTTACATCATTTGCAGATGAAAGGCAAATTTTATTTTTAGTGTGCCTTACTATTGTATTTTTTTTTTTCTATATGTCTGCAAAATGTGAATTAGAATTACAAGTAGTAAGTTACTGGATACTTGACCTCAGTGAGAAAGTTTTCCTTTGAAGGGACTATAATTGAGGGAGGTGTTATGAACAATCTTACTTAGAAAAAAAGAAATCAATTCTTTCACAGAGTTGTACAAATCCCCCCCTCCTTTTCCTCCTGACATAAGAACATAACTAAGACTGAGAAAACTTCCTACATAACATTTAGGTTTGCATGCCGATCACGATTAATTATGAGAATAAAGCTGTGGGAAAAAACTAGTTACTAAATAATGTTCCTGTACTGCATGCTAAAAGCATGGTTTTTGTGGTGGCTCACGAAGTTTTGTTATAAAAATATTATATAAAAATTAAAGAACTTAAATTAAAATCATAAGGATTTTAATACTTAAACTTGATGAACAATAATCGATATCCGTGTTTTTAGATTGTTAAAAAAAATGGCGGGTGGGGGGGGGGGGCACATTTATAATAAGATGCAATCATTAAATATTTATAATATCAATTTATTTCATTTGTTTTTAATCAGATACATAATTCTTATTCAAGTTTCTCCCTGTTTTCTACGTTTTAACATACTTGAATTTTTAATATCACTAATTTTGTCATAAGAAAATCTTCTATTTAATGCTAGGCTTTCTAAAGTTTTCACTCTCTATAATCCAACATATGTTAAACCAACAGAAGTTTCTTTTTCTCCAATATCTACAGAAAATTTATCCAATGTTAAATCTTGAGCTTTGTAAATTGTGATTACAGAAGCAAATTGTAGTGGAAATTGTTTACTTGAACTAGTGGTATTCCATATTTTACAAAATTTAGTTGTCGGTGGAATCTAACATGACCACTATTTTTGTAAGTTGAATGAAAACAATTTTCAAAACAAACCATTATCACTCATTCTAATAAACATAGTACAAATTATTACAATTTTTTGCAAAAATTATAATTGATGACATATCTAGAGATGACTTTGAATTATTATTTTGTTATTTTATTAATTTATGTTCAATTTCACGTGCAGATGTAGTTTTTTCAAAATGTTTACCACAAAACTCTAAAAATTTTCGGCTAGTAAGATCAGTGAAAGATTCTGACTTCCAAAGTTTATGGACACATATTTCCAGATTAAAAAATTTTAGCAGGACATAATTGATGAATGATACTATATTGGTTCGCCAGCACAGTAATAGCAATAAAATAACGAAAATGTCAGCACTGTACGCCATGTTAGATGGTTTGTAGTTTAATTAATATAATAAATAACTAGTCCAGGTTCCAGTTTCAAATTTTAACTTGTTTTATTGCTAGTAAGACACCGGACTTTAAGAATTCTCTTTCCTTCACATTTTTACTTCTCATATTTATATATTTTCTTTAGTTACCATTCAATTAATGAATATTCAGTTTAACATTTTTTTTCTTGTCATTACAACTTAACAGAATTATCTCTCTTCTTCTATCTCCGCCAAAGATGTTATTGTAGCACACACATCTTTGCTCTTGCATAGTAACTATTAATGTATCTTTTCCTTTTACAAAATGAAATAAATTAAACACAAAAAAATAATATTACCTTTAAATATACAAAATTAAAACAATAAAACTGAAATAATCCAAACAAAAATGTAAGGGACTAAGTTTCCTTACAGACTTCAAGATACAGTTCACATATAAACACAAAACTCCAAAGATTACATTCGACACTTCTTCCGAAGACAATACTAACAAAACTGTTTGTTCAACACTCCCCTTTGCCAACGTAAACTGTGTGCAAAAAAACTGTTTCTGAATCTCTGCTGGTCGCTTTATATAAGTGCCATCGAAAGTTCTAGAACACTACAAAGGCTTACTACAGATATTTCTAGAACTTTAACAATACTAAAACAATTAAAAACCTATTAAAACAATCAAAATTAATACATAATTATTTACAGTCATTACAAAATACTCAGAGATGAAAATTAAAGATACTTAAATCATTTTAAACTGTAGTAAATCATTCTTTAAACATTACAGCTCACCTTAAAACTTGGAATTAAAAACGCTTAAGCAATTCTCTTGCGTATTATGTCCTTAAACATATTAAATGGTATTTAAATAGTTTCTTTTCATAAAACAAAATCCATTTACACTGGTTTACAGTAAAATGCAAGACAAACATACAACATCACAATCCATTTAAAGTTTAGGTTTGTGGGCTGTTACAGTACTTTCATTAGGTATGAATTCATTGGGAGAAATATTTCTTCATTTTTACAGTCCAAAAAGAAACTTTGAATTAATATTTGAGGTAGTTATGTGCAGTCTGTATTTATTTTCATACCAATATTTTTGTAACATACTTCCATCTTAAAGAAAAACTTGATTGATCAAAAGAATTAATTTTTCTTTCTCAAAACATCTTTATGTACTTGAAATGATGCAAACCTGATAGTGAAATTATTGTTAGCCATTTTAAACACCTTTTAACTGAAGGATTATGTAAGTTCATTACAGTGTGGAGAACGTTTGCCTGGAAAAAAGAAATCAAAGAATTGAATTCTGAACTGCGTATTGAACCCATGTCCAATATAAGTGGAGAATCACAAACTCAAGGGATAATTCGCCAGATAACTGAAATGTCATCATACTAATTCAACTACTTACAAAAATTTAACTCCATTTCTGTACAGAAATTTCCTAATGTTTTCACTTTCTTTCACCTTCAAACATTTTTACACTAGATATGGAAAGTGTAACCTTAATGTAATACATAATTACTATTAGCTAAACGAATTTCCCTACCAAATGGTCTATACAGATACCATACAGTCAACTGAACTAACTGTAGATGCTTATTATTTTTCTGTTTTCAGTATAAAAATTAACATCTTGCTTTAACATTTATGGATGGCGACTGCTTGAAGTGTGGTTAGGACAGGAAATATACATGTGCCTTGCTGCTCGTACGGTACAAATTTTGTTAGTCAATTCCTCAGATAGTTATGAGCAGCAGTGGCAAATAATTATTACAGCCAGTGCTTGCATTACAAAAAGTCAGTAAACTTGTCTGAAAGCTGAATAGTTACCAGTATATTGCACACTTATAACACACAAATTGTTCCTGTTAAAGAAAATTGCCAAATAAAAATAATCCACTGTTGTCACTTACCCTGATCTCAATTGTTTTGTAAAACTTGAATATCTTTATCATGGTTCCATCAAAAAGCTATGACACAATTCTATAGCAATAACACAGAATAACACCTCTTCTTCCACATTAAAGCATCCAATTGACTGGCTGTGGTTGATTGTTAATGAAGTCTGCTTTCCTACTTCAATAATAAATACTGTATGTGACTGTGGAAGGATCGCCATCATAAAATGTTCTCGGTGTGCACATAATTTTTGTTTCAAATGTTTTTATGATTTACATCATCCACCATTTGCGTATTTCTCAAAGGAAAATAAATTATTTGGAGACTTTGTTTCAAAACAAATTTGTAATGGTACATGATTGAATAGCAATAAAAAATACAAGCAGAAATATGTATATATCGCGGTTCATGGGATCGAACTGAGGCCACCCACTCATGAACGCACCGCTTCATCACGTACAGCTAAATCAACAATGCTTGAAGATTTCTCAGGCATGCAGCCGAGTCAATTGATCACAGATTTACGAATTTTCGATGGCGTACCATGCCATTATCTTCAGGTAACGTCCACTGGTCGGCGTGAGGAGCGCAGTCCAGGACACAACTGCTGGTTGGCTCTGGGCGCGTCGATATTTATGTCCTCTGACCCCACCCTCCAACTCCCGCCGCAGCGCTCCAATAACGGTGGGGGTGGTGCGTTGCAGCACGTTGAGCAGTGACCATAAGTTTGTATGCCACCTCCATTGTGCACAGTGCCTCGGCTCTGGTATTTGCGGAGCCACTTCAGTGCTGGATTCCAAGCTTGGCTTAGTTGTAACCCGTTATCTTTGTTTATGGGGTTACTCCATAGTCGGATCTCAATGGCTTCCTTATACACATAGTTCCAGAAGTAAGATGTGTTTCTCAGAACTTCGGTGTCCTCATATTTAATAGTATGCCATGTCTCGAGACAATGTTCTGCAACTGCGGATTTTGATGGCTGCCATAGCTCGGTGTGGCGTTTATGTTCTCTACACCATTCTTTGATCGTGCAAATTGTCTGCCCGACGTATGCTTTACCGCACTCGCACGATATGTGATATATGCCAGGTTTCCTTAGACCCAAACCATCTTTAACCGAGCCAAGTAGGGCTTTAATCTTGGCTGGTGGGCGATAAACGCACTTGATGTTTTGTCAGCGTAGAATTCTGCACATAAACCGACATTTTTACGAAATGGTCTTCTGTAACGTTATAACTCATTTAGTCACAATTTTTACACTTTTTAATCCCTGATTTCTCTTAAATCGAGGCCCACCAGGCAGAACTGCTTTAGGACGAGAAACCAGAGGTGATGTCATATTTACCAGACTTGTTCATTCTACAATCGCAATTTCCACACTGAAGAAATCTCCTTGTAAGTATGCACAAATAAAAATAATATTTTTTTTGCTTTGTTTAAAGGTTTGTGGGATGTGGAATCGAGTGAAGAGAGCTTACTGATTGAACTACAATTACAGGGCATTAGAAGAGTCAGTTTTTCACTGTTTAATCCGCAGGAAATCATAAGCTCCAGCTGTGATGGGACTGTGTACTATGGTGACATCATGAAGGAAACTTTTTATCAGGTATAAATGTATTCTACATCCAAATTGAGATTTGTAGATTAGATGAATTATCTGTTGATCAACGATTTGTTGTGCATTATCACTGCTAGTAGATAACTTGTCATTCATTTATTACCATTAGATAATGTGCCTATAGTCCTTGTAAGGTGGACAGAAGTATTTTACTGACTTCATTTTACTATGCTGTAGAAAAGTTCCTTTGTTAGAATGGAGCCTATGATCTGTTACCTTTTGTACTTTCAACTCATTACATTCAAATCATTTGTCACACCATTATTTTTTAATATTATGGGGATCATTTGCTATCATTGTAGTTATAAACCTCTAAAGGGATCTTTACTCATATTGCTCCTTACACTTGATTGAAAATGTCTTTACTGAACCTTCAATTAGAGGGAAAGGAAACCACATTCTTATTATTCATGGGATTGTTATAAAATTTTCTCAATGTATCAGTAATTTCAGCAAGTGTCTTAGGTGGTACTAATATTGCATACCTTGCCAACCTAAATTACTGCACAATTCCTCTTACTAAAGATGAATTTTGTTCTAAAATTTTATATATTTGAGCGGATGTGTTCACTCGCTACTGCCATGTTGCACCATCTGCACTATAGGCTATGAAATACATCGTAAGTAGACATCCATAGTCATTCACATCTAATATGAAAGGAAAAATTAAGAAAATTGGAGCTGGGTTGCTTAAAACTTGTATGATGTTCAGAAAACAAAATTAGAAAACTAGTTTATTTTATTATACAGTATTTTAGAATATTCACAAAAATCAGCATTATCTGAGACTTTTTCCTGTACCTGTGATATTTTTCATTAGAAAATCATGCCTTTATTTTATTTTCCTGTACTCTGGAAGTTGATTTAAGTTAAGAAGAGAATAAATTGTAACATGTGTGATGAATTATGTCCATTTAGTTGGTATTTTATCTGGTGGTGATGTTTAGTTCATCCTTTTATGGAATTCCCCATGTAATATATTTGGATAATTGGCCTCTTCAGGTGATAGTTTGAGGGTTAATTGAGTTCAATATTGCAGATATACTATTGTCAAGTGGTTTTGACATTGACTAAAGTAGTCTGTATGTGATGGGTTGATGAGTATGTGAAATTTTCCTTTTATTAACTCAATGAGTCTTGAACATATATGAATGAACAATAGTAACAGAAAAAAAAAATTACTTTCGGTAGTAACAAAGAGATTTATATACAACCTACTTGGTTACTGTGAAATGATTATATTTAAATAAATTTTACAGACATAGTATATTCAAAAGTGTGTTCATCAAACTTCGCACATAATTACTTCATTGAGGCCAATACAGGTGAGAGAGGATTGAGGGCATGGAATGGGAAGAAATTTGGTCATGGTCTTTTTAATGCTCACCCATGGGGCTTGGTACAGACTAGTATATGTTAGTATATTTCAAAATGAGTTGGACAGACTCATTCTAACAATGTAAAGTACATCAATAGCAGTTTACAGTCCGGTGCCCACCAAGTTGATGGTGGCACTATGGTACACCCTGTTCTCGAAACATACATGCTCCTTTTCTTCCTTACATTTATGGTGTAATGATGCTACATCCATAAATTTCTATTGTGAATAGAGAACAAACAAGATTAATTAATGCATTAAATTTTTCTTCAGCCCTTTTTTTAGTTTGTAAGTTATTAATATGCAAATTTAACTGATTTTGTCACTTACTGACTGATGATCATTAAAACTTTAGAATACTTCCTGTAGCTTTAGAAAGATGTAATTTGTACGCAGTTAAGGTTTAACCACCAGATCATAAGAATGTCCAAGGTTCATGATTTTTCTTCCATTTACTTCTTAGTTACCCCAAATCAAGGCCCCCAAAACCTTAGTAAATTTTAATAAATTTCAACTTACATTACAAATCCAAATTCCTTCACTGTAATAAGGTAACTGAAATAATTTCTAAGTTCTTCTTGACCAGTATAATTCTATCTCCAAAACTGCTTCATCTAGGATTTTTCAGTTCCAAAATGTTACATGATGAGAATTTCTCTAAGTTCTGCTTGCCTCCCAATCATGAAACAAAGTGATGCATAGGAACATCCTTGACTGACTGGTGATGAAAAGGCAAAATGGCCAATTTATATACCTTTTTTCAGTGTGAGCACAAAATTTTCCTAATCCCCGGTCCTTATTTTAATTCAGAATTTCCGGAAACTTTACTATTTTGTAGATGGTTTATTTTGAGAACTTTAATTCATGACACCTTTCCTCCTATACTTATTTGTTTAGCATTCAATTACTTCTTGATATGTGAGTGAAGTCTATTATAGTTATTTCTCTGTAACTTTAATGATTTTTAGTTCCTACTTAGAGTTATACTGTATATCTGAACAGTTTTGATTTTATTTCCTATTTATATTTTGTAAGGATTTATTCTGAGGCTAGTTTTATTTAGCTGTTATAATACATTATTCTTTTGGCACTTCACACCTTTTTTACTAAATACTTTCTATTAATTAGTACTCTCTTATTGAATTGAAGTTATATATGAAATTTAATATATATAATATAATATCTATATATCTATAAATGAGAAAATGAGTAAGTTCGGATGTGTGTTTGGATGTACGTTGGCAATCAATCACGCCTTAATAACTCAACATATTTAAATGAAATTTGGCATGAAGTCAGTTAATTGCGTGCGAAATGCAATAGGATAGATTTTATCCCGCAAAAACGCATAGTTCTTTTAGAAATTGCCATTAATATCAATTCGGAAGCAACAAAGAGTTTCCTACTTCGTAGATAGCCGTGCCACGTTTACTCTTTGCTTTTTAAGTAAATCCCAAACACTACTTCTCAGAAATACATATGCAAGTTTGTGTTTAGTTTAAAAGCCATAAAACTGACGCACCTGACAAATAATAGTTTTGAAGCAGGAAATATAAATCTGTTCTTAAACTTAAATTAAAAAAATAAAGGTAGGTACTGTTGTCAAGTACGCAAAGAGATGTTTTCATTTGCGTACATAAAATACTAAGACATATCAAATATTACACCATAATTTCGTTCGTAATATATGCGTTATAATAAATATAAAAAATCAAAGCTTGGAAAAAAGTAAAATGCTATGAGTATACCAGCACGAAAGTCGGTTCACTGAAAGTGCAAAATGGTCGTGCCCCAAATGTCGTATTTATAAAAATGTAAAGTATTCTATTCTATCTCGGTTTAAGTTATTTCCTGTTTCTTTTTTTGTTACTATACAGTCTGTGTATTACAAATTATTTTTGCTGAAATTTAAAACTTAACTAATCCTTTTTATTTTTTGTTCAGAATTTTTGTACGAATAGTACTGCTTTTTATTTACTGTTCAATATTCTGCAAATATCTATCGAACGCTACACTTAAAACGAATGTATTCAATGGGCTAATGTAGAAACTTATTGTTTCATGAAGTAACACTGAAAGTCGTTTACAACACAATACACCTCATTTGCATGGAACATATGAAAGCTGCTTACTTATTACGAATAATAACTAAATTCCTTCTGCCATCTGCTGTAACAAAAAACATTCTGGTCCAGGCAGCATTTCAACCAAACCACATTTCTGCTAATACTGCCGCTACAAAATCAAACGATACGAACACATCTCAACACATTAAATGCTCTGGACCTACATTTCGAGTGGTAACAGAATTTTCTATATCAAAATTCCTAATTAGTATATCATAAATTACTATCACAATTAATTTCATTATACACCTTACTAAATCACGAGCAATAAAAGTCACTTTATCGCGATGTACATTTGACCTGCAATATTAACGATCGTAGAGAATTGTGGACTTTCCGTTGTACACTGTAAGTTAAAAGCATTTTAGCATAAATTTTTTAATTACGTTACCTCAATAACTGTCATGAAGCTGACGACATAGTTCATGCGGCTGAATGTAGTTTTAGACATATTCAGTATTTAATTTACTACGTTAATAATAAGTCAAGTTTTTTTCGCTATTCATGACGTCACTAACATACAATATAGTGAATGTATTAATGTGCGAGTGATAGAGCTTTGATTTTCTAGCGGTAATTTTAAAACGCAGCCTGGGCCAGAATGAGAACTGAAACATTATTAGTTATTAAGCTTCTTTCATGAGCGCCATTTTAGTGACATCATGTATCGCTTTGTACCGATATTGTATCAAAAGATCTATATTAAGCTTGGACGATTTAGCAGAACCATGCGGCGTTGCCCGAAGTAAATTTTTTAAATTTATCAATGTTTTATTCAGATAGTGGAGTGGCGGAAAAGCGGAGTGGTAATTCGCCGGTAGTCATTCAATTCTGTATGCAGAATAAGAAACCGAATATGAAGAAACAATCTATTACTACTTTTATATTGAAATTTATATTTTAGCGCAGAATTAATGGATCGAAACGAATGAACTATAGTAAACTGGTCTATAGGAAATTCAGTTGTTTCCAGAGATAGAGAAACCATTACCGCAATACCACTGATTATTATGGATAAAAGAATCAATTACTACCATGATTACTACTATACTTACTACTATAATATGTAAATTTCTGTTGATGGAACCAATATATCCTTAAAAAAATCAATATTCAAAGAGCAAATTAAGTTCTTCTTTTTTAAAGATTTTTTTCAGGTACTCAATGCAAATCAAAATATTCATTTTTAGTATCGCAATTTTACTAATGGAAATGAACGTCCTTGGGCCACTTAAGTATTTATTTGCTGTTTGGATGTTAGTATTTTTTTGTTGTTGATATTTAGTCGATTCCATCAATGTATTGCTAATATTTTGACGTTTTGAGCTTCCATTAATTAAAACTATATTTATTTTTATTCGCGTGATGAAATTAGTAATTTTAAGAGATGTTGGGTAAACGAAATTCAAATCTTTCAAAGAAATGTAAGAAAACTAGGGCTATGAAAATAGCCAAAACCTAGGAGACAAATCCTCAATATTGTATATATGGATATATTAAACTGAAAATACTCCTTACAAACAGAATATTTTTACTGTTTTAAAAATTCAGAGAAGTAGTTGTGGAACATAAATAGATTTTTTTTTATTTTATTACAACATTTATTACTACTATTACTAATAAAAATAGCTCTAAAATAAACTGTATGGTTGTATTGACCTGGTGACAAGACTTCTTTACGTCTCCGGAATCAGTCCCTTTCGTAGCCTCTTAACGTAACCCAGTAATCCTACCGGACATAGAGGACCCATAGTTCAACACGTAATCAGAACAAAGTGAGCATTCTGGCGTAATTCACATCACACACCAACCTATGCCAGAGGTGAAGGTCGAGCTAGGGACCTTTGAAAATCCTCGCCAAGACTGGAATTCAAGCTGGGGACTTTTCCATCTCCAGTTGGACGCCCTAACCACTGAGCAACCAGACCTCTCAAGAAAATCTTATATTACAATACTTTTCAACGCGGACGAAGTCGCGGGTAACTGCTAGTAATATAATATATAGAATTTAATGCGCTATCTTCTGGTGTTTATCTCACTTTTAACAACCTCAATTTTCATACATGTCAATTATGTCACCATCAAGGGTAAACATTAAAATCCAATTTTTGAAACACCTAAAGCTGTACCATTATTTAATTTTAGGTATCATTTGGTCCTATTTTCAAAGTTCTGTTTTATGGATGTATCTAGAAGAAAACAACCTGCCCGAAAGAGACATCCACCACCAAGAGGTGAGGATTTTTGGTGGCCACAGTCCAAAACAATACACCCATAGTATCATCCTGCAATATTCAACATAGTAACAGGAGCATATACAAAACAGGATCAAATGAACTAGTTACAGTTCTGTATCAAAATTTGCAAGGTTTAAGTAATAATCTAAGTGAATATGAAGTGTTGTTAAATAACAGATTGAATGATGTTTCAGTTTTGTGTCTAAGTGAGCACTGGTTGCAAGAATTTCAAACAACTTCAGCTCACATTCCAAATTTTGAATTGGTAAGTAGTTTCTGCAGAGAAACCTACAAGTGTGGTGGGACATGTATATATGTTAAACCTACTTTGAAGTCAAAGGAAATAAGACTGAAAAGTGCAAAATGTCTGGAAAAAGATTTTGAATACTCTGAATACGTACTTATAGGATGTAAAATTACTATTGTGTGTATATATCGATCACCATCTGGTAACTTTACAGTGTTCTTAGAAAACATGGAAGATCTTCTAAGTGAACTAAAAAATCAAACAAACCATATAGTATTAGTTGGGGACTTTAATGTTGATTTTAATGGTAATTGTGTTAGAAAGCAACTGCTAATAAATTTGTTTATGTCTTATAATATGTATACAACTGTGTATGATACAACTACGTATGGGAACGGGAGTGAGTCTTCCATCGACCAAATATTTATCAACAAGGAAATATGTAACTATAACATCACAACAATAGATATGAGTTTCTCTGATCATCTGGCTATTACATTATCCATAAAGAGCATATTCACCAAAACTTGCAGGACTGGTGAAAAGTATGTGCAGAGTAGGTCCTTTAATGATGATAATATTATGACTTTCAACTACATGCTCCAAAATATGAAGTGGGGGGAAGGAGTGCATAATAGTATAGATGATAAGTTCAATTGTTTTATTTCTAAATATAAATATTGTTTTGAAGTTGCATTCCCAGTAGAAAGAGTTAGAATTACAAGCAATCCAAGCACATGGATAACCCAGGGCATTAAAAATTCTGCAGAAAATCTTAGAATTCTAAACAAATTAGCCAAACAAAATAAAAATTTAAAGTCACATGTAAAATGCTATAGAAAATTTTCCAAAAAAGTAATATTAGCAGCAAAAAAACAGACAAATGATTCATATATTTCCAAAAGTTCAAATAAAATTAAATCCATTTGGAAAATTATAAATAAAAACACAGGCAATTTTGAAGTAAAAACTAATTCATATGTTATAAAAAGAGAATGGAAAATTATTCAGGACCCAAAAAAGATTGCAGTAAACACTACACAAACATAGCAAAAAATTTCACCAGCGAGATGTGCAATAGAAATGGTAATATAAATGTCTCCATGAATGAAAAAACTATGTTTCTATATCCAGTTACTATAACAGAAGTAGGAAATGCTATTTCTAAATTAAAAAATAAAATGTCCTGTAGTATTGATGGGATCCCAGACAAAATCATTAAACACAGCTCAAGATACATAGTTTCCAACCTTACAGATATTATTAATGATGCCTTTAGTGCAGAAATATTCCCAACAGAACTAAAGTATTCAACAGTAACACCACTTTACAAAAAGGATGACAAATATAACATAAAGAACTACAGACCTGTGTCTCTACTACCTGGCTTTTAAAAAATAATTGAATGAGTAAGATATGAAAGGCTCACTGATTTTCTCACTAGAAACAAAATACTAAGTAATTCACAACATGGGTTTAGGAAAAATAGGTCCACAGAAACAGCCATTTACAATTTTCTGAATACTGTTCTCAATGCCGTGGATAAGGGTGAAATAAACAGTGGGTTATTCTTAGACCTGTCCAAGGCATTTGATCTTAATAGACATGACCTTTTATTAATAAAATTGTACAGATATGGTATTCGTGACAAAGTATATGATTGGTTTAAATCATATCTCTCCAACAGGTACCAGAAAGTAAAAGTATGTCATGATAGTAAAGAATATTTTTCAGAGTATCAGAAAGTTGACCACGGAGTACCACAAGGCTCAGTCTTAGGACCTTTACTATTTCTTATATATATAAATGATTTACCAAATCATTTATTAACAGCCGATGAGGTATTTATTGAGTTGGTCAAAATATATTGAATGATTTCGATATATATGTGTGTGCTATATCTTTGTTGTTGTAAAATCTTTGTACCGACATGCTGTAGCGTGTACTGTTTAGCAGTAGTTGTTTCCTGTACGTTTGTCTGTACGAATCAGCAATAAAAACTTAACAGGTTATGGGCCAGGTACCCAGTGCAGGAATTGCTGAATAAAACAGAAGTGTCGTTAAAGTCCTTTGTGTGTTGTTGTTCATAAATATGGCGACGAATTATCTAGTAAATGTGCCGAAGCTGAAAGGTCGCAAGAACAACGGAGATTGGGCGTTCGCTATTGAAAATGTGCTTATTCTCGAAGGATTAGCGAAATGTATTTCAGAAGTAGTTACAGCGGAAGATTCTAAGGCCAAAGCGAAGATAATTCTAACGATTGATCCATCTTTGTATGTGCATGTAAAAGAAGCAAAAACAACAGTGGACTTGTGGCAGAAGCTGAAGTCATTGTTCGACGATTCTGGTTTTGCAAGCAGAATTAATTTATTGAGAACACTGATATCAATACGTCTAGAAAATTGTGATTCGATGACAAGCTATGTGAACCAGGTAGTAGATAATGGTCAGAAATTACGTGGAACTGGTTTTGGTATTAGTGATGAGTGGATTGGTTCCTTATTGTTAGCAGGATTGCTGGAAAATATTCTCCTATGATAATGGCAATTGAGCATTCAGGAATTCAAATCACAATGGACACAATAAAAAGTAAGCTTCTGGATGTGGAAGAAGATGTTACTAGTGCCAGTAGTACTTTTAAGGTTAAGAGTTGGCAAGGTAAGCCGAAGTTTTCTCACAGAAATGTAGTGGGAAATCAAAATAAGAAGGATGTTGTCTGCTATAATTGCAAGAAATCAGGACATTTTAAAAGAGAGTGTCCTAACATTGACAGTGATACAAGACAAAGAAAAACTTCAAACGTTTTCAGTTCAGTGTTTATGAGTAGCTCTTTTAACAAAAGTGATTGGTATGTTGATTCAGAGGCTAGTGTGCATATCACAGCAAATGAAGACTGGATAAGAAACAAAGTAAATAATGTTAAAGTGCATAAACTAATGGCTGTGAATCAGACAAAAATTCCAGTGTTGTGCTCTGGAGAAGTTAATTTAACAACTGTAGTTGGAAAAGGATGCTTTTGATATTACTGTGAAAAATGTTGTGTGTGCTCCAGAACTAACTACAAATTTGCTCTCTGTGAGTAAGTTGATTGAACATGGAAATTCTGTTGAATTTAATAGGGATAAATGCAATATTTATAACAGGCATAATAAACTAGTTGCTACTGCAGATCTTACTGATGGTGTGTACAAGCTAAATAAGGTCATGGTACATATTCCCAAAGTTAAGAGAAAGAAATGGAATAAAAAAGGCAATTGACTTTATGATCCTGAAACGAATGATGTAGTGATAAGCCGAGATGTGACATTAATGGAAAATATTAATGATGCAGAAACTGAACTAAAGAATCATGAAGAAATCATCACTTTAGTGGGAGATGATGAAGAAAACAAGAAGTCTGATACTGCATTAAGAGAGGACTTACATGATGTCTCAAAAAAAGTAGTTAAGTCAGAGAAAGAAACTGATGATGATGAAAAATGTGGTACGCAAGAACACGAAGTAAAGAAAATTAGAAGATCACAAAGGCAGCCAAAACCAAATAGAAGATTTGATGATTATGATACTTGTTTTTTGGCTGGAACTTTGGATCAACTCGAGGACCCGACAACTGTGCAAGAGGCCCTTGATGGACCTGATGCAGAAAAATGGAAACAAGCCATGGAAGAAGAGATACAAGCTTTTGAAGACAACGATGCTTGGGAAGTGGTAAATCTTCCAGAAGGTGCAACTGCTGTGCAGTGTAAGTGGGTGTTCAAGAAAAAAGTCAATAGTGAAGGTAAAGTGCAACATCGTGCCAGGTTAGTAGCAAGAGGATTCACTCAGAAACCTGGAGTTGATTATGGTGAAACTTTTTCTCCTGTGGTAAGACATTCAACACTTAGACTTTTAATGGCTTTGTCTGTTGAACTAGATTTGAACATTTCCCATCTTGATGTTAAGACTGCTTTTTTAAATGGTATTCTTAAAGAGGATATTTTCCTGAAACAACCTGAAGGTTTAAATCTTTGTAGTGATAAAAGAAAAGTTTAAAAGTTAAAAAAGGCTATGTATGGTTTAAAGCAATCATCCAGAGTGTGGAATCAAAGGGTAAATGATGTTTTAAGCTGTATAGGTTACAAAAAATCTGATTTGGAACCTTGTTTGTTCACAAAACATAATGATGAAGGTTTAGTTACTGATAGCATTGTATGTTGATGATGTTTTAATTTTTTCCAATGACGCAAGTGAGACTGAATTTTTAAAAAATAGGTTGAGTTCAGAGTTTGAAGTGAAGGATTTAGGAGAGGCGAAAAATTGTTTGGGAATGGAAATCAAATATGATAAGGCTAATGAAGTGCTAGCTGTAAGTCAAGAGAACTATATTGATCAATTATTGAAAAGGTTCAATATGACAGACTGTAAACTGCAAAGACTCCTGTTAAAACTAAACTTGATTATCTAAGTGAAGAGGGAACTAAAACTGATGATGTGCCTTATCAGGCCCTAATAGGTAGTTTAATGTATTTATCAGTACTAACAAGACCTGATATCTCTTTCAGTGTAAGTTACTTAAGCCAGTTCAATACTTCTCATACTGAAAAACATTGGAAATGTGCTAAGCAAATTTTGAGATATCTGAAAGAGACTAAGAATTATGTTTTAAAGTTTAAGAAAGGAGGTTTAGAATTATGTGGTTATGTAGATGCAGATTGGGCAAACTGTACCTTAGACAGGAAGTCATACACTGGTTTTATTTTTAAGTTGGGTGGCTCTGTAGTGTCTTGGCAGAGTGCTAAACAAAAGACTGTTGCTCTGTCTAGCACAGAAGCAGAGTATATGGCTCTTTCTGAAGCTTGTCGAGAGGCCATTTATTTAAAGAATTTGTTAGATGAACTCGTAGGCTATAATAAGTGTATAACATTGTTTAATGAAAGTCAGAGTGCCCTGAAATTGTCTGTTGACCCGTCAAATCACAAGAGGTCGAAGCACATTGAGGTTCGACATCATTTTATAAGAGAAGTTGTGTCAAATAAAATTGTAAAACCTCTCTATTTACAAACTGCTGATATGCCTGCAGATATCATGACTAAATGATTGGGAAAAGAGAAACATTATGATTTTCTGAAATGTCTAGGTTTAGATATTACTAGCTGGTACCGACGACTTCGTTCGTGATTGTAAAGAATTCATATTGACAGCTATAGACATCTAACCACCCTAGTGCACGATGGGAGACTCGATACTATTACAACACCCAATTACCAGTCTTCTGCGCTATGTAGTCCGGCAGCAAAGGTAAAATTTACGGATACACACAAGTCTTTGGATGAAACACGAAAATATTCATGATCGACCAATTTCAAACACCATATCTCACACACTCCCACAGTTACCGAATTTTGGTCAACGTTGTGATCGATGGGAGACTCTGTGTTACTACCACACACAAACGCCAGTGATCTGCGATTGATAGTTTTCACTTAAAAGTGATACACCATGGTACATGCGTCTTTGGCAGAAATATGAAATTGTGCAGGTCGACCAATTTCATCCCCCGTATTTTCCACACCCCCATAGCTTCAGACATCTAACAACCATAGTACACGACAACAGACACGATTCTACTACCACACATAAACACCAATGCTCTATGCTATGTAGTCGTGGTAGAAAAGTGAAATCTGCGGAGACACATGCCTTTCGTCGAAATACGAAAATATCCTTGGTCGGCCACTTACAACCACCATATCCACCACAGTACCACAGTTTCTGAAATTCAGCCACTGTTGTGATCGAAAGGTGACTCTGTGCTACTACTACACACAAACGCCAGTTATCTGTGATCTGTAGTTTTCGCTGAAAAGTGATACACCATGACACTTTGTCTTTGGCAGACGTATGAAATTTCCACTGGTCGACCACTTTCAACCCCCATTTCCCCCACACCCCTATAGCTACCGACATCTAACAACCATAGTGCACTACATGAGATACGATTCTACTATCAAACACAAACACCAATGCTCTATGCTATGTAGTTGTGGCAGAAAAGTGACAAATACGGAGACAGTCGAAATACGAAAATATCCTTGGTCGGCCAGTTACAACCACCATATCTACGACAGTACCACAGTTTCTGAAATTCGGTCGCTGTTGTGATCGAAAGGTGACTCTGTGCTACTACTACACACAAACGCCAGTTATCTGTGATCCGTAGTTTTCGCTGAAAAGTGATACACCATGACACTTTTGTCTTTGGCAGAAGTGTGAAATTTCCACAGGTCAATCACTTTCAACCCCCATATTTCCCACACCCCTATAGCTACCGACATCTAACAACCATAGTGCACTACATGAGATACGATTCTACTACCAAACACAAACACCAATGCTCTATGCTATGTAGTTGTGGCAGAAAAGTGACATATGCAGAGACAGTCGAAATACGAAAATATCCTTGGTCGGGCACTTACAACCACCGTATCTACCACAGTACCACAGTTTCCGAAATTCGGCCACTGTTGTGATTGAAAGGTGACTCTGTGCTACTACTACACACAAACGCCAGTGATCTGTGATCTATAGTTTTCGCTGAAAAGTGATACACCATGACACTTTTGTCTTTGGCAGAAGTATGAAATTGCCACAGGTCGACCACTTTCAACCCCCATTTCTCCCACACCCCCTTAGTTACCGACATCTAACAACCATAGTGCACTACATGAGATACGATTCTACTACCAAACACAAACACCAATGCTCTATGCTATGTAGTTGTGGCAGAAAAGTGACATATGCAGAGACAGTCGAAATACGAAAATATCCTTGGTCGGGCACTTACAACCACCATATCTACCACAGTACCTCAGTTTCTGAAATTCGGCCGCTGTTGTGATCGAAAGGTGACTCTGTGCTACTACTACACACAAACGCCAGTTATCTGTGATCTATAGTTTTCGCTGAAAAGTGATACACCATGACACTTTTGTCTTTGGCAGAAGTATGAAATTGCCACAGGTCGACCACTTTCAACCCCCATATCTCCCACATCCCCATAGCTACCGACATCTAACAACCATAGTGCACGACAGGAAAGACGATTCTACTACCACACACTACCAACAAAAGTCTATGTTATGTAGTTGTGGCAGGAAAGAGAAGTATACGGAGATACGAATTTTTGGTCGAAATATGAAAACGCCCTGCACTGACCAACTTTAATCATTATATCTCCCACATCCCCACAGCTATCGGCATTCGGCCAATGTTGTGCACGACAGGAAACTCCATGCTACTTCCACCCACAAACATCAGTGATCTGTGCTAGGTAGTGGTGGCTGAAAAGTGAAATATAGGAAAAAACACGTCTATTTTTATATATATATAAGATTTAAGGAAATCATTCAAATGTTTTGAAGTGGGGGTGTTGAGTTGGTCAAAATATATTGAATGATTTCGATATATATGTGTGTGTGCTATATCTTTGTTGTTGTAAAATCTTTCTCCCGACATGCTGTAGCCTGTACTGTTTACCAGTAGTTGTTTCCTGTACATTCGTCTGTACGAATCAGCAATAAAAACTTAACAGTATTGTTTGCAGACGACATTAATATTTTTATAAAAGGGCAGGATGAAGTTGACCTACAACAGAAAATTAATGCAACAACAAAAGAAGTGGAAAAGTGGTTCCATGATAATTGCTTGATTGTAAATCATGAAAAGACAGTATGGATTAGTTTCACTCATATAATGAACAAAAATAACAGTAATAATTTGGTGATGATATGAGATGCCTATATAAAACAAATACATGACACAAAATTTTTAGGAATATGGTTGAATGAACATTTAAAGTGGGATAAACATGTTGAATCACTGAATAAGAAGTTAAGCAAATGTTGTTATATTTTAAGAATGCTTAAAGAGTGCTGCTCTTTGAAAACAATGTTGTGTGCTGACTATTCATATATGCATAGCTTATTAATATATGGTATAATTTTTTGGGGAAATTCAACACATGCAAAACAGGCATTCATACTTCAAAAAAGAGCTATAAGAGTCATGAAAGGTATGAAACATATAGAATCCTGTAGGGATATTTTTAAAGAACTAAAAATATTGACTCTACCATGTGTATACTTATTTGAGTGTATCTGCTTCCTGAAATCACAAAACAAGAAATAGTAACAATTTTCATATTGAGTGGCACAAGAAAGCTCTATACCAAAATAGTGTACTCTACCAGCCTAAAATTCTGTACAACTCTCTTCCTGAAAACATAAAACAAATATCAAATTTACATAATTTTAAATATAAGCTAAAAAAACTTTTATTTCTCAATAGCTTCTATAGTGTCAATGAATATATGAACTATCGAGAAATGAGCAAACATGATTAAATTATTTTGTATTGTAACTTGTAAAGCATTGAAATATTAATTTAACTTCAGTTGAACATATGTATTTCATATGCTGCTTGTATTGACTGTGCAATTTTAATTATGATAATTATAATAATGATATATAATCCTGTATTGTGTGAAAAACTTATATTGTAATGCTTATTGTAATTACTGATGACTTGTCCTATGTCACAAATTATGACTTCATGGATCAAATAAAATTCAATTCAATTAACAGAATCATATTTATTTATCCCTCTAAAAACATACTTAGGATTTACCCTGAGGCTCTAATTTTTGTCAGAGGGTTTCCTCAAAGCACATGGTGAGTAAACTTTCAAATTTGTTTATCTTATTTAATAAAATTTTCTGATGATTGTTTTTGGCTATACTACTTATGAATATGTTAGTGACATTTTTCGCATAATTTAGTTTTGTGATTTCAATTTTTACTAACTCACATGATACCAGTCTGATTTGCACCTGAAGCATTATGTAAACATTAATCATCTCAGATTCTCAGAAAATGTTTCAGTAATTTTATTTGTCAATATCTCATGGTGTACTTTCACGAAATTTTGATTCACACTCATCAGGCATCATCCAGTCACTCTTTCCTCTCCCATAGTTCTCCCAGTTCTTCACTCGTAGAAGCGTACTGAAGGCAACTTGAGTTTTCTTCTGGGGGCAGGACCAGCAGCACGCCCCCCCCCCCCCTGCCCCTCAGTGGATATGCCCATCCATATTAATATAGGACATTTTACAAATGTAAGAAAAGCTGTTTTCTTCTTTAGCTCCTGCATAGAGTTTGTGAGAACAAAAGGCACAAATTGTATTCTCCTAATCTTGAAGTTGAAAAACTTTTGTTGCAGTACTAGCACTATATATTTCCTTGATCATTATTATCATCATCAAATAACTATAGTTTTCCTTCACGCATTGGTATCCTTCTTTTTTTTGTCTTTTTCTTCCTCATTTTTGTTCGCTTTTGTGGCTTGAAGTTCCTTTTTATATGGTCTTCATATTAACACCTGCACAAGACACTGGAACAATGTCCTTTATGAAGTTTTTGGTCATTGAAATATCACCACAACATCAACTTTTTAATAATACAACTTTCAAATATAAATAATTTAAATGATTTTGTTTTGTTGTTATTAATATATACTCACTCCAGCTTCAATATTAATAAAGCATGCATTCAAAGTAGTGTATATCGGGAATGTTAATAAGCCAGAAGGAACAAGCAGATGTGGTACTCAGCAGCCAAAATGGCCTCCTCCACCTGCAGCTTATCCACTTTGTCTGGACTGATGCTGTTATAGAAACTTAGATCTACCTTAACAACTGAACAAAACAATGCGATCATGAAAATAGTACTCTTTGAAAACAATTTTGATCAGAAGAGGTAAGTTAGCAAATTTGATTGTAGTAAAACCGTTATCCGAGCACTCAAGAAACATAAGGATGATCAGAAAACTCAAATATTCTAATAGCTTCTAGAAATGACAAGCTATCCGGGTTGGGCTTCTCAAGGTAACTAAGGGCACTGTGTGGAATGAGTTATGATTTCACTCTTACAATGGCATCACCTCTTGGCCCCCAATACCCCTGTGGCGGCTGTACCTACCGTGGACACTATACCCAGCTTTTCCCTATATTGATTCCTATTTCTGTCAACCATCATTCAGGCTCAAATATCATTATGTAGGCTCCTAACATTTATCGTCTCACTGATATGGATACTATTTTGCAGGTCTACACGAGCTCTGACTACCTGGAGCAATGTTATCCTACATGCTGGCATGCAGAGGTGAATCCATATGTGCTACTGATAGCTCATAGTATGTGTTAAACTTTGAGTATGTTATTTAGAATTATCTATACATTTGTGATAGTATTAATAATGTTTGTAATGAATATGTTTTATTTTTGGTAAAATTTAAAGAATTTGAATCAAGATTCAGAGCTTTTCTAGTTTCTCAAATCTAAATTACTTTTATGAGATACTACACTGAATATGTAAGGAAGGAAACCTGCAGGAGACATACCTACCTTTTTAAATCTGTTTTGGAATTTAATTTAATTGCAGTGGAACAAATGGAATAAGTTACCAAGAGAAATGATGAATAATGTAAGAAAAATGTTGAAAGAATTTAAAGCTGAAATTTGTAGAGTGCAAAAATAGGTGGGTACAGAAAAAGGGAAAAATGGACATGTAGGGAAATTGTCCCAGAGCATGTGCTCTGTTGCAATTAAATTAATTTTACAGGCTTGTACTGTCATGGAACAACATTACACTGGAACACAGTAAGGCACACTGCTTGTTTTGTATAGCATGCCTGGATATTTATAAGGTCACATGATATGAATAAGAATTGATTGTAGTACCTCTCACCATAAAATTCATTTAAAAAATTCTTTTCTATTCCAAAAGACAGATACCATGAACTTTCTTGATAAAAATGTCTGTTTGGTTGGGAAAGGTGTGTCACTTGGACTCAGGAACTGTGAGAGATACCCATTCCTGTAATGATTCATCTCCTTCCTAATGGTATCGAATAAAAAATTGTAAATAACAGACCAATCTTTTTGTTTTGTGATCATGGGAAAGCAGTCTTGGAGACCAACAACGAAAAAATTTTTGGTAATTGAATTTATCTGAAACAAAACTGTACAAAACTGGCTATGAAACATGAGGAAAATCAATTGATAATTGGGAAATAATGAATTTTCTTGTGTTTTATTGTCCACACCAGGTACAAAATTTTCAGAAATCAGAAAAGACAACCCTATTATGATGGGGTCTGTGAACTGTGGCTTTTTTTTAGGTTAAGGGCTGCTGATGAGGGAATAAAAACAAGTGGCACACCGATTGCAGATGCATGATAAAAATTTAAAAAAATCAGTAATGCTAAAGAACTTGATGAAACTATAATAGACAAGGGTACAACTGGGAAGGGGGAGGTTAGTATTAAAAATTTGACAATGCCAGGAGTAAGAGTGTGTAAGCTATCTATTAAATTTTGAACTGCGTGACAAAATTTTGTTCTTAGAACCACGAGTTAGATTGGATAGAATATTAGTACATTTCATTTTTATAGTTAGTTTTTATGATTATTCAAGTTAGAAAGCAGATTTACAGTTTTTAAGATAGTATTTTCAATATTTTTAATTTCAACATTCTTCGGCATTCGCCTGGAGTGGAAGTTCAAATCTAAAGTATTTATTTTTGGCTAAACCATTAAAGTTAGGATAATTTTCATGGTAACTAAAGTTAACATTTATTTAAAGATCTAGCAATTGGTAAAATTTCAGAAAGATAGAATTATTTTTATTGTCAAGTTCAAATTAGCTGATGTAAGGACTTCAGACGTGCGATTTCACAGCCTCCCTTAAGTGACACATTTTTTGGTTGTGTGAAAAGTTATTTGTGTGTTTTCTGTCATATTGGCAGGTGACTTGAACACTAAGAATGAACATTTTTCCAGTTGTCTAACTTTTCATAAGAGTGTTTTTCTGTCAGTTTTAGGTAACATGAACATTTAAAATGGACACTTAAAATGAACATTGACTCACACAGCCATAATATTTTGCAAATTTTTGAGGTATAAGTGAGAGAGAGTGAAAGAAGTATGAATGGCAGACTAGCCCCAACCGTAGGTAAATAAGAGGGAGATTTTTAGGTTTTTCAGTTTTTGAGTTTCTTTTGGGAAAATTTCAGTTAGTTTTCTGTAGAAAATAACTTCAATATTGGAGGGGTATGTAAGCTATCTATTAAAGTTTGTAACTGCATGACAAAATTTTGTTCTTAGAACCACAAGTTAGATTGGATAGAATATTAGTACATTTCATTTTTATAGTTAGTTTTTATGATTATTCAAGTTAGAAAGCAGATTTACAGTTTTTAAGGAAGTATTTTCAATATTTTTAATTTAAACATTCTTCGGCATTCGCCTGGAGTGGAAGTTCAAATCTAAAGTATTTATTTTTGGCTAAAGCATTAAAGTTAGGATAATTTTCATGATAACTAAAGTTAACATTTATTTAAAGATCTAGCAATTGGTAAAATTTCAGAAAGATAGAATTATTTTTATTGTCAAGGTCAAATTAGCTGATGTAAGGACTTCAGACGTGCGATTTCACATCTGATCAGCCACCCTTATGAAAGAGGTAGTGAATAGGTTCCCATGCTTCGCATGAGAACAGTCGCTAGGAATCTTTGAGAAGCGCTACGTAATATAGATGTGTGTGTGCAGTTGTTCGCCCTCAGTATGCCGGGAACCGCGAACGCGATAACAAGTAGCTCCGTAGGCCGTAAAGTTTTATACCTTGCACATCAGTGAAAATTTTATTTTGGAATAATGCCGCTTGTTTTTATTCAAGTTAACCATAATGTCATGTTAAAGTAGTATTTCTCCAAGTGAGACCTCGGATTTGTTTGATTTTACTAAGCTGTTGAACAATGGGAGTGTGTGATTCTCTTTGGTATAATTTCTGCAACTAAAAGTTTGATTTAATTCATTGAACTATTGGGGTGTGGTCTGGCTTGCCCGGTTAATCGAACTTGTAAAACATTTCTTTGGAAAATTCATCTGATTGCCTGTACAGTTTTTGGCTTTGTGAACTTTTGGAAGAATATACTTATTTAAATGGCAATGAACTATTTATCATCATTGAACTTTATCTTTTCATGGATTTTAGGTTAAAATCTGTGTGGCGACTGTATTACTCTATTTAAGTCAAAACTGTTACATCCAAGGCTACACACGGTCAGAGTTAAGATTCAAGCTTTTTGCACCAACCCCACTGCAAGCTTTCGTCTTACAAGTGTTACTGGTAAACTGTAGCTGTATAATGAACTAAGTTATAGAACTTGGAAACTTAATAGAAATACACAAATCACAAGTAATTGTGTCTGTGTTAAAAGTAGGAATAATGGACAATTAGGTTTCCTTTATTTATTTATTTATTTGTCCTATGGCTAAGCAACTAATATAACACATATAAATATATACAACGGCAAGAACATTGGTAGCATTCATAAATTGAAGTCCATTTGTTGAAGCGATTCTATGAAAGAAGTTGTAGCATTTAAAACATCTTGAAATGATCCATCATACTTCCTTAGAGGGCATTCCATGATGATATGCTCCACACTCTGGAAAGGAGCTCCACAGTCACAGGAGAATCCTGAAGTCCCTACTTATAGTGCATGGTGTTACATTTGGCATGACCTGTTCTAAAGCGATTTAGTTTGACCCACTGGTTTCTCTTCAAATGGAATCCCAGAATTCCAGCCATAGGATCTTCAATATCTGGAAGTTTCACAGATGAAGATTTACAGCTTTTTTTCCCATTTTTCCTTGACATCGAAGTCAAATATGTCATGCCATACTGGATTTAAGATGAGTCCTTTAGGACCTCATGGATTGGGAGATTCTGTGGATGGTCAGGATAATGCAGTTTTATCCATTCACACTGTAACAGCCCTCATACCTGAACTTTAAATAGAATTGTATTTAATGAAGTATTTGTAGTGAGCTAAATTTTGCTTGAATATGATCTGGTATGTTTGTTTGCAATTTCTTGTAAATCAGTGTATATAGACTTTATTTAATGAAAAGAAATCATTTAAAGGCCATTTAATATGTTTAAGAACCGAATTGTGCAAGAGAATTGCTTAAATGTTTGTAATTCCAAGTATTAATGCAAATTACGATGTCTACAGGACAATTTTCTACAGTTTAAAATGAATTCTGTAAATAATTTTGTGTTTAAGTATCTTTAATTTCTATTTATGACTGTTTTGTAATGATGTTAAATGATTAAGTACTATTTCTAATTGTTTTTAATATGTTTGAGGAATTGTTAATGTTTGAGAAATATCTGGCAGAAGCTTTTGATGAGTTCTAGAAAATTTGATAGAGCCTATATAAAGAAATCAGCAGAAGGATAGATTTTAGTTTATACAGATTCACTTTGAAACTCTGGATTGTATCTATGCATTTCAACAATGTTGTTGATGTTGTTTTGAAAATAAACGAAAGTTTAATCTGAAATACCTTGTGAACTATTTAATTGCTGGGTTAATTAAACCACGAAGAACCTTACAACGTGCTGTTGCTTCTTTGTGTCTTACCTCTGGAGGTGGTATATTGCTGATGAAATTTAACCTGGGGATTGGGGTGTATTTTACTGTGCCAGTTATTACAATTATACACTCGTTCAGATGGATGTCAATTTTTCTAATGTCAGCACTATATCGCCACACTGGAACACAGTCCCCAGCAACAGGGTAAACCATGGTGAGCGCAGATGTCCATAGTGAGTCTGCATCAGCTCCCCACGAAGTTCATGATGTTGTTCCATGTTTTAAGTTTATGACTTGGGTTTTCCAGGCATTTTTTGAACATTAAGGAATGGTCTAAGGTGATGCCAAGATATTTAGGAAAGAAATTATATTTCACTCTCTGGTGGCAAAAGTTCACTTTGAGCTGCTTATGTGCTATTCTATTGCTCAAGTGGAATCCACAAACATCTGTTTTGATTGGATTCGGACAAAGTCTCCCCTTCATATATTACACATTCTATATCAGGTCATTTGAGAGGATACTTCTACCTTCCTCTAGAGTGGCAGTTTCGACAGTGATAGCTAAGTCATCAGCGTAGCAGAGGTGACCTCGCAATATTAGTTTGTCAGCGTGTTTTTCAGGAGTGATGTTAGTTTCCTGCAGGATACATGCTTTTAAAGTTTAAGTAGTATTCCATCCAGCCAAACTGTATAATACGCCACTGTTAGATCGACAAAAGCTACTGGTGTCTCTAACTTTTTCTGAACTCTAGCCTCAATATTTGATGTCAATGCTAATACTTGTTCACAACAGCTCCGTTTGAGTCTGAAACCTGCCTGGTATGTTGGTGCTATGTTATTTATTATTGCTTGAATACGGTTTAGGATAAGGCATTCTAGAAGCTTCTAGCAAAAACTGAGTAGAGCAATGTGTTGATAACGTGAAGCACCATCTGCTGGTTTGCCTGATTGGTGGGTCTTCAAGGTGTGATCCATCCTGAATCCTGGGAGGATGATCCCAGTGTCCAGGATATCGCTGAAGAGGTTCTTGAGCCATTTTCTTCCCTGCTTGCCAAGATATCTTATGAATTCTGGGAAAAATGCCATCTAAAATTGCAGCCTTCCATATTTTTAGCATTTTGATAGCTTTCCCAACTTCTTCGTGAATGAATGGATTAGAAAGAGTAGGGTTATTTTGAAGGTTGTTAAAACAATATCAATAATCTCTCTCTCCATCTGTTTCTTCATGGCAGATTCTATTGGGACTTTATCAGCTCTTGTTTTGATGTGTAATGCCATTTCCATAATTCCTGGCTCCTCTTTGCATTTGTTTGAGACTGCATCCAGTTTTCTACTGGAGTGAGTAGAGCTAATTTGGGAAGTTAGTTCTTTCATTCAGTTTTTATAATATTCTTTTCCTGTTTCAGGGTCAACAGTCTTTTGATAATTTTCATAAAAAGTTTTGGTACATTTGTCCCAGCATGGAACATATTGTTTCCCAGTGGCGGATCCAAGGGTGTGTGTGTGGGGGGGGGGGGCCTAGGGGGCTCAAGCCCCCAAAAAGTATTTAGGTCCACCTCTAACATTGGTAATTTTTTAGATTTGGAGCCCTTTTTTTAAGCTCTACTGATTTTTTAAGGGTGGCATGACTATAAATTCTACCCTTACCTGACTCAGACTCCCCCCAAAACCAAAATGCACCCAAGGCATAACCGTTGAATGTTATGGATATTTTGAGTTGAGAGTGTGATCTGAGAGATATATAAGGTCTTTGACGTTGGGCAATCGCCTAGCGCACTGGGAACAGTCGGTGATTGTCGAGAGGAGGGTACAGAACAAATGGCAGGAGCTGACCGGCTACGGTCGTGTGCATGTGTGCCGCGTATATGTTGTACTGCCACTTAACGTATGTTCCGTAGTAAAGGACACAGTGTGATGTGAGCTGAGGTATATTTCAGACTGTGAATGTTGTTCTGCGAGACGTGAGTGAATATAAACTGTGTTTGGTAATCTGCTACAGACTTGCACCACGGTGATTGTTTGTTAATTAATTGTGGGACTTCTAATCACTGTTCATTCAGCTTTAACTTGTCGCAGTTAAGCTGGAGGTTCGGTTACAATACTTACTGTGAACCTTTAAAGCTTCCGCGCACTCACTAGATTCTGGTTCTTTCTCTGACGGCCGCCAACCGATGTTAAGTCGGTAAATGAAATAAAAATGCACCTTCTTATTTGAAAGACATGCATTTAATAGTTAATAAGATAGTCTCGCTCCAACTCCCAACCTTTATGAAAGTTCGCTATCGGTACTTCGTTCCTTTTAGATTACAGGTAATGCCTCCGACAAATTTAGACTGAATAACACGCACTCTTTTCATTCATACAACACCCTTAATAGTTCTCAGAACATGCCTATGGCTCACCACGAAACAATTCATTTAAATTCTGCAAATACTTTCTTCATTAATAAAGTTCCTTCATATCACCAAAGAAATCACCTTCTCCAAAATTAATTCTTTATCATAATGAACACGCGTTCTCGTCGACTCGACTGACTGTTCACTCTCACGACTGACTCACCTACTCCACAGCCAACGGCAGACTGCCCGCCCAGAAGTCTAGGTGCGTCTTTCTCCCAAGCACACCATGCTTCCGAATTTGGGGTTTACACCCCCGAGTTCACTGACCCGGCAGATGCTGACGTCACTAGACGACGACCAGTTTCAACACATGCTTTACAAATGGGTCTTACTTCCCTAAACCCACGGACTTGGCGGATGCTGAAGTCACCCGACAACCACGCAAACCGCCAATATTTAAAACTTCTCAAATTAGCTTCCAAAGGAATGGGGAAATGCCATTAACCCGTTACAAACTGTGCTTGAATCTGCAACTTCAACCTAACCTACCAGCTAACTCTTGATTTTCTTATTGCCATGGAAACATACATTTCCTTGCTATAGGAGTAAATATATTGATTTTTGTTTAATTTCATGGCACAAAAATATTGTTTTCTTATGAAATGTTTCTGTTCTGTCACATGCCTCCTCAAGTTCACCATGTCTTTGGTTAGAAGACATTGGTAAACTTATAAAAATAACCTTGCATCCAGTGATACTCTTTCCTCTGTTCCTAGTAGAATTATTTACAAAACATTTTACAAAACAGTCTCTTCTTAATACTAACAACATAATGAAATGAACTAAAAAACATGTCCGAAAATTCACACAAATGCAAGTCCTGTTGCAGTATTGTCTTGAAATATCTAATAATGAAAACATACATACATACAGCATTCTAGCTTAACATCACATTACCATGACATCAAAGTAAAATTTAACTGACTACATCTTTCCAAGTCAAAGCAACACTTTCTGATCTAAGTAGTTTCATTTCTTTTAAACTATTGATCAGGTAACAAAACCGGAAATCTTTTTGGGCAAAAATAAAATTCATTAATTATTTTCCCATGAATATAACAGTTTCTACTATCCGTTTCAACCACATTTGTGTATGTTTGTAAAAATAGATTAGTTATTTGGAAGTAGTTTCTCCATAAAGAAAAATGTACCTGGACCAAAAAATTATTTTTATAGCATTAAACTAACCCAAATCAGAATAAAATTATGCTTGCATGCATAAAATTTGCAATCCGCATAGTCAGTTGCTCATTTGAAGATTCATTAATGCAAAAGAAATAATTACGACCGCGGAAATATGATTCAAATTGAAACAGTATTTTTTTTATTATTATTTCTTTAATCAAAAAAATTTGTTTGCACTTCCCTTTCGAATTGCATTTTTCAATGCCGACTTTTGCCACATTCCAACGGTGGGGGTGTAACATAACCGTTGAATGTTACGGATATTTTGAGTTGAGAGTGTGATCTGAGAGATATATAAGGTCTTTGACGTTGGGAAATCGCCTAGCGTACTGGGAACAATCGGTGATTGTCGAGAGGAGGGTACAGAACAAATGGCGGGAGCTGACCGGCTATGGTCGCGTGCATGTGTGCCGCATATATGTTGTACTGCCGCTTAACGTATGTTCCATAGTAAAGGACACAGTGTGATGTGAGCTGAGGTATATTTCAGGCTGTGAAAGTTGTTCTACGAGACGTGAGTGAATATAAACTGTGTTTGGTAATCTGCTACAGACTTGCACCATGGTGATTGTTTGTTAATTAATTGCGGGACTTGTACTCACTGTTCATTCAGCTTTGAATCTGCAACTTTTCGGTGATGAAGGAGATTAGTTTTATTGTCTGGTGGCTTGCTGTTGGCCTATGTAGTTTCAGAAGAATAAATCTGTGAAAACTAGCACATGTGTGTGTATTTCTCAGTAGTTTTACTTATCTTCTGTGACTGTAATTAAAGTAGCTGACCCAATTAGCAAAGCTTACAGACTGGCGACCGCACGGCAAACGAACCTTTAATTAAAAAAAGTAATAAGTAGTAGAGGAAAGCTTTGAACATAGTGTTAACCTCCTCAGATCCCGCGTGTCGTATACGACACATCAAATTCGTCATCTTTGTGTAGGCACAGCTCCATTGTAACACCTGCGACACAGTTCCACGTAGTTTCCCCATATTCCTCCAGGTGTCTACACCGACTTCTGCAAGTTTCAGTGGTCTGGCACGTAAACTGACCAGTCTACGCTTTGTTTCCTCAGTGTATGCAGCCAAAGGTGGACAAAATGATGTCATGGTCTTGTAAGTATCTAATTATGTTATCTTATTTCCAATGTATGTTAGAATTATGTGTGTAATACTTGAGACTAATACTTCTAGATAATATGTGAGCACTTTAGCTCCATGAAGTAATATTATTTTCATGGTGCTACATAACAATTTGTACATGTGTGTCGTATATGACACAATGGAACTGAAGGTGCATTAGAATGTACTCCAGAAAATATGTCCCTAAATTTATTTGGTGATAGTATATCATCACTTTCAGTCTTATTAAATATTAATGACATTTATTTTATGACATAATAATTATAATTATTGATTTATGCTTCGTTTAAATTAAATAAATTTTTTCTCCTTAGTGTCAGAAGCACAGATTCTTGAAGAGCTGGAGCCACCTCTAGAGTTCGATGGAAATACCTCAGAAATCGAATTTACATCCAGTGATGATGAAAACAATATAGTTAGTGGTTCAGCACCTTAAGTCGAAAGTGATGTTTCATGTGACTACATTTCTTTGACTTTGCTTGTGCTGCTTCATGGGTTGAGTACAAGAGATACTGTATCGCACTGAAGACAAGAAAAAAAAATATGATGGACTATTTACAATTTAAAGAGGAAGTATCAGAGTGGCTCCTTCATTCAGGAAGTGATTCATTTGACATGAACAATGACTCTACGGAAGAAGATGAAGAAGTGGATACAGTATCTAACTCCTTGAAAAGGAAAATTGGTCCAGCATCAATCCCGAGTAAGGGCAAACAGAAGAGTGGAGCACTTCACATACAGAGATCAGAGATGATGAAAGGACTCATCGCTGTAGATGGCCTGGGTGTAAAAGTGTGAGAGCATGAGTTTTCTGCACAGAGTGCAAGCTACATTTGTGCCTTGTTAGGGAAAGAAAATGTTTCCGAGATTTTCACATGCATTCAAAATTCTTGTATGTTTGGATAATGTATTTTCAAAATGTTTGCATATTGATATTGATCAATTAAATCATTTTTTGTATACTTTTTATTGAATAAATGAATATAACAATATATGGAGTCACATAAATTCATTCCACAATCGTCTGCCTTTAGAACCGATGTGTCATAAACGACGCGACAATTTTTCAAAAAACTAAACAAAAAGTGAAATGTTTCCTTACTAATATAGACCAAAACATTAAATTACACTCAATTTTTTTGATGAAAATAAAATTTATGGGGTAGTGGATCTGAGGAGGTTAAGAAGTGTAGTTGCACAATTGCTACGACGAACTTTTCGCTACACACTTATATCCCAATTACCGTGTTACTTGTCTTGCCGTGAGCAGGACAGAAAATAAAATAAAGCAATTATACAGAAAGTGTGTTACATGGCTCAACGTGTCAGGACGTGGTGCAATTAAAACTGTTAATAATGTAAAGTGATTAATATAAAAACGTGGAAATAACAATAAGCAGTGAGTAGTGCGGGAAGACAACAATCAACGGCGGTGCAGTTACTTCGAAGCGGCGAGCTGACGACAATGCAGTAAACGACGGATCCCGAGCGAGGCTGTCTACCGTGAAGCATCGCCCGAGCAACAACAATAACTCGACACCGGGGCGGAGCGGTACTGTGCGCGGCGGAAACGGAACAACGCGGGCACGCAGCGGTGGCAGAGCGACCAGCAGCTGAGATTCTTCGAAAGGGAAGTGCGAACAAATTTTTTTAATTAAAGAAAGCCACAAACTGACATTAAAATAATAAGAAAAAAAATACTGTTTCAATTTGAATCACATTTCCGCGGTAGTAATTATTTCTTTTGCATTAATGAATCTTCAAATGAGCAACTGACTATGGGGATTGCAAATTTTATGCATGCAAGCATAATTTTATTCTGATTTGGGTTAAGTTATGTCAGTTTCTGTTACCGAATTTATTTGTAGATTTTTTTTTTTGTTGATTTCCAAAGAAGGCATATGTTACCATTTTGTGAAGTTAGGGGCATTATTTTACATTGAGCTTATACGAAGTGTATCATGCAATATTCAATTTGACTTGGAATGATTTCTTTGTGCAATATTTTCTTGCAGATCCAGCAAACCTGTGTTTTCACCCAACATCGTTTTATTCACGTGCAGTTCCTGCTAACCTGTGTTCTGGTTCAATGCTTTGTAGTTGGGAAGCTGTTTGTTTTATGGTTTTTCAGTGTTCTCAGATTGATTAGAAGTTGGGAAAGATGGAGTTTGCATTTGACTGTCCACAGTTTGAGGGTGTGGAAAGATTCTTAAGTAGCCTAGACTTTCTTACAGTTCACATCAAAGTGGAGGATAAGGATAAATACACGGCTATAATAAATGTTGTTAAGAGGGTGGTAGCAAGCTTTAAGGAGGAATGCAAAGTACATGTACAGCACAGTAAAGAGTTCAGGGATCCTGAAATTCTAAAAAATATAGATATATAATTTCAGTATGGTCAAAGCTTGAAGAAGTTCGAGAAAACTTGGGTAGTTTTTGTGATAAAATATCCATGGTTTCAGTAGATTCTGCTATTGATAATATTAAGGGGGCTATACCCGATGTTGGTAACAGAGTAAAATAACTTGAATATAAGTGTAGTTGGGTGCGAAGGGTGAAATTCGAAGATGATGTTTGTAGTTATATTGGAGATTTATTCAATGCTGATTGTGAGGTAGATTCAAAGTCATCTGAGCCTGTTGAGGAGCAGGTTGTGGATGATGAGTGTGTGAGGAGTGTAGAGAATAATGAAAATTTGGAAAAGGACTTGTCAATGGGGAGCAAGGATTCTAGTAGTCTCATGGTAACTGCAACTGGTAAAGGGAAAGTAGTTAGTATGTCGCAGGAGGAGTTCAAGCAACCTAGGGAGATGTGCAGTGCCTTTCTTGAATCTCTTAAATCCATGATAGATGAATATTGTAGATAGAATGAATAGTTCAACCACACAGAAAGTAAATGGAATGAATCATTCCCACCAACCCCAACCAGATGAAAGAAATCAACTTATCCATTCCACGATGACTGTGGTAATAGAAGAAATAATGTCAGTAGAAGAAGATGGAAGACAGCGAGAAGCAGTCCTTGAGGTGAAAGAAACATTTCAGGAGACAGAAGCAGTGAAGCCTGAAACTTTGCCGGAAGGGAACCTCGCAGTGAAACATCATATGATGGTAGATGAGTACTATTCATCATTTAAAGCCATAAAACAGAAGGTAATTAATGGGAATAAAGAGACTATGCAGAATGGAGGATACTATGTGAAGCCTGAAGAATGGTATTTGCTGAGAAGATATGTGGAAACAAGTGGAGGAAGAAGAATGAAGGAGGAGTGGAAGAGGCGCATGAAGAAGTTACAGTTATATGATGAAGCAAAGAATGTAAATAAGAAGAAAGGAGGAAGAAGGGAAGAAAGTTGGAAGAGAAGCAGGAAGAAGTTACAGTTATATGATGAAGCAAAGAATGTAAATAAGAAGAAAGGAGGAAGAAGAGAAGAAAGTTGGAAGAGAAGAAGTTTCAGTTATTTGATGAAGCAAAGAATGTAAATAAGAAGAAAGAGGGAAGAAGAGAAGAAACTTGGAAGAAGCGTAAGAAGAAGCGGGCTTTAATGCTGTTTGGTGAAGGAAGGAATATCGTAAAGAAAAAGAAGTAGGTACATTTGGTAGAGGGGTTGAGGTACAGTCTTCAGTTGCATCACTGCGCATGATGGAAACATCCATGCATAAACTCATTAGCGTTATGATAGGTTTAGGTTTTCAGGTTGTTTGGTCATCACAATTATTTTTTCTATAGTATTGTACAGTTGTTGTATCAAATGTCTATTGCGGTTGTGCGCAGATTAGTGACCCGCACACTGTTTGTTTTGGCTAGGGTATCACCGTTTTTTCTCATAGACGAATGGTTGTTATTTTGATTTACCTTTTCTTTACATTAAAGTGTTAAGACGATTTAAATGTGGCACAGCGTAATGTCAGTTTGCGTCTTTCCGCGTGTGGAGTGATCAGTGTTGGTGTACAACAGTCAGTAAATGAGGCACCTGCCTGTGCAGGGCACACTGTCAGTGCACTGTCAAAGTAATCAAGGTACGATTCAGTGCAGGTGTCATACATCAGAAAAAAATGGGGAAAAAATTGTTGTCAAAATATATTGTAAATCAATTTGTAATTTCTTGGTTATATGTCATGGATCTAAGCAAGGACATATGGACATTGAAAGGTTTGATGATTTGTTTCAAGCTGTTTCAGTCTGTGTGTGTTGTTCTTAATATGTATTTAATTGTGTTAGTTTAAGGGTAAGCAAGCAGCCACCCAGACTTAACTTTATGTTTGGTAAACCATTAATCTTGTATTTTGCAAAATGTTTCTATGTATATGTGAATAAAAGTGGTTTGTGATGACAAAAGTCGGTGCATTTTTCAATGCCGACTTTTGCCACATTCCTACGGTGGGGGTGTAACATAACCGTTGAATGTTACGGATATTTTGAGTTGAGAGTGTGATCTGAGAGATATATAAGGTCTTTGACATTGGGCAATCGCCTAGCGCACTGGGAACAGTTGGTGATTGTCGAGAGGAGGGTACAGAACAAATGGCAGGAGCTGACCGGCTACGGTCGCGTGCATGTGTGCTGTGTATATGTTGTACTGCCACTTAACGTATGTTCCGTAGTAAAGGACACAGTGTGATGTGAGCTGAGGTATATTTCAGACTGTGAATGTTGTTCTGCGAGACGTGAGTGAATATAAACTGTGTTTGGTAATCTGCTACAGACTTGCACCACGGTGATTGTTTGTTAATTAATTGCGGGACTTCTACTCACTGTTCATTCAGCTTTAACTGTACTTGAATCTGCAACTTTTCGGTGATGAAGGAGATTAGTTTTATTGTATGGTGGCTTGCTGTTGGCCTATGTAGTTTCAGAAGATTAAATCTGTGAAAACTAGCACATGTGTGTGTAGTTCTCAGTAGTGTTACTTATCTTCTGTGACTGTAATTAAAGTAGCTGAACCAATTAGCAAAGCTTACCGACTGGCTACCGCACGGCAAACGAACCTTTAATTAAAAAGTAATAAGTAGTAGAGGAAAGCTTTGAACATAGTGTTAAGAAGTGTAGCTGCGCAACTGCTACGACGAACTTTAAGCTACACACATATATCCCAATTAGCGTGTTACATGTCTTGCCGTGAGCAGGACAGAAAATTAAAAATAAAGCAATTATACAGAAAGTGTTGTAACACACTTTCTGTATGTTTTGAATGCTATGAATAATATATTTTTTTTTTAACTGCATTGTTATTCTGAAGTAAAAATTTCACTGTTCATTCATTAAGGCATCACATGGTTTTACTTTAACCAATGTCTAAGAACAATTAACAAAAGTCATAGATTTTCTAACTTTCCTTTTCAACTCTAATTTATGCAGCCAGACCTTCCTGCAAGCTTGGAAGCTCAGCATGGGGACCAGGATCTATTAGGTTGGGAAAGAGCCAGTTTTTCTCCTGTGCTACTCTCCATCATATTGCTGACTGTGCTCAGCAAGGTGTTTAGTCACCTTCTCCTAAAGCACCTTGACACCCATATCAGGGTTATGGGCAACAATCCTGATGACTAACGGAGGTTTTGTCGAGGTTAATACATAAGACCTAATAAGGGCTGACATTTATCAACTTAACCTGGGTCTTCAAATTCACTACAGCCTGCTCTGTGAGTTCTACATATGTGAAGCTGTTGGCCAGTTACCTGTCCAGGCACTCATTCTGGATCAGATTCAGTGGGATGTTCTAAATTTAATGTCATATCTGAGTAGATGCACTACAGGGCTCGGTTTTGGGCCTTGTGTTCTATCCCATTTACAGACCCAAGCACCAGCAAGTATGATCATGTTCGTTGGCTCTGTATTCAAATGAAGTGGCCTTATTCACAACAATTTGCAGCAGAGCACTCGCAATGTGAGGTCTGTGGCAAGCCAAGCAGTAGAGTGAAGTCTGGGCAAGGTTGTGGCAGATATATATCATTCCTGCCTTACATCAGACGATGATGCTAATGTGACAGGTCTATGGCATGCATACAAACTGCCTCACCCATATTAGAATTCAGTAGGTGCGACCATCCACTAGGCTCAAATGGCTCATTATAATTGACAACAACTTGACCTGTTGAGTGCACACTGAGGTCATCAGGGAATGAAATAGTCCATACATACACTTTACCCAATGCTCAGTTAGTTGAGAGAGTTCATTGATGTCTCAGTTTTACTGGCCATATACTGACTTCCGATCAGGCTGGTAATCAAAAATGCTTCTTGTGTTGAGGCAGGTGGCCTGTTGCTTCAAGAGAAGGCTGAAGGTCCCACAGAACAGAGGACTAATGTGGGCCTTGCATCTGACTACCCAATTCCATATGCATCTGGAACTGCAAATAGCTGATCACTTCACTGTTTTCCAGAGATTTCTACGATGGTACACATAGCTTCACCAACACACTGGCCAGTCATATTGATAGGTGTGAATCACCTGCTGACTCATACTAGAAGCCAATGGGGTTCTCAGAAGAACTAAAGATATTCCAATAGAATGACAAATGAATCTTGAAGCTGTGACTAAAAAATGACTAGTGGAGGAAACATTTTTGGATTAAAACCTACAACCTAAAACTGAATATGTGTAACTGAACTTAGCTACTAAGGCATTTAATAAATTGTTTAATGCGTATATTTAATATCCATTTTCATTTCAGCCAGGGTAAGCACTTGTCTATTTTTCCTCACTGAAATATATTAAAGTTCGTAAGTTACCATTTATAACAGTTTTGTTAAGCTGATGTAGTGAAGACAGCTTCATTGTTATCATTGTTATCATGATTACCATGATTTAGCCTAGTCTGAAGTAACACTCTTCAGCTAGTTAAATACACATCATGTCAGAAAAGTGGAAACTAACTGATCTATAAAATGTTATACAGGGTACAATTAGAAGATAGTACCAGGAAAATTGTAAATGAAGTAACTTGCAGATTTGTGCTGTGTCTAGATTCTTAATATATTTATCTGTTTTAATTTCTTCTGACAGGCTCTGGTGAAGTAGTGTTATTTGATCTAAGAGTACCAAAAGTGTCTGCCAGTTACAAATGCCATCAGCGATCTATGAGAACAGTTGATCCACATCCCTTTGATGAAAATTTTTTTGTAACAACTTCCTGTGGAGGGTGAGTCACTAAATCATATTTTTCAATTGCATGTATATTACCTTTGAAAATATTGAAGAAAATAATATTTACATGGAAAAGAAAGGGAAAATACACACAACACTCACCAAAGTTGAAGGGAGGAGGACAGCAGCAACACAAAAATCCACACAAACAAAAAGAAAAAACAATATTTCAACATGAATCTTTATCATGTGAGGGGCGAGACATGTGGCAGGGGGAAAGATGTGATAATATCCCAGCCCGCCACATGAATATTGAAGAAAATAATATGAAATTGGTAGTGACTACCTAACATTTCATTATTTCTAATGGCTCCTCTCAACATAAATGGTTATGTTCTGGCTTATATTTAATTTGGATATGTTGAGCAGCCTTTGAGAAAGAATTTTTTTTTTTTTTTTTTTTTTTGTAACTGCTTTACGTCTCTTTTTAACATTGAGGTCTTTAGAGACGGGAAAGGATGGGGGGCAAGGATGGGGGCAAGGAATGGGAAGGAATTCGGCCATGGCCTTTTGAAGGAAGCATCCCGGCATTTGCCTGGAGTGATTTGGGTAAACAATGGAAAACCAAATCTGGATGCCCGGACGGGGATTCGAACCGCCGTCCTCCCGAATGCGAGGCGAGAACGCTAACCGTTACACCGCCCCGCTCGGTTTGAGAAAGAAAGAAAATTTGTATAACAGCATCACTTTCAAGTAAGTAGATAATGGTGACAAATAAACTGCCAATAAGATAGGATAGGGAAAAAATAACCTGTTACTTACCACAGATGCAGGCAAGAGGGTTAGATAAACATGTAAAAAACACAAAAGAACACAAAATTCACAATACTTCAGTTAATAGTTTTAATCATGTAGGAAGCAAGATATATGACAGGTGGAAAGATGTGAGCACATCCTGACCTGCCAAGATTCATCGAACATACAAGCATACTTCATATAATTGAGCCTGGTAACATCAATTTCAAGTAATCACCTAATTTATTACCATATACATAGTTTCCAAGAAATAGTATCACTGTAATAATTATTAATTAATGTTTAAAGTTAATAAAGCTTACTGAAACATGTGAATAATTTATATCAAGTAAATCTTCTTCTTCCTATGCAGGGACTGCTTTAATAAACTTCATTTAAGCCAAAATTATGCACCCTCAGGTGAGACATTGACTGGTTGCATGTTCTCCCACAATGTGTGTCAAGTAAATGTTTCAAAGTAATTGCATGTTTTGTTGTTTCTTTCTTTGGTTTTTGTTTTCCATATTAAAGCAGTTGTTTGTAGATGTTGTCATTAAATCCTGAATTGTGGTTTCATCAGATGTCTCCTTATACCTCTCACCAGTGGCAGATCTAGGATTTTGATTTGGGGAGTGACTCACACAAGGGTAGACCTCAGAAATCTCATGTAAACATTTTATTTCAGATTCCCGCCCTTATAAGAAAATTAGAGCTTAAATAAAAAGGTCCCCTAAATTACAATGTCATCAGGGGTGACCTAGATGCTTTTTGGGAGAACTTGAGTCCCTTAGTCCTCCATTCCCTTGGATCCACCACTGCCTCTCACAGTATTTTAACTCATCAAGACATTTCTCACATTAATCTATATGCAGTGATCTTGAACAATCAGTTATTTAATAATAAAATATGCCCACCACTCACATCAAGGGAGAAGGGCAGCAGCACCAAAAAACACACCATAAACAAAATATTTTAGGATATATCCTTATTTAAAAACATAGAAACACGAAACTGAGCTCATGCAGGGACACCCAGTCAACACAGCCACATGAATTAATTGAACTGAATTGAATTTTTAATTGCAATGGAGCACATGCTCCAGTGGTAATTTCCCTAGGCATCTAATTATACTTAATATTTTTCATTACTATTATTGTTATTATTAATAACCTATATACTTTCAGTGTTAAATTCCTCCCCCATCAACTTTTCCTTTTAAAAATTGTAATTTTAAACTCCTTTGGTGTTTTTGGTAAATTATTCATGACTTTCCTTGGCAACTTCTTCAAATCCTCAACACCTTTTGTCAGAAACCAATCTGTTACTAGGGTTCAGTACATATCAGCTTATCCTGAGCTTTGACCGTTAGCATGGCCTAAGGGTAGATTGTCATTTAGTTTTGCAGTCACCATCCAGCTGATAACCTCAGCAGGAGAAGGTAGGTTTGAAATAATGTCCCACTGTGGAACTTCCAACAAATTTCAAACAATGTATTCTGAAAATAATTACATCGTTCAGCATCGAAACTTCTTTTCCAAAATAATTTTATTGCAGATATAAACTGTAATGCATGCCACAACCAACTCCTGATAACCCCTAACTGATGAAGATTCAGTTACATCAAGAGAAATGACCACTCCAGCACTTTTTATTATAGTCAGCCCAACATGTGAGCCTAGCACCTACTTCAAACTTCTGCCAAATTGGCAATAAGACCTGGATGGCCTACCCCTACGAGAACTTTCTAAAGACTGTCTGGCGTCCATCCCCAGGGTGCTACTTATAAGTGACCTCTGGTCTTATGCAACCTTTCAGAGATTTTTCTCTCATGAATCCTTATTTTTTGTCTGATCTGTCTGAAATTTTTGTGGGAAGTTAAACGTCAAAATCTACCTTTAAGAAAATTTTGCTTGCTCTAGAGGTTTGACTGTAAATAATTATGTCAGTGATGATACCTCTCCCCTTCAGAGTATTTGAGCTACAGTGCTAAATCTTGTTTTGAAGTGATCTGCTCCTCCTGCACTATCTTTTGGTTTGTTTACAATTTTCTATCTAGGTGTAATCCAAAACATAAAATTTCAAAAATCTCTATCTCCAAAACTATTGAATCTACAAGGCTAAAATATGTTTTAAACATTTCTGCATGCAATTTCCTATATAATACTGATGCTATCCTACTGCTATAATTGTTCTTTAGTTGCCTACTTATGATTCCGAAAATTCCTTTTAATTCTATCTGGCTGGATCTTCAAACCGGAAGCTGCCATTAGCTCGAAATTATTGTGAATTTTACTTTTTCCATTCTGACCAAAATACTGTATGGATTTTTATAGAAACTTGTGCATTATGCTTAGAAAAAATTCTGCTTTATTTTAAATATACCCCACCCCTCTGAATTTAACTGAATTATACTACATGAAAATAAGTCTTTCTTCTTGAAATCATGAATTTTTGTACAAAATCTTCCAAAAACGTTACTTAACTTTTACCTACAGGTTTGAAAATTTTACATAATGTGTTATAAAATTCAACACATCATTTAAACTATAAATCTCTTTTGTAGCTTGAAAATTGAGAGCTTGAAAACTATTTGACTATTTTTTTTTTATGTTCGTACCGTGTGGTTTATACAACTTCAATATCAAGTCACTAGTGCAGCCTCACTTAGAATATTGTTGCTCTGTATGGGGTCCCCATCAAAAGGGATTAATGGAGGCATTAGAGATGGTCCAAAGAAGAGCCGCCCGATTCGTGACAGGTATATATAGTTGGAGGGAAAGCGTAAGTGCGATGTTGAAGGAGTTAGGTTGGGAAGACCTGGAGCACCAAAGGCGTTCCTCTTGACAAAAGCTAATTGGAAAATTCTCGACTGACATATTTCGGAATGACAGTAAACAAATATCGCTATCAGCAACATTCATATCCCGGAATGATCGCGAAAATAAGATAAGAGAAATCAGGGCCAGAACTGATTCATTTCTGTACTTATTTTTTCCACGAACGATTAGGGAGTGGAATAGAAAGGATTTACAGGGCGACTAAACATAAAATCCGACAGGAGTAGCTTTCGATAAAGTGCTCCGGCCATCCTGATCTGGGTTTTCCATGGTTTCCCCAGATCGCTCCATGCGAATGCTGGGATGGTTCCTCACAATAGCCCATGGGCGCCTCCTGCCATGTCCCGTATATCCCTTCCAAACCATTACCTTCCCGGATAGGTGCAATGCACCCTCCACCACACACTTTTAGTGAATCACGGAGTAATTTTAATAGTAGTAATAGTAAAAGTTGACAAACATTTTGATCGAATATCACTGTTTTCTTCAATTTATAATTTGAAAACTGCAATAATATGATTCGAAACTTACTTTACCATTGTATTGAAGTTAGCTTGACACACTTTAAACAAAGTCTGGTGACAAATTGACAAAATTTAGGTTATCTGATACTTTACCAACAAAAGAAATTTTTACAATTCCCTTATGCATAAAATCAAGTGCCAGCTTGTGTCCATGGTCAATGCTTCCCTTTAATGCATTACTCTAAATTCTTTGACCAAGCCTCTCCACCAACATACACCTTGCACATTCACAAACTCTCTTCACACTCCTCCTGTCTTTCAGTGACTACCAATACAGCTCCTTTATCATATCACTTACTAAGTGGGTCCTGTGGTTATTTCCACAAACAAATCCAGCTGCTCTCCTTTACACTTCCTCCAACTCCTGTATTTGATACTAAACATGTCGATCCCAGTCACTTGACCTAAGTTTTGTAACCCAACTCATTAATTTCTCTGGTACTTCTTCTGATCATTCTCTCCAGTAAATGAAGAATTTTGTAACCTTTTCCTACTAACTGCCTAGTGTGTCTTGCTGAGTTAAACTTATTATTTTTTATATTACATCAAGGCATTTGTTTCACTCCATTGTTGCTTAAAAATTTATCTTACATTATAGACAGTCTCTATAGTCATTTATTATAAGCAAATATGTCTTGTCTGTATAATAAAGCTGGCCATGTATTACAGAAAACTGATCTTTATTCTTTGTTTTTCATTGCTGTATTACTTATGTAGTATTTTGATTTTTTTTTTCAGGAAACACTTTTTTGTTGTTGATTTATGAAACATTCTAATTCCAGTCTAATTTTTTCTAGTGAGGCCAGAATTTGGGATATTAGAAGTATACATTCCTCAGAACCACTTCTGCTTTTTGATCTTAAACATAAGGATACAGTTTCAAGTGCCTTTTTTTCTCCAGATGGAAATCATATTCTCACAACCTGTTTTGATGATAGGTTGCGAGTATATGATGTTAAAAATCTAGGAACTGAAATTCCAAGAAGTAAGTATCTTCATCTTTAATATCTGATTCATAATCGCTATAGATTCTTATCAGATCTGTAGGACATCAATGCAAATAGGAGACTGTATGAATCAAAGGTTTTCCCATAACTCCAGCCATTCAAACCAAAGAGGAACTACATTGTTTTTCTGTTGCTGCCAAGCGTATAGCAAATCATGCGTATGAATTAAAGTTTTTCCCATAACTCCAGCCATTCAAACCAAAGAGGAACTACATTGTTTTTCTGCTGCTGCCAAGTATATAACAAATCATGCGTCAAGTGGCATCATAAACAAGGATGCTGTTATGAAAAAAGTTAACTAGAGTTTCCAAAAATTTAAAACAACTGTGAAACATTTGTATGAGACAAGTACATAGAATACAATTAAACTTTATAGCAAGCCATCATTTACATTAAATATTTAATGTGTATTTTATATCCATCATATTTCTTAAAGTATCATAATGCAAGGAAGGAATGAGTTTAAAGGAAATGATTGCAGTGGATTAAGAAAACCTGGAAAATGACAAAAGGATTGCATGAGGTTTATGTCAGGAAGAGGGAGTTCAATGTGAATAGTCTACAGTATTCAGTTCTCCCATAAATACGTAGTTCAAATGATCTAGGGTCCCGACAAACTTAACAAAAATTATCAAATGGTCTGAAATTTGCAAATGACATCATGGTATTTAATGGGATCAAAACTTGAGGAAACTGTCAACAGCTGCAAGGTGTTGTGGATAGGTTATCTAACTGGACAGATCAACATTGTTTTTTAAAAAACTAAAAATATGCCTTGTAGCAATGTCACCTAAAAAGTTAAAAATAAACTATAAATATATATATATAAAAATTCACCAGTGATGGGATGTCCCAAAATTCAGAATAACATATTTTTTTGAATAAGCTCAAATAAGAGTAAAGTTATTGACAATAAACATAGCTTTAATGTAAATAAGTGTGGAGTGCTAAATATCAGCTATCATATTTTTTATTGCCAGCTTGCAATGATAAAACTGACACTGGGAATATGTAAGTTCAGTTATTAACTCTAACTAAGGATACAATGTGATAACCTGATACCTATTAAAGTTTATGCCTGGTTCATAATCTGATTTTGGTCACCAGTCTGCTTGCATAATTACATTTCAAGAGATAACAGTTGAATGTGGTTCATAGAAGATCACTGCTGAAGATAATATATTGTTGGTATTTAAACTGATATGAGATTACATTTTACACTTCCTAAGATTGCAAGTAACCACAGCAAAAGCCGTACTCATACATTTTCATTCTTGAATAAATTCACAAAGTCCCCCAAAGCATTCGCAAACAGGGGCATCTCTAGGTGTAGTGAGACTGTGACAAGGCACTATTTGGTAATCGATAATATTGATAATAAAAAAATAAATGTATTGAAAGAGAAATAATTATTTAAGAATATGGCATTCTCTAACAAACAATTACTTGTGAGAGGTGGGTAAATATTGGCTACATCAAAGAACTATCTCTCCATCGCAGTGACAAATGTCTCAAATCATGCATGCACTCTGGCTGCTTCATGTAAATTTGGAAGGGAAGAGGTTAACTTTTCACTTTGAAGTTTGTGAAAACCTCATTCTGTCACAGGGAGCTCTAAAAAGTTAGTAACATTATTGGTAGAGTGCAGCAGCATCTGCAATTTTTTTATATGCCTTAGGTGGAATGCATGAAATCATGGCAGAACTCATAATCTGGAGTTCATGGGCCGAAAGCTGACCATACCTTGTAAATATGGAAGATGCATAAGGTGTCGTTGTGAGATGAATCATATTAATGAATTATTGAAGAGGGCATTCACGTTACTATCCTACAGCAAAAAAATTAATGTGAAAAATTTGGGGAGACTTACAACACATTTCAACATTTTGTAGCATTAAGAAAGTACTTACGCATCTCAATTGAAGAAAGTTAACCTTGATTTGTATATTAAAAAAAGAAGTGACTATACATTTTTGAAAAATGTGTTTTACTGTTTTTCATGTGTTCTGTTCAAGGGTGAATTTATTTGGTCACGGGATAGAGTTTCTGATTTGGTTCATCTCACAGGTAAAATTAAGACCCACAAAAAATCAGCAGATCATACTAATATTGAGCTTAGTGTAGCAATGCCCGGTAAAACAAACATTCAGAATCAACTTAATTCTCAGTACGATCTTGCTATTTTTAAACTAGTGCCTATCATGTAATCCAGCACTTCCTGTAGTTCAACTCATTGGTTTTCAGCTGATCAGTCATTGTTTACCCTTTGGTCAATTTTAAAGTATTCATCAGGATTATTCATTTCAAAATTGTTTCTTTAATCCGGCAGCACACACATGTAATGAGACATTCAAACATTGTAAATTTTTAAGTTGGAAGATTCTTAGTCAACACAAATGTTCTTCCAGGCATCTTTATCTTCAGTAAAGAAGATTAATAATCTGCCAAAACATTTTTGTGTTGTCTCTACCTGAACAAATCACTTTGGCCCCCAATGTTCGCAAATATTAATAAAGTTCATCTTGTCCCCCCCCCCCCAAAAAAAAAAAAAAAAAAAAAAACTGAAGAGATAACTGAAAGTCTTTCTTGGCCAAAATATTTCTTTCACATAATTGCTTCTGAACCACAAATATTCCAAGTTACAAAGTTTTTGCTACTTTCATATCACGAAACAAAGTGACACATAGGAACTTCCTTGAATGACTGATCCCTGTGAGAGAAAATAGTGGGATTAAATACTTTTTTGCCTTGAGAAAACAAAATTTTCAGAATCCCAAATCATTGTTTTTATTCCAGTTTCCTTAAAACTTTACTAGATTATAGAACGGGTTAGATTGATACTTTAATCTATGACAACATTATTCCTAAAATTCTGTGTTTAACGGTTATTAATTCCTGAAATATCAGGGATAACTATTACAGTTATTTATCTGTAACTTCAAAGATTTTTTGTTACCCTATAGAGTTATATGTCCTAACAGTTTCGATTTTCTTTCCTATTTAATTTAGTAAAAGAAGTTGTTCAGAGGCTAATTTTTATTTAGCTGTTATAATAAATTATTATTATGGCACCTCACACCTAATATAATTACAGTTTTAAATGAAACTTATATTATTATTCTTAGAATTTGATGCTTTATTTAACTATTCATGTCTCACTTTCAATTTTTTTTTTTTTAAATGTGTTAGGTTAGGTCATCACCTTAAGGATAAACATCAAAATTCTGTTTTTACCCTTTAAAATTAAATTTAGTTCCAAGTTGTTAATGTATAATTAATTAATTTAATTTTAGCTTCTATTTGGTTATATCTTCAATCTACTATATATTTTATTTACAGAGTCGTATTTACTTATTTCTCATAAAAGTTATTTATTCTTTATTTAAAAGCTCTCATTTTTTTTCAGGAAGTCTTCCTAGGTGATGAAAATGCATTTCCCTCATTAAATTCTGTTTGCCCATCTAAATAAAGACCATTCTTTTCTAATCCCTGAAGATTGCTCCTTTTGGCCGCTTTAACCTTGCTGCTGATTAGGTCACAAGTACTTCATGAATGAACTTTCAAATTCATTTATCTACTTAAATAAAAATTTTCAACCATACAAATATTACATTTAAATGCTTATTTTTAACTGTTCTACCTGTGAAAATGATTTGATTTTATGGCTTCAATTTTTACTTACTTCCATGATTTTGATTTGAGGCTTCCTTTAATATTAAGTTTATGCTTGTATCATTTATTTGCAAGACTAAAAACTTTAAGTTATCTCCTCCTAAGGGCTCTGTGAAGTTTATTCCTGTATTACATGCATCCCCAAAATTAGACTGATTCTGTGAATTTGCGAGCAGGCTAATTTTAAGCTCAAGACAGGGGTTGGGGGGGGGGGGTATTCACATAGAAAGCAAAAAATACATATGTATATATATACATAATCCCTATAAATATTCACTATCCTCTGATAACAGTGCAAAAGTTACATATAATCACATAGGATGAATTGCCAAAATAACATTATTTGGCTAAGATACTCATTCTACTGATACAATACCAATAAATATGATCATATGCATGTTAAAACATGTGTAAGAAATTTGTCACAAAATTATTGAAATGTGAAATATAAAACCATGTAGTGAGTGCTCCTTGTAAAAACATTATTTTAGTGTCCAAAGATGGCCTCATTCTTAAAAAAATGTTAATAATGAATAGACTGCAGTGGCTGGGGCATTTTGTGAGGATGCACTCCTGAACAGTTGTAAAGGAAGGAGACCACAGGCAAGATGGATGGACCATGTGAAGAAAGACCTAGAGGTAAAGGGAGATGTTTTGAGACAAGTGGTGGAGGAAAAATCTTGGAGTGACCACCAGACATGGAAGAGGATGTGCTGGATTATTATGACCAATTCTGGCCTATACCATAAAGAACTGTTTAACTTAACTGGAGGTTTTCTGGTTGTTGCAAACAGGGGCGTAGCTACTATGGGGCTAGGCGGTGCAGTGCACCGGGGCCCCTACGCTCAGGGGGCCCCCAACCATACTTCTGGGGGCCTTCACAGCAAACTGGAGACCTTTTTTTTAGCTCTACCGTCGTCTAAGGGGGAGACACAGGGAGCCCCTAAATAAGGGCCCTCCTCACTGTTCAGCTCAGCAAAAAAGGTCGCCCATCTGGCCTGAGGGCCCAAAATAAATTTTTTGCACCGAGGCCCTTGTTGACCTAGCTACGCCACTGGTTGCAAATGAACAAAATTTTCTCGGGTCCATCGATTAAACACAACGTTACAGCAGTCACCATCTCTGCCACCATTGTGAAGTGACTGCTGCCGGTACAGCAGCAGCAGGAGAGGAACATTGCTGCCAACGCACCTCACTGCGCGCCAGCAATCAATGATACCTACCAGCAGATAATGGCTTCCGCAAATAGGAAAGCTTCCCGCTAGTGGCAGCAATCACTTGACAATGGCGGCAGAGATTGTGACCACCAAAATGTCATGTTTAATCGATGGACTAACTCGGCTAGTTACCTGAGAAAATTTTATTCAATTGTTTAACTTGTTTTTATGATTGTATAGTGTAATAATGTTTATTGCATGTTTGGTTCATTTCCTTAAATTGTATAATTTATAGTTTCTCTTAGACTTGTAGTTCACAGAGTGGTGCCTTTGACAGGAAAAAATAATAATTTGTTATTACTATTGTTACAGGAGTAATGAATATAAAACATAAAAATCGCACTTCAAAATCGCTTGCACCTATCAGAGCAAAATGGCATCCACAGCGTGAAGATTTATTTGTTGTTGGTAGCACTGAAAAACCAAGGCGTGTAAGTGGTTTATAATGAATGTGTGTTTATGCATTTTAACATTTTCATGTAAATTTATTATGTTTCCAAGAAATGGCATATTATTTTGTTGATGGTTAATTATGAATCCCTGAAGTGCAGTAATGCATTAGTTATCAACAAGAACTAATGGCATTAGGTGGTATACAAAACAAAACATTCATGATGATTTGAAATACACTAATACTTGACATTTAATCTTATTTGGTATGTTCAGAATAATTATTTAAATTTGGTTTTGTTTGTTTCGAGAAGGAGGGTCATGAAAAATGTAACATAAACCATATATTCAATAACAGTAACAATGACAATACTGATAGGCAATGAAAATAAGGAAGAAAAAGGAATGTAATCCCATCTCTCATCAGATAAAGGCAAGAGAGCTGTAGTGAACATATAAAATAAAAACCTTACAGTATTACAGAATAAACCTTAATTGTTATAAGATGAGGACAAATAGCAAGGAGATTGGATGGGTACACACCAAGGCTCGTCACAAGAGTTATGTGATGGGTCTCTATATAATCATCATATCCACTTGATGTATGATAACAATTTATACCAAAGTATTGTAAAGTGTGTTCATCTTTATGTGTTCCATGCAGCCCTTCTCCCTTCATATGTGATGAGTGGTGGAATTACTTTCCCTATTCTTCCCTATTTTCACGATCCATATATTATTGTTACCATTTTAAGGATACATATTTAATTCAATGGTAAATTGAAATGTGGGAAATCTGTAGAAACAATTTTAGTTACTTATCAATATTTTTACTGAATGTTATAGTTTTATAAGCTGTAGTGAGACTGAAACTCATTTATTCTAAAATACTTGGAAAAATGAATAGCTCATGCTCGAGGGCTGGAATTATCAAATAAAAGTGCAGGGTTAGATTTATTATTAAAGACAAGTTGTAAGACGCTAAACTGTTGTGGGGGTTAGTACTTAAAAGCTTAGATCTCAACTCTAACCGTGATGTGTTGCCTTTGGATAATTATTTTGTGCTTGAAGATCGGTTGCAACTGGATTGGATTACCTCAATCAAGAAAGGTATGTCAAAATCAAAGTCACTGTTGCTATTGAACAACTAAACCATCACTATATTCTTCAGAAAATTTTATGACGTCACAAACATAGGCATCGAACTCCTTTTCAAAAATAAACTGATAGCAAGTACTAGTAACTGAATTGAGTCAAGTCAACCTCAATAACCCCTAACTGCTTACAGTCACATGAGGATTTGCAACTATTTCACTGGTGAGATGAACATTTTAAAATTGCTACTGGAAATCAATGCATCATGATATCACTTGTTGCTGCCGGCCTACCTATGCATGTCCAGACAAGCAACAGACTGGTGTGGTGTCTGTCCAACTGATTTTCATGAACTGCCCTGAGATAGCCTCGAGCCCTCTTATTTGTACATGTGACTTCCTGGAGCTTGAGAAAGCAAATTCTTCCTCCTTCCCACTGTGATATCCAAAATCTTCTGTCACTAAATAAATTCCTGAATTTTTTACAGTATGTAGCCAAGATACTAAATGTCAAAACTAATCCTAATGAAAATTATTGTAGCAGTTATACTTTCACCATAAAAAAATATTTTCTTACCATTGCAAGCTATTTTCTCTTACTTCTACTGTATTTAAGTTATCAAAATGAAATAACTTCCAAACTGTTCTATAGGACTGTTTCTTTCATTTAATGTATAAATTAGCCCTGTCACAAGTTTCTAACTGTGTGAAAATCCAAAAGTTTTAACTGGGTATTTTTTCTAATATCTATATCTCCTAAGCTACTGAATCTACCAGTCTGAAACCTTTTCTATGTAATTTTAACTATAAGGTGTGTTATTTTGTAGTTGCTAACTACCTTCCCAAATTTATTGTTAATTTCCAAAAGAAAATCTTCCTCAAGGCTGGAAATACCAAATTGTGACAAAATCTTTTGAAAGTGTGATTAATTTTACTTTATAGATTTTAATGGAACTTGTTACAAAATGTTTGGATTAAATTTTACTTTATTTCCTTCAGCTGTATTTGTTTGTATTCTTCAAACTGGTCAGGTTTACATCCATCACATGTGTAATTAATTTCCCAAATTGCTTCAAAACCAACCTTTAATCTTTAGTTACTTCTCTCAAAATTTGATATGATGTGCAACAAAAAATCACAAATATTTTAAGCTATGAAACATTTCCCTATCTTGAACATTATGGCCTCAGGAATTTTATATGTGTTATCGTGACATAAAACTTTTATGCTAGTTCAAAATTTCAAAGTCTCGTATCTCTTCAGGGAAAATTCCTACCTGCAAAGTTACTAATCTCATTTTACTAGTTAGGGTCTGAAGTAGCTCTGAAAATGAATGTGATGTTTTCTTTTCTGAAATAGTCTGAATCCTATATACCAGTTATAATAATACTACATTCTGATTTTATATATCTGTTTACTATGATATACACTTGAATTACTTAATAAACTGTCTCTACCCTTGATCTGCAATGTTATTGAGGTGAAATCGATGTTCTCTAGACAAATTTGGTTATGAAGTTACAAAATTTTAGGTTACCTGACAAAGTGCAAGGCAACAAAACTTGTTACATCCACTGAATGTACTTAGTGTTTTTAGTGCTGTGTTCAGGCATATGTGATAGATAAGTCCCAGTCCATACCTACCTATCAAATGGTGCAAACTAGGATTAAACATTCAGTACAGTCCCTATACATTTTTTTGTATATGCTAGTTTGGTACCCCTATTTAAGGGCACAGTTTAAATAAAAATACCCAAACTAACAAACAAAAACCAAAACAAAACAAAAAATATACGTTACAAACTTAAATAAGGCTGCTTTGTCCATTTAAAAAAATTTCATCTTTAACGTTATGAAACAAAAATGTACCAACAATAGAAATAGCAAGCATTGAGATTGATGGACTTTCATAGAATTCCTGCTAAAGAATGGTATTTATTGACACACAAAAATAATTTCACTACTGTAAACCTTCATGAATCTTTGTCGATTGGAAATAACTCCCGTCTCTAAAGACCTCGCTGTTGAGAGACGTAAATACAATAAAAAAAAAAAAAAAAATGGAAATAACTGTGGTGCAAAGCACATCAGTAATATTGCTCATTAGTTTTGCTAAATAAAATAAATTGATAATATTTCAGATGCCAGTGGAGTTCAGAGTGTAATGTATACAACACCTTTTTAGTTAATAATGATGTTTTTGTTTCATCAATATAGTGATAAATACAATGAAGAAAAATAAGTAACGGATACTGAAAAGATATTCGAGTACCTTTAAGAGAAAGAAATCCCTAATTTGGGAAAAAAATGTAAATTATGTCCACACTGAAGAAAAAGGTAGATAAATGTGGTTTAGCATAAGCTATTGCATTATTGTTCTGTACCTACATATAGATGAACAAAGAGAAGAAAAAAAATAGAAAGGAAAGAATGTGGAAGTTAAGGTTATCAGAATGACAAACGTACAGACAATGTTCTTATAATCAAAGAACAAGAAAAGATCTAAGAGATATAAAAGAGATTGCATCTCATTCTACTCTGACATTCTCAAGGAATCCCAGTTTCCTATTTCATTGGTACATCCCACATCAATCTCTTCAAGAGATATACATCCCAGATATGTCCTGTCCATTTTAGTTTACTATCCAAGGATATGCCAAGTAATGTTCCATGCCAAGTTCTGGTAGTCATGGCAAAGAGTATATTTAAAGCATGATTTTTTACTGTCCACATAGAGAAATTTTATTAAAGATTCAAGCAATATTTAGAGAAAAGGAAAATTGAAATTTAAATCGGATAAATGGCAGCCAGCAAACTACAACTAGACTACACAGCTTTATAATACTTTGAAGGAAAGATATACAAAGGAAAATAGATAACAAGTAAATAATATAATCATTGGATAGGGAATTAAATTTAGGAAAATTTGACACATATTGCAGATCAGTTGCACTCATACTTTCAGAGGTAGAGAATTTCAAAGTTTTTTTAAAAAAATTACACGCAATTACGGTTAAGAGTAGTTATTGTGATGAAATAAATTTAGAATCAAGCCATTTTATACATTAAAAGTTTGAGAATTTTCCATAGATTGTTTTTGAAAAAAGAATTGACTCACGAACTCTTCAACGTTTCAAAGGAGAAGAAACTTAATGTTTTATTAATTCAAGAATTTTTTACTCGAAAACCAGTGCACCTAGAGAAATTTTGGTAATGACTTAATCTCACATTTAAATTATGGCCTATAACATATAAATTTTTCAGAGTAATTGGAAATAAAATAAGCATAAGCTTTGCATACATTACCAACAAATTCTCTATAAATCAAGCATGAGCCATCATGCTAGCAGACAGTTTCTCAGCAGACTTTGTAGCGAGAGGACGTATGTGATGTAAGTTGCATCAGGTGCCCGGCTAGAGAGAGTGAATGCGATAGTATCGTGATGTAGCATAATCCTCTACAGTCGCCTAGCACCAGGTAGAAGTGATGTGTGCTTGCAGTGATTTAGAACTTTTGATATAATTGGATTTCATTGGAAGCTGATTACAGCATGTTTCAGTGGTTTAATCTGCAGTCATAATTTTGAAAAGAAGTCTGATGCCTTGTTTTTACTGGTAACGAGCATTGTAAAGAACTTTGGAACAATATATAGATTTTGAAATTTCAACTGTAGTCTACAGAGTAAGTGATTCACGGAGATACCATTGCCACTTAGGGTTATTACAAGCTATTGGTGACCACGACATAGAAACTTCAGTACCAGGTCAAGGTTATAGTTCAAAACTATACTGTAAGTGCACCCCAGCCTACAGCAAGTCTTTGACAATGAGTAGTGATAATTAGGAACTGGTTTTCAGTTATTTATCTTCTCTCTTTCTTTCATTTTATTAAAACAGAAGAAATAAAGAAGAGGCAAGTTTCTACATATATCAGAATGATTTAAGCTTTTCTGCAAAATACCTTTGACAGTAATTCACATTTTAACAAATTTGAGTCTGTTTTCAGCCCACAACTTAATATAACTAGTTGCTTATTCCTACTTTTAAACAATGATTATTACAATATGACCAATATTACATATTTTATGTATCATTCCTTGAACTACTACATAGTTTTATCACCTAGCTAATTTAGTAATTGGTTCCAGACATTTGGGCACTGTTAGTGTTACAGAGAGTCACTAGCTTTGTAGAATATGTAAGTATTGCTTTAATATTGTATTGTAATGTGTGAATTCATTGCATGATAATGGCTGAAATCCAGTGCAATATCGGGGTGATGAAGGGGTGTGGGTTGTCGGGTGGTCAAACCAGGGCACTTGCCCCAGGCGGCAACTTCAGCGAGGCAGCAAAATCATGTTTAGAAGAAATGGCAAATTTATGTGGTGATGACCTTTTTTTAAGGGAACAGCAAAATTAGATGCCCATATTTAGTATCTTGCTTCCATTTATGAAATCAGAATTATATACATTATATGTAATTTCTTATGTCTTGTTTCAGGTACAGCTTTATGGAATAAATGGAAAGATACTGCATGAGTTGTTCACTCCAAACTTGGATTTTATCCTCCCTGTTTGTGAATTTCACCCAACCAAACTGATTCTTGCTGCTGGAAATAGTTCTGGCAACATTTGTGTTTTTCAGTAACATTGCAGTCTTGGTGTAAACAATGAAAAGAATTAAAGCAAAAATAATGATCACAAAGTAATTATTTCTGTATTAGAAATGCAGAAATATACATTTTGTAACTGACTTGAGTGTCAGTCTTCTCCTATATTAAACTTAACTTTACAGTAAGAATTTGTTTAATAATTATGGCTATTTATTTATCTTAAAATGTGGAAAAAATACACCTTATACTGAGAAATTCTGTCATCCAAATCTGAATATTTCTCAAAAAAAGGTCACCCATCTGGCCTCAGGAGGAGGCTCCCCCAGAAGGAGAAAGAACAAAAGGTGCAAGGCCTGTAGCATATGATACCTCTTGCTATGTAGCTAATCCGGTACTGAGAAGCACCAAGGCGATAGCTCACTGCCATGTCAAACTGATTTGTCATGTATGCAGTGCAAGGCTTACTTTAAATGTGGAGTTAGATATACTAGTTTTATGATTGAAGAATTCTGATGAAAAATTACTTCTCAGAAGCATGAATTTTTTAAATTGGATTTAATTTAATTGCAACAGAGCAATCGCAATTTCCCTAGTGATCTATTTACCCCTTCTTATTACATTCAATGAGTGAGCAGTTTGCCAGCTCATTGGTTTAAGGCACTTGCTTTCAAAAATTCAGGGTTCACTTCCAGGTTTAATTAATTTAGTTATTTATGGCAGCAACTGATGTTTATTGCACTTGTGATTTAAAACAAGTTTTTTATATATATTTGAAACTTTTTATAATCAATACATTTCAAAATTTACAGTTCATATGGAGTTGTAACCGAGAGAGGTCACTTGAGTTTTCCTCAAGTGAGTTAAGTAATACAATACAAAGTTAGTGTATTGGAGCATACTTCTACTATTCGTTCTCTAACGCTTTAGTGTTTTTATCTACTGATTACAACAGTTAACATAATTTAGTTAACACTGTAGTGTATCAGAGAACCTAGTCTCAGAAGGTGGCAGAGAATGCTGGAACAATGTCATTAACCAGCCAGACAGTTCGCATAGCATGAGTTGTTCACTCCAAACTTGGATTTTATCCTCCCTGTTTGTGAATTTCACCCAACCAAACTGATTCTTGCTGCTGGAAATAGTTCTGGCAACATTTGTGTTTTTCAGTAACATTGCAGTCTTGGTGTAAACAATGAAAAGAATTAAAGCAAAAATAATGATCACAAAGTAATTATTTCTGTATTAGAAATGCAGAAATATACATTTTGTAACTGACTTGAGTGTCAGTCTTCTCCTATATTAAACTTAACTTTACAGTAAGAATTTGTTTAATAATTATGGCTATTTATTTATCTTAAAATGTGGAAAAAATACACCTTATACTGAGAAATTCTGTCATCCAAATCTGATATTTCTCAAAAAAAGGTCACCCATCTGGCCTCAGGAGGAGGCTCCCCCAGAAGGAGAAAGAACAAAAGGTGCAAGGCCTGTAGCATATGATACCTCTTGCTATGTAGCTAATCCAGTACTGAGAAGCACCAAGGCGATAGCTCACTGCCATGTCAAACTGATTTGTCATGTATGCAGTGCAAGGCTTACTTTAAATGTGGAGTTAGATATACTAGTTTTATGATTGAAGAATTCTGATGAAAAATTACTTCTCAGAAGCATGAATTTTTTAAATTGGATTTAATTTAATTGCAACAGAGCAATTGCAATTTCCCTAGTGATCTATTTACCCCTTCTTATTACATTCAATGAGTGAGCAGTTTGCCAGCTCAGTGGTTTAAGGCACTTGCTTTCAAAAATTCAGGGTTCACTTCCAGGTTTAAATAATTTAGTTATTTATGGCAGCAACTGATGTTTATTGCACTTGTGATTTAAAACAAGTTTTTTATATATATTTGAAACTTTTTATAATCAATACATTTCAAAATTTACAGTTCATATGGAGTTGTAACCGAGAGAGGTCACTTGAGTTTTCCTCAAGTGAGTTAAGTAATACAATACAAAGTTAGTGTATTGGAGCATACTTCTACTATTCGTTCTCTAACGCTTTAGTGTTTTTATCTACTGATTACAACAGTTAAAATAATTTAGTTAACACTGTAGTGTATCAGAGAACCTAGTCTCAGAAGGTGGCAGAGAATGCTGGAACAATGTCATTAACCAGCCAGACAGTTCGCATAGCATCAGGGCTGGTGCTTGGATTCTCGGGCCCTGGGTAAGAGTTCTTAGACCCATCCCCTCCCTGACAAAATTTATTACTTTTAACTTTGGCTGTTTGTATAAAGTCAGAGAATTTAAATGGATAAATATTCAAAGTTATAATTGCCGAATTTGAAACATACATTTGATTTAGTTAGGTACCTTGGCCTGGTACCAGAGTACTTCTGCTCCACTTACCCCCACCCCACCGCCAGCCCTGCCTAGCATAAGGCACATATTACATGTTAGAAAATGCAGTTTCTGACAGCAAAGACCCTTTAGTCCTCATCTACTTTCTATAACATAAAAATATTCTGGTATTCTCCCAACCAGACAAGAATCGAACGACTTTTGCATACGGACAGAGTAAAATGATGCAGTACAATCATATGGGAGTTCTAACAGACCAAAGGCAGCCCCGGAAAACCAAAAACTGAGATCACGATCCCGTGCACCATCATGGACACCTCAGAAGATAAAATAGTCATCATCGATGAGTAAATGTATGAAGCAAAATAAGTTTTTGCACAACATAGAGTGTGCTGCAAGAGTTTTTAATCCAGTAATTCCAAATATTCGTTAATCAATGAAAGCATAACCACTAGCCCACTACTAATACCTCAGCCACTTTAATTATGACAAGCCTGATAATTTGTAAATCAAAATAGTAATGACAACAAATAATCACATACAGGCAATAGTCCCTAGAATGTAATGGCTGAAAGTACTAATAGCAACATAAGAAGACCCCATCCTATGTCAGTGGGAAAAATAATTTTCTCACATAATAATGACGTACGGTCAGAAATTAGTAAAATAACTTTGACGGTGCTTAAAATAGTCAGAATAGAGACTAAATCTAGTGCCTCCGCAAACTCTCTGATTGAAAAGAAGTCACTTAAGAACAATAAACAGGGGTATATATATCCCCTTCTAAATGACTAGAAAGCAGTGAGTAATTCAAAACATTGACAGCTCACTGTCATCAGATGAAATAATAATTGAAACAGTTTCTCCCTTTCCTGTACTGAAAGTCAGAAGATTATCAAAAAATGTTCTGGCTGATGGTGTTATACAGAACTGCACCCTACCAGTCTGTGCTTAAACTTTTCAGTCTTAACTGCTACCTCAATTCGTGTACTTAAATGGCATGTGATGTGCAGTACAAACCTATGAACCACACGTTTTACAATGTTATCATTGTCTTGGATATAATCACACCCAGTTACAGAGTAAAAATCAATCTTGCTGCAGCAGATGTTCTGGGCTCCATTATTTCAAAGGCTGCACCTACAAAAATCAGATATATTGCAACTACTGCCAAGGAAATCATTTATTCACTGACCAATCTTGTCCGTAATATAGACGGTGTGCTGAAAGAAAACTAAACCTGATAGTCAATAACCCCCAGTATTGACTCCCAACTAGCAATTCGCATTAAAATGCGAATGTTGCAGCATCCAGTTCTCAGTTGGGACAAATGGGTCTAAAACCATTTCAGGAAATTCTCATTCATATAGCTGACAAACAAGTAGTTCCGTAAACTCTGCTTCACCCTTCCATTGCAGCTCATTATGGTAGTAGCTTTCAAGTACAACAGGCCTAAGCCAATATGGTTTCTGCCAAAAAGCTCTGCACAGTTACCCAAAAGAAAACCCAGCTCAAACTAGAGCAGCAGGAAATACTCGTAGAAAAGTAAGTCCACAGACATATATTTTGGAGTAGTGACGGTTCTTTAAGTCCAATAATAAATAATCCTTATGGACCAATAAATCAAAAAACACTAAACATGTGGTATAATCGATCCAACCCCTATAAGTAGTCAATTGCAGGAATTATTACCTACTGTCTTAACATAAATCCTCCAACAATGGACAGCTAGTCAAGTAACACTTAACCCTTCAATCAACTAAAAATACAGCATTGGAATAGGAGATCGGTATTGTTGAACAGAGAGAGTCTCATTATAAACTCATACAAGGAAGAATTGACATCGTGGTATTCTGCACTAAACAGTGACAATGACACTGCTCCAGGGCTTGATATGATTCAGTACCAGATGCTGAGGCATCTTAGTAAAGATGCTAAGGAGTACCTTCTGGATATTTTTAACAATATATGGACCGGAGGACACTTCCCCGACTCGTGGAAAGAAGCAACGTTAATACCCATTTTAAAACCTGGGAAGGACAAGTTGTTGCCAGGTAGCTATCGTAGTATTGCACTGACAAGCTGCGTGGGAAAGACACTGGAGAGGATGGTTATTCGCCGCCTCATCTGGTGTCTGGAATCTCAAAACCTTTTGAGCTGCTTTCAGTGTGGATTCAGGAAGTTCCATTCCACAATGGACAACCTGATCCTGCTGGAAGAGGCCATTCAGGATGCATTTATCCGCAGCCAACATCTCATTGGAGTGTTTTTCGATATTGAAAAAGCCGACGATACTACCTGGCGTCATGTGATCTTAAAACAACTACACGAATGGGGATTTAGTGGAAATCTGCCCCGCTTTTTTTAAATCTTTTTTATCAGGACGTTGCTTCCAGTACCGAGTCGGTAAAGAAGTGTCAGATCTTTTTATCCAGGAAAACGGTGTTCCTCAGGGGTCAGTTTAAAGTGTGACCCTTTTCGCAATTGCGATCAATAGCATATCAAACGTAATAAGGTGTCCCATTCGATACGCCTTGTACGTAGATGATTTTTTAATTTATTGTGCATCATCCAACCTGAGAAGCGCTGAGCGGCTGCTGCAGCTTGCGCTGAACAGGTTGTACGAATTGTCAGTGCACACTGGTTTTCGTTTCTCGGCCGAGAAAACCAGGTGTGTACTTTTTACTCGGAGCAGAAGCCTTTTACCTCAACCATACCTTACCTTGGGGAACACCGTTTTAAGTTTACTGATACTGTCTGTTTTCTGGGCCTCATTTTGGATAGTAGGCTGACGTGGCTTCCGCATCTTAAAGATGTGAAAACCATAGGCCTAAAAGCCTTAAATATTTTAAAATGTCTTTGTGGCAGGTCTTGGGGCGCTGATCACTCTTGCCTGCTACAATTTTACAGAGCCTTTGTACGGTCGCGATTGGATTACAGTTCCATAGTATACGGTTCGGCACAGGACAGTTACCTGCGAATATTGAATAGTGTCCACCATGCAGGGATTCGGCTGGCCACGGGTGCTTACCGCACCAGCCCCATACCCAGCATTTGTGCTGAGTCTGGCGAGCCACCGCTTACCACCCGCCGGCATCTCCTCATGATGCGACACTTCACGCACGTCGCCGTAACACCTGGCAGTCCCGTGCACAAGGTAATTATGTATCCAAATTTCGAACGGCTCTACAACAACCGTAGGAGAGCAACGAAACCATTTAGCTACCGTACAAGGGCAATTTTAGAAAAATATTGATTAGAGCTTGCCCGCATTTTATCACCAGGGATGGAGTAAATCTCCTCCCTGGCTTTTAAAGAGGCCCAGAATAATTTTAGATCTCTCTCGATCTAATAAACTGTTTACCACTGACAGTGTTTTTTATTAATATGTTTAGAGACGTTTTAAATCAGTATCGCATGCTTACCCCGGTTCATACAGATGGGTCTAAGCAGGCTACCAGAGTTGGCTGCTCCGTAGTGTTATCTCGAGCGACTTACACATTCAAACTGGATGGCTGGTGCAGCGTTTACACCGCTGAATGCTACGCTGTAGTAAAGTCGCTCCGGCATATGAAAGTAATGCGCAATAAAAGATTTATCTTATGCTGTGATTCCCTCAGCTGTATTCAGGCCTTAAGAAATATGTACCCAGCAGACCGTCTAGTCCAGGACATCCAGGACACCCTCCTTTCCCTCCAGTCTTGTGGGAAGGAGGTTGTTTTCTGCTGGGTACCCGGCCATGTAGGAATCAGGGGAACGAGGCTGCTGATGAAGCTGCCAAGTTAGCCTGCCACAAGGTCAGAACCGACTTTGATCCGGTCCCAAAGTCAGAACTTACCTCGGTGGCGAAGAGATTTGTCTTTGATGTTTGGCAGAGGCAGTGGCTGGAAGTAGAGAATAATAAGCTCCGGCTGGTCAAACCGACCGTCCAGCCGTGGAGCAGTTCCTTCCAGCGGGCGAGAAGGGATGAGGTTCTACTTGCTCGCCTCCGTATAGGGCACTGTCCTCTCACACACAGCTTTCTTCTCCGCCGGGAGGACCCACTAGAATGTGATGCTTGTGGCGTACCTTTGACGGTACGCCACATTTTAACTGATTGTGTTTTATTTTTTGACTTAAGGGCAGACGTTGTCCTAGCCAACGATCTGTCCCTTATTTTAAGTAATGAAGCTAGCAATGTGGCTAAAGTTTTAAAATTCTGTGTATTGGGCGGTCTGATCCCAAAATTTTTGGGAAGACTGGCCTAATCTTTTAAGGTGGATGAGTGGCCATTTTACAGCCACTCATCCATGTACATTGTTTGTTTTGTTTTGTTTCGTTTTTATTCGTTTTGCTGTTAGTTTTAAACTTTTATGTCTGATTGGCCTCTTTACAGCAAACCAGATATGGGCTGTGGGGTTCCTATTTTAATGGCCACTTTACAGCCAACATTTAGCATTTTACTTGGACCTGCCGACTTTGTGGCCGACCCCTCTACAGTCGGCCATACAGACGGAAATATTTAGATTTTAAGCCACATTGCTAATCCGGTCGTTGTTAGGGCGCTAATGACCCCGCCGTCGACGAGCCCTTAAACCCAAATAACAACAACAGCATATATACGCTGCGTCTGTCGACTGGTTAACCAATAAACCTGAAGTATCACATCTTTGGATTTATTCAGTAGGTAGAATTCCTCCGTCCTATTGCGAGCGACCAGGACGGAGGAATCCTAGCTACTGAGAAAATCCATAGATGTGATACTTCAGGTTTATTGCATGGAGGAAAGAATTATATGGAGATGACGCAAGAGACCTTCACCACGCATTGAAGTGACGCCGGGCGGAGGAGGAGTGAGGGGGCTAGGCCGCATCCATACAGACACGGGGTATATGTACAAAAACCTCAAGGGGACTCTAGGATAAATGTAACGCCCCAATCTGCTGATGGATTATTATGTAACTCGATGAGACAAATAAAAAATGAAGAATAAAATTTTTGATATCCTGCCTAGTTTCCGAGATATTCAGTCTCAAATGTGAGATGTTTTTGGTTGAAATTCAGAAGAAAAAAAATTTGTCAAAGCCAAATTTGATGATGGATTCTTATTTCAAAAGACGAGACAAATAAAGAATAAAAAATTTCGATAACTCTCCCAGTCCTCGAGATATACTGTCTCAAAAGTGAGATGTCTTGAGTTGAAATTCAGAAGAAAAATTTCGCAAAAGTCAAATTTGATGATGGATTCTTATGTAACACGACGAAAAAAATCGAAAATAAACAATAAAATTTTTCGATATCTTGCTTAGTTTGCGGGATGTACTGTCTCCAAATTGAGGGGATTGGGTTGGGATGCGGCCTGGACGAAAAATTAATTCTGCCAAAGCCACAATGAATTACATGGTGGACATGCAGAATGGTTATTTAAGTTTTATTACTACCACTTGTGGTTAGGTTGAAATGCGGCCTAGACCAGAATAAAAATAGTTATCTTGTTACCATACATCGTAAGCTTAATTGGGAATAGCTGGAAGTAGTTTCCATCGCGATACACGTTTTGTCACTAACATGGTTCTCATAAAATTACTAACAATAATAGATAAATTCTTTGTCCCTTATGCAACACAAGATGGCATTATACACATTAGAAATTGAAATAATCACAGCATCAAACAGAATGTGAACTTTGTATTTGTATGGATTCGCAATATGACCGCTGCCGCCACCGCGCATGCGCAGTATCAGCCGAGAGTTTAGAGGCGGCGCACAGTTTTAACGCCATTTCTCCTCCATATATTTCCTTCCTCCATGGTTTATTGGTTGCAGAAGTCTGTGATACACAGCAGAGACAATATCTATCTTCTGCACAAAGGTGGACGAAGGTACTAAGCCAATACTAGTAAGTCACCGCCCTCGCGCAACCACCATCCAGACTAAATCCCGTGGTTCAGAACACCAAAAAGAGCCACTACACCAGTTGTTTTAAGGCCTTCTGTCAAAATTGGGGCTGTCGATATTATGACCTTTAATGATCGATAGTTAGCGACATGGCCGTAGATCTCAACTTGGTTGTAATGAATGACGGGAACTCGACTCTTGTACAGATGCCGAGAAGATACACCTTGGCAGTAAACGCTCTGTTCTCCCATTTTAGCATCCATATCCTACTGTCAGGTACTGAAAGATTGGGGTCCGATCACTAACCCATTATTTTAACAATAGGCCTCTTCAGTAAAGAGTACCCTGCTCGGCCGACAATAACATGAAATACAAATAGGGCTGATTGGGTTCAATGCAAAAGACTCATCGAAGAACAAACTAGAAATATCACGGAACAAATGACGGGGTACCATACCTATAAAGAACTTACAAACGCAATAGCAAGAGTGGCAGATAAAGTAATACAACGATAAAATTATAATAGCACTAGGAAAACTCGCCTTCCTGTGTGGTGGATTCCAATATTTTATAGAGCAGTGGATCAAAGACATTGCATTATTTATGTGCCGTACGAATCTCGAATTGCATCACTATATGGCATATTTACAAAGCAACGCTTGTTCTAAGGGAGTTTTAAAAAGGGAAAAGCGCTTAAATTGGATGCAATATTGCAAATCGTTTGGAAAGGACTAAAAATTTCAAACATTTAGACAACAGTTAGAAGCCTCTAGGAGAGCAAATTCAACACCGGAATCACCAACATTAGCTCCTCAGTTCTACAAGAATTTGCAGATAAAATTGCTCCTGCCACAGTACACTTTCAGGATTCTAGATTCAATTTCATCCCTCATGAAGCATATGTTCACCAGCTGTGCTTACCGTTTTCCATGAAGGAGTTTCAAGTACCTTTTAAGTGCTCTTCTGATACTTCTGCTGGAAGAAATAGAATACACTATTCCATGCTCTCAAATACGTAAGTCAGAACCGGGTCAAAGATACAGTTAAATAGTTTAAATCAAATATAGATGAACAAATCAATGAAAAAAGAATGGAGGACACAAGTTATTATTCCAGTACGAAAACTACGACCTCATGTCCTGTAAGCTACTTTACATCAGTAAAAGAAATGGGGATCACTGCATAAATATCTTGCTGGCAGTTAGCACATTTGACCCTGTAACATTAGTTATCACCACCATCATCAATATTTTGCTACTGGTTTAATTATTTTTATAATTCTATGCTAATATTGTTGTTTTAATTGTTCATTAATTATAAAAATTCTGAATGATTTTATAAATGTTAGTAATCAAATATATATGGAGGGTTTCCACAGATAGTAGTGTGTTGTAGTGATCGAGATCATGGAGGAAGGAAAATGGAGGAGACAACGTTCCGCTAAAACTGTGAAGCCTCCTGTAAACTCTGGAGCCGATTGCACGTGCGCGTCCGCCATATTGCTTTTCCCAAAACATACTTTTAGCATTGTATTTGCTGCTCTCAATATTTCATTCACTAATATTTCAAAGTTTTTATAATGCCAGCTTGTGTTGCAAACGGTTGCACAGACAGATCAGATAGGAAACAACCTCGAATATCATTTCATAAGTTAGTCACATTCTAATTACTGCTATTTAAGTGATTAAAACGATATATGCAAGATATCCATGGTTTTCCCGGATCACTCGAGGCGAATGCTGGGATGGTTCCTCAGATAAGCCCATGGGCGCCACCTGCCATATCCCGTATATCCCTTCCAAAATAGTACCTTTTCGGATAGGTGCAATGTACCCTCCGCCACACACTTTTAGAGAATCGCGGAGTAATAATAATAATAATAATAGTAGGGCCTACCTATTAGTATAATACACAAGATGTAGCGTTGTCGCACCTACGTCATGTCACGCGGTGACGTCAACCTATGACGTTGCGCTATGACGTCACGCTTTACGATTTTATTTGTGGGAGTGCGCGTTATTTAATATCATTTCCAAGCAACAGTGAATAAATTAACTCACATAACACTGAAATAAAAGTATGTATTGCGTTAAAATCGATATATCAATCATTAGATGCTTATATTTACGTAATATTCTCTTGATATATTGAAGTATTCCTTAAATTCTTTGTCCATAGATATTGTAAGATAAAAGATTTGTATTTCGAGCATCAGTGCTGCGAAAAGTTTGGTTAGAGTATAACTAGCATGGATCAGAATTACAAGTGGCATTTGACGTTAACGCAGAAGGCATGAATAATTTAGTTTTTTTAATTTAAACTGTGTGCGTTTAAATTGGCATATTAATTATCCGTTTTTTGTTTTTGTTTTTTTTACTGAAACATTACATGGTTCAAATGAAAGAAGTTGCAAATGTTCGTGATATATACGGCCTAAACCACAATGAAATATTACATGGCATAGCTTAAGTTGTTAAGGTTTATTTATAGCATCCTTCGTTCTTGCTGGAGTCATATTTCAGCCGCTGTAAGCTTTCTTAGCCGTTAAAACATCGATCTTCATCATAGGTATTAAGAAAGAAATGTGTCAGAACCTGTGAAGAAATGGGATCAAGTTTATATCGCGATGCAAGGAATGTATTAATTTGCGCGTGATTGAAGCTTTGCTTTTCTATCAGAAATTTTAGTGGATATTATGGTTAAGTTGAAATGCAACCTGGACCAAGTTGACAACTGAAGCTTTTTGCTACGGCACAATGAACGATAAATTACAATGAGCTTTATTTTGTAACAATTCTGATTAGTTAAGCAACTGCAGAGAAATACCCACGTTATTTAATAACATTTCTAGGCAAGGCATCCACGAATAAATTAACTGACAGTACATACTTATTAGTTGCTTGATTTATTTAATATCAGTTTATGTAGAAGTATTCGTTGAAATCACATATATGTAAGTTAATTTTCGCAATGTTAGCGGCAGTTTTGATAGATTGTTATTAGTTTTTTTTCTGTTACTTAAATCATTACTTCGTTCTAACGAAAGTGTTGCTAATATTTTTCGGTTGCGGAGCGTTTTACATTTCCGATTTTTTAATTTAATTCATGGCGACTTTTCCGAAAAAAGGAGGGTGCAAATGTGAAGAAGATGCCATTATAACGAAGCAATTGATACAAATTTCAACAGGGCAGTAGATACCAGTTTCCGGCCGGTGGAAAATATCACCTTCCACCCATTAAAACTAATATTACGTTGGAATGACGTAAGTTGTTAAGATTTATTTTTAATTTTCTTTGGTTTTACTGATGCCTTATTTCAGCCGCATGTAACTGTGTCAGCTATTCAAATGTGTTAGTATAATTCTGAATAACGAATATAAAAAATTAAGATTGAAGAACCCTTATAGATTTTTTATTTGGTTTATTTCGCCAAGCAATGTGACCATTAAAATGTGATAAGTATATGTATTAATATGCGTGTAACGGAAGTATTGTTTCTCTGGCGGCATGTTTAGCGCATGGAGGAAGGAAATATTACCTGCATGGTTTAGCGTAGTACTGTATGTCGTTAGGGGATTCTATGATAACCGTGAAGACGCAATTTGTTGATGGATTCTTATGTAACTCGACGAAAAAAACTGAAAGTAGAGAATAAAATGTTTTGATATCTCACTTAATTCTCGAGATATTGTATCTCAAAATTGACGTGGTTAAGTTGAAATGCGGCCTGGAACAGAAGAAAAATTTCTACATTACCAAATTTGATGATGATGTCGTATGTAACTCGAAGAGACAAATCGAAAACAAAGAATATATTTTCTTTCCATATCTCGCTTAGTTCTCGAGATATTGTATCTCAAAATTTAGGAGGTTTGGGTGAAATCTGGCCTGGACCAGAAAAAACAAATTACCAAAACCGCTATATGTACACGGTGGAAATACACTATATGTGGTTTATTTTCTTCCTGGTGGTTGTTGTTAGGTTGAAATACGTCCTGTACCAGAGGAAACTTCACCAAAATCACAGTTATAATTGATTTTCAACATGCTATATCTCGAAAACCAAGAAAGATATCAAAAAATTTAACTTTATTTTCGATTTGTTTCGTCGAGTTCTACAAGAATTCATCATCAGATTGTGGCGCCACGGTAATGATAGAACTGCCTTTTGTTAGATTGAAATGCAACCTGGATTAGAATAGCAACAGAAACATTTTGTTATTGCGCAAGCCAATAGGAATTATATTATGTTTTATTTTTGTGTTTATTTAAGCGGTTGCTAAGAAATGATTTGCCAGAACACTGAATTTGTTATGATTTAATTTAGCATCCTTCGTTTTCACTGTGGTCATTATTTCAACTGTATGCAGGGGCGTAGCTACTATGGGGCTAGGCGGTTAGGCGGTGCAGTGCACCGGGGCCCTCACGCTCAGGGGGCCCCCGAGCATACCTCAAGGGGCCCCTAAGCGCAGTTTAGAGGGCCCACGAGCCTTCACAGCAAACTGGCGATTTTTTTTTTTTTAGCTCTACCGTCGTCTAAAGGGCCCCTGAGATCACAGGAACCCCTCACTAAGGGCCCTCGCTGTGCTGAGGTTGGGCCCAACCACAGCTCAGGGGCCCCTAAAGAACAATTCAAGGGCCCCCATCCTCAGTTCAGGGGGCCCCTACCAGCACACAAAGCAAAAATAACGTCGCCCGTCTGGCCTGAGGGCCCACAATAAACTTTTTGCACCGGGGCCCTTATTGACCTAGCTACGCCACTGACTGTATGTAACCTATATCATCCGTTAACACATCGATCTTCATCGCATTATTAGCGAAGATTGTGGTTAGACTGAAATGCGACCTGCATCAAGTAGACAACTGAAACGTTTCACTACATCACAATGGACGAGAAATTACAGCACATTGAGCTTTATTTCAAAACAATTCTGATTAGGTATGCAAGTAAACAGAAATTAATTGCCGGAATACTCCAAACCCGTCATTTTTGACGGGCTTTGTGGCTAGTCATTATATATTTAGAATGCCTGTTAAAAAAATTAATTCATAGCTCTCAGTAGGATGACATTGTTCTCAAAAATTTGTTGACGTATTGTAGACAACCAGCATATCTTACATTTTGCAAATAATAGGTTAGCCTTGTTCTAAACGATGTTGAAATTCTAATTTAAGTTTCCGACCTTTGATAATATGGTAACAAGACAAATTCACCGATACCGTTGGCAAATTTATGTAGGTCTATCTGCTGCTAGTACAGTAGGCCTATCTTTTGAATAAGCCTATAGACATTGACTGTTGCTTTTAGTATGAAGCATACAAGAATCAAGTTTTCATAGCGATACATTTAATTTATTAATACGCATGCGTTAATTTAATTGCAGTTCACACTGAAGGTATATGACGAAATTAACTGTGCTAATTTATGCTACGTGAACTAGGAATCATGATGTTTGCAATGTTGTTATTATTCGAAATGTTCACAGTGAGTTTTTATGAATTAACGTGGGCAGCACTATCATAACCGTGGCGATGAAATTTGATGATTGATTCTTATGTAACTCGAAGAGAGAAATAGAAAATCAATAAAAAAATTTGATATCTCCTTTAGTTCTCGAGATATCGACTATCAAAAATTAGTTATACGAATAGTTCATAACGCCTTTGGTAATGTTTTTATTCTGGTCCAGGCCGCGTTTCAACCATGGAGGAAAAAAATATATGGAGACGAAATACCGCTTATTCGGCGACGCCGCATCTAAACTCTTTGCTAATACTGCGCATGCGCGGCAGCAGCGGCGGCCATATTAAGTATCCAAACAATTGCTATGTTCACATCGGATTTGATGCTGTGATTATTTCATTTTCTAATGTGTCGAAGTTTTTTTTAATGCCATCTTTTGCTGCATACACTTGCTTAAATAGCCCAGATAGAAAAGAACCTGGAATATCATTTCATAAGTAAGATACATTGTAATTATTGTTCTTGAAGTGTGCAGTAGGTATGGGCAAGTTTGGTGCCGGTCTATAAATATTTAGCCATCGCTCCCAATAGGATGATTTTGACTCAAATTTTTGTTGGTTTAGTGTAGAAAATCAGCATACCTTGCTATTTTGCACATAATAGACTAGCATTACTTTTTAACGAGTGTTGAAAATGAGATTTAAAGGAGTGATTTTTACATCCGGATTCAGTGAATTTAGTATTGCGCTTTCTTTCGTCACGTTGCAGTTTCTACTGACAGTGTATGATGAAATTAAATGTGTTAAATTATGCTATGCAATCTAGGAATCTTGATGAAGCAAACGATGTTGCTACCCTAAATGCAGTTTGCGATTCAAATACGCGTGTGTGAGTGATTCTGTAGCCGCAATTTAATGGAGATTGTGGTTAGGTCTAAATGCAGTCTGTTCCAGAATGGTTTTGTTGTTCCATAAGGGACAGAGAATTTATCTATTATTGTTAGTAATTTCAAGAGAACCATGTTAGGGACAAAACGTGTATCGCGATGCAAACTACTTCCAGCTATTCCCAATTAAGCTTACGATGTATGGTAAAAAGTTAAATTTACTGATGTTGCTGGCGAATTTATGTAGGCCACCAACAGTAAAATATCTTTTGAGGGTATTTCTGTCATTACCGTGGCGCCACAATCTGATGATGATTTCTTTTGTATCTCCATGAAAGTAAAGAATAAAATTTTTTGATATCTCGTTTAGTTTTCTAGATATCGAGAGTCAAACATCACCTACAGGTATAGTTCCTTGTGCTTTAGATGAGTTCTTCTAATCTAGACCATATTTCATCTTGACAAAAACCACTAGGAAGGAATTAAAACACCTATTGTGCATATCCAGCTTGTAGTTTCTTGTGAATTTGGTGATTTTTTCTGGTCCAGATACCGTCTTAGCCTAACGACCTCTCTATTGAGACAGTATATCCCGAAAACTAAACAAAATATAGAAACATTTTATTCTTTATTTTTTATTTGTCTCGTCTTTTTAAATAAGAATCCATCGTCAAATTTGACCAATGTTCTCCTCTGAATTTCAACCAAAACATCTCACATTTGTGACAGAATATCTCGAAAAATAAGTAGGATATCAAAAAATTTCGTTCTTCATTTTTTTATTTGTCTCATCGAGTTACATAATAATCCATCAGCAGATTGTGGCCTCACGTTTATCCTAGAGTCCTCTTGAGGTTTTTGTACATATTCCCCGTGTCTGTTTGGATAGGTAATATGGCGGCCGCGCCTCCCCACTCCTGTCCGCCCGGCGTCACTTCAATGCGTGGTGAAGGTCCCTTGCGTCGTCTCCATATATTTCTTTCCTCCTTGGTTTGATCCTAACTACAAGCGGTAGTAAAAAAAATAAAACATCCGCTCTGCATGTCGATTGTGGCTTTGACGAAATTATATTTTGGTTCACGTCTCATCCCAACCTAATCACCTTAATCTGGGGAGAATATATCTCGAGAATTAAGCGAGATATCGAAAAATTTTATTTGTTATTTTCCATTTGTCTCGTCGTATTACATAAGCAATCATCATCAAATTTTACTTTGGGAAAATTTCCTTCTCCATTCCAACACAAAACACATCATTTTTGAGACAGTATATCTCGAGAACGAAGCAAGATATCAAAATTTTTTATTCTTTATTTTTGATTTGTCTCGTCCAGTTACATAATAATCCACTATCAAATTGCGGCACCACGGTTCTCATAGAATTCCCTTGAGATTTGTGTGCATATTTTCCGTTTCTTGGGAAATTCAATACGGTGACCTCATCTCCTCAATTCTCTGTATCCGCCTTGACTTCAGTGTGTGGTGAAGGTCCCTTGCGTTTTTTCTACTCTTTTCTTTCCTCCATGATCGTGGTAGCATTACTTTAGCCTTTAAGAATGCTTGATTAGTATCATTAAACCCACACAGATGGGCAGCAGATTCTATTGGTGAAGGTTGTTCGCCTGACGAGCTAGGTAAATATTATATGGCCCTAGACGGTATTACGAGTATATGAAAGCTAAATGATTTAGCCAGTTAATGTAAAAGAAATGGTGTTATGATGTGATTGAAGGAGAGAAGTTATTAAATCTAATATGTCTGATTAGAAATGTGTATTTTCTTCGATGGTACCACAATAACACCTCCCGCTTAATTCGAGAATATGTTACAACTGTAATAATTATTTAAAATTAGTGAACTGACGATTTGTGAGTGTGAGAGATGGTGAGTGGGCCAAACCATCCAAAACACGCTGTAGTCACCATTCAGGTGGAATCCTAAAGCCAGCATTGTTAAATCAGAATAGCAGATTAACCAGGCTAATTAAATCAACAGTTTACAATGGACTTATCAATGCAAGGATAACTGTGAGCAGTTCGTAACGCTGAATGATATCAAAGCAGCTGGTGAAACTTAAAATTTCAAATAAACAAGAAAAACAACGAAGACTGTAGTGCGTGTGAGTTTGATCCCTGCAATCTTATCAGTGTTAAAGTGTACATAAATGTTGTATCCCGCAAGAGAACTCAAATCTACAGGAAAAACAGGACAACAATATTATGACCAGTAAACAAGTTTCGCAAGTCTTACTATAAACGACATCATGTTTCACTCTTACTGACTGGAGATTAAGTAATTGCAACTGATTCAGTTATTCGTATGGAATTTGAAAGATGTGAGTATTTCTCCAACACTGTACATTGTCTGACACTGTACGATCGTGTTGTGGAATACACAATTCTGACCAGTGTTAAGGGGAAACGAATACAAAATAATCAGCACCAATCATACCAGCTCATTATTATGACCACCGTCTTCTTGGACGTACGGGCATTCAAGACGAGAAATAGTGTGTTTGTTTACAAAGAGGTTACTGTTTGTGTAATACAATCAGACATAATTATCTATCGTTTGTATCGTCCGCAGAACTTGGAAGTAATGATCGAATAGTTAGATGGTCCACACAATATACTGATCAGCCAGACATTATAACCACCTATCTAATAGCCGAAATGTCTACCTTTGGCACGGATAACAGCGGTGACGCGTCTTGGCATGGAAGCAATGAGGCCTTGGTAGGTTGCTGGAGGGAGTTTGCATCACATCTTCACACACGTCACCTAATTCCCGTAAATTCCAGGTTCAGATTTGGCAAGGCCAGCACATCAATTGCAACTCGCCACTGTGTTCCTCGAACCACTCCATCAAACTCCTGGCCTTGTGACATGGCGCATTATCTTGGTGAACAATGCCACTGCCGTTGGGAAACTTGGTTGTCGTGAAGGGGTGTACGAGGTCTGCAGCCAGTGTGCGATATTTATTGGTCGTCATGGTGCCTTGCACGAGCTCCGCTGCACCCATGGATGCCCACGTGAATGTTCTCCAGAGTATAGCTGAGCCGCCGCCAGCTTGTCTCCATCTCGCAGTACAAGTGTCAAGAGGCTGTTCCATCATTATCCCCTGGATAATGATGGATTCGCACCCTCCGATCGCTATAATGAAGAGATATCGGGATTCATCAGATCATACAACTCTCTTCCAGTGCGCCAACATTCAGTGATTATGGTCGCGTGCCCATTTCAGTCGTAGTTGCCGATGTCGTGGTGTTAACATTGACACATGCATGGGTCGATGGCTGCGCAGGCACATCTTTAGGAGTTTTCGGTGCACTCTGTGTTCAGACACACTTGTACTCTGCCCAGCATTAAATGCTGATTTTAGTTCCGCCACAGTTCGCAGCCTTTCCTGTTTTACCAGTCTGCCCTGCCTACGACGTCCGACATCTGTAATGAGGGGTGGCCACCCAACCCCTCGACGTTTGGAGGAGGTTACACCTTGGTTTCGCCACTTGTTGAAGGCACTTACCACAGCACTCCTCGAATACCTGACAAGTCGTTCAGTTTCGGAAATGCTCGTGCCGAGGCTCCAGGCCATCACAATCTGCCCTCGGTCAAACTCAGATAGATCTCGCGTCTTCTCCATTCTAAACACGGAAAGCACGCTAACTAATACTACAAGCAGCGTGCGTGTATCTGACTAGCAGTCATTCCTCGTCAGGTGACGCTGCTATTGCCTTGGCGGGTTTATATAGGTAACAGGTAGGTAGTCATAATGTTCTGTCTGATCAGTGTATTATCATTGTATACACTGGAAGCATATGCATGTGATCTTCAGTGAACTATGTACTATTATACATTTAATTACAAATGAAGATGACGCCACTAGACATTAGATAGTACTGTACTGGAGAATATGATTTGGAACATTGTAGAATTAGGATTCCCATCAACATGGGAAATCAAGCAAAATAGTTTAGTCTTTCTAAAGGACATTGTTGTTATTATAAATCTGAAACAGAGCTGCGTTTGTCAAAGAGTTTGATTTGAGTTCACGAAAAAAAACTACCGCAGCAATTTGGATGGTGTTTTCAAATTTCTAGATCTTATAGTACGGATTAAAATCTGTGAAAATAGGTTATGACTTATACCATGGAACAGAGCAAAAAATTAAAATCCTTTTGATATGGAACAAACATGGGCCACGGATCATTCTGTAGTTAAGATGAGCAAACCTCTCAAGAAGAACTGACAAAGGATCACGCTACTTCTCTTAGGAATCTGTTTTACCTATTGATTTTTGGCTATTTAGTGCCTCAGTTTTCTGGGATACAGTACATAAAATGAACTAAATACGTGGATAAAACATAATAAGCATAAGTAATATTTAATTTACTGTAAACCTTTTTGTCCATAAACAGATACTGATCTAAGATGACCACTAATCTTGGAATTGTGTTTATATTGTTTTTATCCACGGTTTTCTGAAATTTAAGTTAAAATAAAGTAAATCAAACGACTGAATACCTGATAAACATTTCAATACGCGCAACGGAACTTTGATATTTAATACACGATAATTAACTTTGTGCTTAATATCGATATTAAAGTGTTTTATTCCATATCAGGGCAGCATTATGATAACAGTGACGCCGAAATTTGATAATGGATTCTTATGTAAGTCATCGGGATAAATTGAAAGTGAAGAATAAAGTTTTTTGATTTCTTGTTTAATTCCTTGTGACTTTAGCCTCTCACTTTTAGAACTAAGCGAGAAACCAAAAAAAATTATTCCTCACTTTCGATTTGTCTCTTAGAGATACGTCAAACTTCATCATCAAATTGCGGAGCCGTGATTATTTTAGAATCCACCGTTAGTCAAACCACAACTTCGTTGAAGCACATCAGGGGGATTTATTTTAAAATAAATATCTATGTGTAATTTATATTGGTATCGATGGAAAACAGCAAGAAACATGATGCTTTTGATAATGTTATTGTGGTCCATGCTGCATTAGAACCTACCAGCAAACAAATTACGTTTATGTTACCGTTATGTGGGAGTGGTATCAGCTCAGAACCATTCGTGCAAAATTGATCAAACCGTTGAGTTGGGAGCAGTGCCAGCCCTGCACTAAATGCGCAAAAAGTAACTACTAGGTCCAAGTCACAGAGCCCTTTAATATGAAACTTTCTTTAATAATTGATGGTTCAGGGCACATTACAACTTAACCACACTCCTTTTATATTCAATTATGTTTCATTTCGTATGCATGATAGTAGTAATCCCACCAAAACAATTCTTGTAAAAATACAAGTCTCGTGCTTTGTCTAGTGACAAAAAGTTATGATATCTTGTTCTGAGCCAAGTCTATACTTTGCAGTGTGTATTCACTTCACTTTCTAAAACAGAATTGTTTCTCTCGGTGTTACAGATCGTTTATTTAGAATAAAAAAATTCTAGTGACTTGGTCGTTATGTATGCCATGTTTTGGTAAACCTATATAAACACCTTAAATGTGTTGCTTTATATAGCTTAAAATACATAAAAGCCATGATTTCCCTAGCACTTTTTCGGGTTTGACAAGTCTTATGATATATGTGTATTAAATGAGTTTCCCTAAATTTCGCCTGTCATCCACCACTATCTAGCACAGTACATTGAGGTTTGCGTGTGGTAGTAGCATGGAGTTTCCTATCGTGTACAACGTTGGCCGAATGCCGATAGCTGTGGGAGATATGGTGGTTAAAAGTAGTCGATGCAGGGCATCTTCTAATACTTCTCTTTCCTGTAAAAACCACCGGACCATTGGTGTTTGTGTGTGGTAGTAGCATCGAGTCTCCCATCATGCACTATGGTGGTTGCATTTGTCGGTAGCTATGGTTTAAATTGGTCGACCTGGGGCACTTTCTTATTTCATTCAAAGACGTGTGTGTCCCAATGTTTCACTTTTCAGCCACAACTACCTAGCGCAGCCCACTGTGTGTGGTAGTATCATATAATCACAACATTGGCCGAATTTCAGTAGTTGTTGGAGTGTGGGAGATATGGTGGTTGAATGTGGTAAATCAATGATATTATCACATTTCGACAAAAGACATGTGTGTCGGTATATTTCACTTTGCTGCCACAACTACATAGCACACATCGCTGGTGTTTATGTATGGTAGTAGCATCGGATCTCCCATCGTGAACTATAGAGGTTGCATGTCGGTAGCTATGGGGAATTAGGAGATATAGTGGTTGAAATTAACAGACCTGGGACACTTTCGTATTTCACGTATAATTGGAGCTTTGATTTTTCTAGAAGCTATATTAGCGGAGTTTGTGGTTAGGATAAATTGCAACCAAGCTGACGAAACTTACTGCTGTTAATTCGGTTTAAGGACGGTTCATACAAAAAAAAAAAAAAGTCTGCCTTCTATTCTTGCCAAAATAGTCTTTATTTGTAAGTGCTTGTTGCTGCGTCTACCCGTACGTACTCACCCTGAAGATTACGTAATCTGAATAGAACGGCATTGCAGATTTTTTTGTTTTTTTTTTGTTTTTTTTTTTTACTTTTTATTATAATCAGAAAACATTTCTATCGCCATCTACAAATAAGTCTTATATATAGTCTTCAACTGCTCCGAATTGTAATATTTTTTCTATCCATTATAAAATTTTGTAGCATTCCTATACACACCAAGGATCCCACAAGCAAGCAACTAACCAATTATAGTATTTCATAATGCTATGCCTTTTCTGAAAACTTATTTTTAAATGAACTATTGGACAAAATAAATTAAAGATATAAAACCAAACATATGTTTTCTTCTTTTTTTTTTAATACAGTTATATACCACAAACGTCGTATCTAGATTTATGAAGCTCTAAATTTTGGTTAATTATACATGTAACATCATCAAACACAAGCAAATTCAAATCTTAAAAGTAATAGTCGAATGTCAGTCTGGAGGTATTCGAAACATCACATTCAGAACGTCCACATCAATTAGTTTTTGACCTTGAGTATGAGAAATGTTTTAATGATAAATATATTTATAGTTTTATACTATTTGTCACACACCTCTGGTACCGGTTTACAAAAGAGGAGAGGTTACAAATAAGTTAGAAAATTATAGTCTAATCTGTTTGACATCAGTGGAAGGTAAAATAAGGGACACTATGATATACGAACACATAAGAGGTGTCTGTGAGCAATTTAAGTGGTTTTCATGTCGGCGATATTATTTTCAGCATTCTCAGTTAGTGTATATGTAAGATATTTCAGATGAAATGGACAAGGGAGGAGAAATTAATAGTGTATCACGAGATCTTTAAAAGACTTTTCACAGAGAGAGCCATGAGATGGTGGTAAATAAGGTAACTTAAAAACTTTTTTTTTTCTTCATCAGTCTTTCAACTGGTTTCATTCGATCCTCCATCGCTTCCTATCTTGTGCTAATCTCTTCTTCTCTACATATCCCTTATAACCCACGTTCTCAATTATCTGCTTCATATATTCTAATCTCTGTCTTCCTCTACAGTTCTTAAATTCAACTGTACCCTCCACCAGCAAATTATCCAATTGAGCATGTCTCAAAATATTACCTACCAGCCCGACTCTTCTTTCTGTAAGGTTCTTTCACAAAACTTCTTTCCTCACCCATTATTTCCAAAACTCGTTCATTTCGTACTTTGTCTGTCCATTTAATTTTCAGCATTATTCAGTAGCACCACATTTCAAATGCTTCAATTTTCTTTGTTTCTGGTATCCTAAAGTCCATGTTTCGCTACCATAAAGTGCTGTGCTCTACACGTAAAGTTTTAAAAAGTTCTTTCTAATTTCTAGGTCAATATTTGAAATCAAAAGATATCTCTTTTTGCTAGTGCTAGTCTGCTTTTAACATCATTCTTGCTTCGGCCATCGGTTGTAATTTTGCTTCCCTAGTAGCAGAAATCACTTACTTCTCATATTGCATCTGATCCTATTTTTATATTTAATCTACTGTGATTGGTTTAATTTCTGCTACATTTCTTCACTTTTGTCTTGCTTTGATTTATATTGAGTCCAAAATCATCCTTCGGTATTTTATTCATGATAGTCTGTAACTTCTCAATATACTCAGTTCGCTCTGCTAACAAGACAATGTCATCAGCAAATCGTAGCATACTGATTTTTTCTCCCTAACACTTATATCACATATTTTTTTTATTTCCGTTATTGCTTCTTCTACATACAAGTTGAATATTAACGGGGAAAGACTACAACATTGTCTCACACTCTTTTTAACTGATGCATGTCTCTCATGGTTTTCTACTTGTATTATAGCGACTTGATTTTTATATAGTTTATAAAGTATTCTTCTATCTCGATATGTTAGACCTGATTTCTTTAAAATTTTGAACATCTTGTCCCACCTAACATTATCAAAAGCTTTTTCTAAATCAACAAACGCTAAAAAAAGTATCTTTGTTTTTGTTTTTTTTATACACCAGAATTGCTTCCCTCGTACCACGAATTTTCCAAAACCCAAACTGATTTTCACCTACTATCTCTTCTACTGCCCTTTCCATTCTTCTGTATTCTGGTCAGTAATTTTGAAGCATGTGATGTTAGACTAATGGTGAGATAATTCTCACATTTGTCGGCTTGTGCTTTCTTCAGAAGTGTAGAAATGATATTTTTATTAAAATCAGTTGGAATTTCTTTTATTTCATAACTTTTTTATATCAGCTTGAATAATTTTTCGATTCCTTCTTCTCCTAGGGATTTAAGAAGTTCTGCAGGGATCACATCAATTCTAATTTCCTTATTTGTCTTCAAGTGTTTCATAGCTCTATCAAATTCTGTCCTCAAAACAGGATCTCCTAAGACAACAATTTCGACATCGCCTTCCTTTTCCATTACGCTATTGTTCATGTCGTCCACATCAAATAGTTTCTCAATGTATCCCTTCCATCTGTTAGCTCTATCATATAAGCTTAAAAGAGGTTTCCCATCGGTAGCTTTAATATTCACATCTTTTCTCCATTTCTTCCAAATTCTGTTTATCTTTCTATGTGCAACATCTACCTTACCTACGACCATTTCCTTTTCTACATCTTCACAATTTTTTTCTAGTCATTTTTCTTTACCTTTTTTGCATTTCCTGTTTATTAGATTTCTTAATTACCTGTATAGCTCTTTTCTTGCTTCATCCTGAGTATTTTTGTACCTTCACCTCTCATCCTTCAAAATTTATTCTGTGATCCATGGTCTTTGGGCAGCTTGTTCCATAAAGTCTAATGTTTCTTTACCAGCTTTCATTATTTCAGTCTTTAATGCATTCCAATCGTCCTCAATTGAGCTCCTTTCAGAGTTACTTCTCAGCCCTAAGTCTACCATTTCTGCAAATTTTTCTTTCGTGCTAGATTGTTTCAGTTTATTCACTTCCAATCTGTTCTACTTATAATGTTTCCTTATTCGCTTGATTTTCAGCCTGCACTTCATTACTCTTAAATTATGTCTGCTCCTGGGTACGCTTTACAGTCTAGAACTTGATTCCTGAATCTCTGGTTCACCATGATATAATCTAGCTGATATCTGCCGTTTCCAGGCGTATATCCTTCTTGAATGGTTATTAAACAGTGTGTTCGCCACAACTAGCTTATATTTTTCACAAAATGCTAACAACCTGGTTCGGCGTTCATTTCTTTCTCCTAGACCAAAACGACCTACAGTATTACCCTCTTTTGCTTCTCCCACTATTGGATTCCAATCCCCCACGATTATTAGATTTTCCTCCACCTTCACATATTGGATTAATTCTTCAACTTCGGCTCTATTTTTTCTATTTCTTCGTCATCTTCCTGTGAAAATTGTACTAACATGGTTGGGGCTGGTTTAGTTCCCAGCCTCAAAGAAATCATCCTGTTACTGATCTGTTTAATAACTCACCCGTTTCCATACTCTCTTATTCATTACAAATCCTAGACCAGTGACTCCATTGACCATTTGTGTGCTAATTATCCTGTGTTCCCGAGACAAGAAATCCTGTGCGCCTTTCCATTTAATCTCACTAATCCCAACAACATCTAACGTAAGTTGTTCCATCTCCCGTTTTAAGTTTTCTTACCCACCTGCCCTATTCAGACTTCTAACATTCCACGCTCTGACTCGTAGAATGTGTCTGTCCATTCTGATGACTCCTCTCTGAGCAGTCCCCATCCAGAGATCCAATTGGGAGACTATTTTACCTCCGGAATATTTTACCCACGAAGAAGCCATCATGATATATGTCATTTGAGAGAATTACATGTCCTCGAGATACCCTTTGGGTCTTTAATGCAGTGATTTCCCGTTGCCTTCTGCATCCCCATACGGTTGATCATTTCAGATTCATCCGCCTTTAGTGGCAGTTTTCAACCCCAAGGGAAAGAGGGTGCATTGAACCTCTCTTCCGTCCTCCTTTAGGAGGGCGTTGACAAGCATTGGGTTACTCCTTATACCGGGAATCTTTCAGTTCCCCAGAGCCTCGTCCATGCAAACAGGGTGCATCACGTGAAGGAGAGGTTGATATTTGGTTCGAAATTGGAGTGTATAAAAAAGTGATTTCCTGGGTAGAATTATTAAAAGATAGAAAGCAAAAAATTAGAGTTAGAATCTATACCTATAAAACGAAAACCGGAAATATTGGTCTTATAAAAACTCGGAAGCTATGGAGCAGCTTTCGATGGGGTTTACACCGTTTTAAAGTAGAATATCAATTCATTTGTTTGGCATGTCTTATGTTTCAGCTTCAAAAAACACGGGAGCATTAAATGAAATTCTGAACGTATGATGACAAATCCCAAAGATCGAAGGATTAGATCTTGCATACTTCGCACTAAACACACAACTACAGTGTCTCTGACCATGGAAACAATAAGATTACTTCACAATAATAACTATTTTGGACGTTAAACAAAAGTTCAAGATATTCACTTCTTAATCGCCATAGATAGGAATAAAACATCAGAGAATTTCTTTAAGCACGATCTCTGGACAATGTCTTTGGCCATCAGCATTAGTCTTCTGTTACGATAATATTTTTCGGGATTAACTTTTGATATCTACATCTACATGTACATATATACTCTGGAATTCACAAAATTGTGGGTGGAAGAGGGTGTTCAGCACCAAAGCTAATCTCTTTGTTGTGCATTCCAATCCCTAATAATACGAGGGAAAAAATGAATTCATATAAGAATCAGTGCGGCACCTTCTTTCTCTAATCTTATCTTTCCTGTCATTGTGGCTCAAACAGGTTGTTAGAAGAACTATTTCACTTCATTCGTTAGTGAAAGTGGGAGTACACATGTTTACCAATAAGTTTAAACGAAACGTGCGTCGTCTATCTACCAGGGACTCCCAGCCTAGTCTACTAATCAGTTCTGAGACGCATTCATAAGGACTATAGCAAGAGGTCATGAATCTATCGGCTCTTCTCTGTATTTTCACTGTACTTTTGATCAACCCCTTACGAAACGGATCCCAAATGGCAAAATAGTAGTCCAAATGTGGACGCACAAGAGATTTGTACGTTATCTTCTTTCTTTGATCATTACAATTTTTCAAGATTCGACCTATGAATCGCAGCCTAGAATTAGTTCTACCTACTAACGACTTAATATGTATGTCCCATTTCATGTTGCTTTGTACTGTTACGCCCAAAAATTTCACAGAATCGACCATATCAATAACTGAATTGTTTAACTGGTATTTCTGAACAATTGGATTCTTTCTATTAGTTACGCTCATTGTCTAGCACTTTTTACAATTTAGTATAAGTTGCCACTCAGCGCACCATTTCAAAATAACATCCAGAACACGCAGAATTTCTAAGCAATAAGCCAAATTCCTTATTTCCCTATAAATAACCGCATCATCAGCAAACAATCTAAAAATGCTTTTCACTTTGTCACTGAGATCATTTATAAAAATTAAGAAAAGAGGTGGTTCGATTACACTTCCTTGAGATACACCCGATGTAACATCTAGATTAGAAGAACTTTTTCATTCAACGACGACATACTGTGACCGACAGTTAGAAAATCCTTTATCCATTCACAAAGCTGATATGATATGCCATATGCTCGAAGCTTCGCTAAAAGGCGGTTCTGTGGCACAGAGTCAAAGGCTTTCTGAAAATCTAAAAAAAAAATGCATCTACTTGTGAACCTGCATCAATAACTTTCATTACGTCGTGTGTAAATAGGTCCAACTGTGTATCACATGATATTTTCTTCCAAAATCCGTGTTGTTAACCAATTATTTTCATCTAGAAAATTCATTTGGTTCGAGAATATAATATGCTTCATAACTCTACTACAAACCGATGTTATAGATATGGGACGATAGTATGCAGGATCACTTCGATCACCTTTCTTGAAAATCTGAGTTACTTGCGCGATTTTCCAGTCTGAAGGTACTTTCGCTCTTCTAATGATTTACTGAAAATATCAGACAGAAATGGCCCGATTTCCGCCGCATACTCTGAAAATATCCTTACTGGAATTTCATCCGGCCAGGTGCTTTCCCCCACATCAGGAGCTCTAATTGTTTAATGATACCTGCAGTATCTATTCGTAATGATTCCATGGCCAAATCGACACGGCGTGGGAAACTAGAATACTATACTTATTTTCATCAGTAAATGAATTTTTTAATACAGTATTTAGTATGTTAGCTTCATCGCACCTTTGATTAATCTCGGAACCTACACGAATTAGTGCTGGAATATTGCTGCTGGTACAATTGACTTTTTGTACATACGACCAACATTTATTTGGGTTTTCTGTGAGATTCTTAGAGAGAGAGTTGGAATGAAAATCATCGAAGGCCTCGCGAAATACATTCTTAATACGTCCTCTTAACTGAGCTAAGGTTTCTAAGTCGCAGTGACACCCCTTCCTTCTTGAGCGTACGTGTAACCTCCTTTGTTTTTTTAGTAATCTTTTGACTTCGCATGAATACCACATGGGATCATTCTTCCTCTTTATTGTTCACTTCGGTATATGTATTTCCATACCTATACGTATAAATCGGTGCCACATCTCTTCAACGGCGTCCTTTGTTGACTTCAAGTTATGGTAATTATTCCTCAGGTAGGTTCTAAAACACTCCTTTGAGGCCTTACTGAATCTGTATACAGTTCGCCCTTTTCTCCTTTTTCGCTTGGGCATTAATTTGATAGTCACAATTACCGCTTTGTGATCGCTTATTCCAGTGGTCGCTGAAATGTCGGTGAACAATTCTGGCCAGTTAGTAACCAGCAAATCTAAAATGTTTTCGCTACCGTTATGACACTGCGTAGGTTCATTAATTAGCTGCTCGAGATGATTATCTGACAACAAATGGTGAATTACTTCAGAAGTTGACTTATCTCTGCTACCTGTAATGTGAACGTAATTACGCCAGTCAATATAAGTCGCCTCCTACAATCACAGCATGATCCTGAAAACTAATAGCTACACTATTTACATTATTGCTTACCTCCTCGGCGATAGCTATGTCAGAATCGGGTGGACCGTAGAAGGTGCCTATGACGAGTTTTGACCCATCAACATTGAGTTTAATGCATATGATTTCACAGATCTTATCGATGTCTATTTCATTACATGGGAGAAATTTACTTACAGCTATAAGTACCCCACCTCCATTAGAAAGTTATATGTATTTATTAAAAACGTTCATGCTATCTTTAAAAGTTTCGGCGGAACTTATTTCCGGTTTCAGCCAACTTTCTGTATCGATAACTATATCCGCTTCTGTGCTACAAATAACGCTTTCAAGTCCCAGTTGTTTGCTACAAACGCTTCTGCAGTTAATTACGAGAATTTTTAACTGTCGAGATTCTTTAACGTTCCCCCTACATTCCCATTGTTGTATCTGATTGGGTTGCCCGTAACTGTATTTCATATTTCGGGACGTCCTCCCTCAGCCTAAAATGCCACCCAGTGCATTCCACACGGCTCCTGTCACCCGTGTAGCCGATTCACGTGTGTAGTGCACACCTGACCCATTATGGGGAACCCCTCATGACTCGACCGTATGGCGAAGATCGAGAAATCTGGAGCCAATATCATCACAGAAACGTCGTAGTCTCTGGTTCGGCCCCTTAATACGGCTCTGAACCAGAGGTCCACAATCAACTCTGTCTACGATCTTACAGATGGTAACTCTGCCTATATCTTGAGGCCACTGGCCACAGAGTTCACCCTTTTCAGCCAGCCGCCGGAAGGAAGAGAGGATAACCTCAGACCCAAGGCTACAAACATCACTGGTGCCGACATGAGCCACAATCTGTAGTTGGCTACACCCCGTCCTTTCTATGGCATCCGGGATGGCCTGTTCCACATCTCAGATCAGTCCATCCGGAATATACACTGAACGTTGGATTTCTTCCCCGAGTAATCCACCATTTCCCTAAGGGGCTCTAATAATTTCCTAACATTAGAGCTCCCAGCTACCAGAATGCCCTTCTATGTTAGCTCAGACCTACAGGACTGGGGGCCATCAACTCGCAGGATGAAAATTGTGGGATTGAATCAGCCTCCGGCAATACCTATACCAGTTGGATAGTCGAACAAGTTCAACGTCTTGGCCTTTAAGCCTGTTCGACTGCCCCCATGTGTGGCTTCGAAGTCTAGAAGCCATACGCCAGTCACCGACGGGTGTCCCCGGAACAGCCTCCAACACTTCAGCCTGGGTTGAAGGTACGACGGTCGATATGGGAGAATCTGTGATAGGCATGGCTACATCAGTTTCCCCAATATCACGATTGCTGCAACCTTTTATGGCAGTTTCCAGCTGTGTAACTTTCACCACCACAGCTGCAAGCTGTGCGCGCAGATCAGCCACTTCATCTCGCGTCTGCACATACCAATCACAGTCCCTAGACATACTAGTTTTGAAAAACGCGATAAAGAAAAAAAGAATAGAAAAAAGGAACAGAAGCTCGAAATAACCTGTACTTCCTACAAAATATAAACACTCAGAGATTGCACTGACCAAATCTATACACCACTACAGGTAAAATATAACAAGGAAATATGCTATTGTACTCGGCGACTGTTCAAACGCTACTAACGAGCACTGCCTACAAAATGTAAACATTCAGAGATTACACTAACCAAATCAACTCACCACTACAGATAATATCTAACAAGAAAATACGCTACTGCATTCGTAGACGGTTCAAACGCTAATTTGTATAAAAGGCTAAATAAGCGAAGTTAAAGTATCTGGCGTTTCGAACAAACAGTATATCAATTTACTTCGCAATTGAATCAAATGTGAGTTTTTAACATAATCTAACATTGTGTAAATAATATAGTAATGCAATTCCTTAACCAAATTAACGAAGATTGATATACATGAATCTTTTAGGATGAATGAAAATATTATACGTGAAAATAAACTTCAATCCACCCATTAGGGGGCGGGTGAATCTAGGTTTACTTTCATTCCGAAAAAAAGTTGGGACAAATTTTATAAAACTTTGTACAAATGTTTCTCGTTGCGGGAATAAAAATAGGGTACGGGTATAGCTACGCCAGCTATACCGTGCAAGTTAACAAGGGCCACCGTTGAAGAAATGTGACATCGATTTATATGTATAGTCAGGAAAGGTATGGAAATATACATACAATAAAGGAAGAGAATGATCGACGATGGTACTCACGCGAAGTCAAAAGATTCCTCATAAGACACAGGAGGATACACGAACAATCAAGGAGAAAGGGTTGTCGTAGCGATTTAGAAACCTTAGCTGAGTTAAGAGGACGTGTAAAGAATGTGATGCGTTAGGCCTTCAACGACTTTCATTCCAACTCTCCCTCTAAGAGTCTCACAGAACACCCAAAGAAATTTTGGTCGTATATACGAATAGTCATTTGTACCAATATTCCAGCACTAATTCTTGAAGGTTTTGAGGTTAATGAAAGTCGCGATAAAACAAACGTACTAAATACTGTATTAAAAAATTCAATTACTGATGAAAATAAGGTTAGCATTCCCGTTTTCCCACGTTGTTTCTAGTTGGTGATGGAATTATTACGAATTGATACTGCAGATATCATAAAACAATTAGAGCTCCTGATGTGGGGGAAAGCACTGGGCCCTAATGGAATTCCAGTAAGGGCATTTTCAGAGTACGCAGCGGTTTCTGTCTGATATATTCAGGAAATATTTAGAAGAGCGAAAAGTACCTTCCGACTAGAAAATCACTCAAGTAACTCCGATTTTCAAGAAAGGTGATCGAAGTGATCCTAGAAACTACCGTCCCATATCTATAACATCTGTTTGTGTTAGAGTTATGGAAAATATAATATCCTGGAACATTATGAATTTTCTAGATGAAAATAATTTGCTTACGACAAAACAATACGAATTTCGGAAGAAAAGATCATGTGAAACACAGCTGGCCCTATTTACACACGACGTAATGAAAGTTATTGATGCAGGTTCACAAGTAGATGCATTTTTTTTTTTTTTTTTTTTTTTTAGATTTTCAGAAAGCCTTTGACTCTGTGACACACAACCGCCTTTTAGCAATGCTTCGAGCGTATGGCATATCGGATCAGCTTTGTGAATGGATAAAGGATTTTCTAACAGGTCGGTCGCAATATGTCCTCGTTGAAGGAGAAAGTTTTTCTAATCTAGATGTTACATCGGGTATACCTCAAGGAAGTGTAATTGAACCACTTCTTTTCTTAGTTTTTATAAACGATCTCGGAGACAAAGTTAAAAGCATTTTTAGATTGTTTGCTGATGATGCGGTTATTTATAGGGAAGTAAGGAATTTGGCTTATTGCTTAGAAATTCAGCGTGATCTGGATGATACTTTGGCATGGTGCGCTGAATGGCAACTTACACTAAATTGTAAAAAGTGCAAGACAATGAACATAACTAACAAAAAGAATCCGTTTGTTTAGAAATAAGAGTTAAACAGTTCAGTTATTGATATTGTTGATTCTAAAATATTTGTGGATAAAAGTACATTGCAACATGAAATGGAACTTACATATTAAGTCGTTAGTAGGTAGAGCTAATTCTAGGCTGCGATTCATAGGTCGAATCTTGAAAAAATTGTAAAGAACAAACAAAGGAGATAGAGTACAAATCTCTTGTGCGTCCAGATTTGGACTACTATCGTGCCATCTGGGATCCGTTTTTTAAGGGGTTGATCGAAAGTATAGAGAAAGTATGTAGAAGAGCCGCTCGATTCGTGACCGCTTGGTATAGTCGTTATGAAAACGTCACAGAACTGATTAGTAGACTTGGCTGAGAGTCTCTGGTCCACATGTGTACTCCCACTTCCACTTACGTGTATAGTGAAATATGTCGTCCACCAACCTATTTGAGCCGGAATTACAGGAAAGATAAGATTAGAGAAATAAGGTGCCGCGCTGGTTCTCAAATGAATTTTTTTTTCCCACGTACTATTCAGGATTGGAATGCTCAGCAGAGAGATTAGCTTTGGCGCTGAACATGGAAGAAGGAATATATGGAGACGACGCAAAGGACCGTTACCACTTACTGGAGTGAAACCGTGTACAGAGAAGTGTTGTGGGGAGGCCGCCATATTGCTTGGTAGTAGAAACATGAGCAATAGGCACAAAAAACTCAAGGGAATCAAAAGACATCCGAGGCACCGCAATTTGATGACGTATTATAATGTAACTCGACGAGACAGATCAAAAATGAAGAACAATATTTTAATATGGTGCTTAGTTCTCGGATATACTGTCTCAAAAGAGTGGTGTTTTTGGTTGAAATTCAGAAGAAACATGTCCCAAAAGTATAATTTGATGATAGATTTTGATGTAACACGACGATACAAATCGAAAATAAAGAATTAAATTTTTCGATATATCGCTTAGTTCAAGAGATATACTGTCTCAAATGTGAGATAGTTAGGTTATGAGTGGATTCAACGATAACAGTGGCGCCGCAAAATTGATGACGAATTCGTATGTAACTCGATGAGAAAAACTGAAAGTAAATAATAATTTTTTTTTTAATATCTCGATAAGTTCTCGAAATATTTTACCTTAGAATTGATGTGGTTAGGTTGAAATGCAGCCTGGACGAAAAGAAAACTTTCGCCATATCCAAATTTCATGAAGAATTCGTACGCGACTTAACGAGACAAATCGAAAATAAAGAATAAATTATTTTGATATTTCGCTTACTCGAGATAATGTACCTTAAATGTGAGGAGGTAAGGGTGAGATCTGGCCTGGAGCACAAAAAAATTTCACCAAAACCACTATATCTCCACCGGGGAAATGCAATACAGGTGTTCCTAGTAATTGTTGTTAGAATGAAATACGGCCTGAAAAAAAAAAAAAAAAGTCACTAAAATTACTAGGAACTATACCTATAACTGATTTTTAACATGCTATAACTCGAAAACCAAGCAATATATCAAAATATTTTATTCTTTATTTTCAATTTGTATCGTTGAGTTCTATAAGAATTCATCATCAGAATGTGGTGCCATGGTAATGATAGAATTGCCGGTTATGATGCAGACTGGATCAAAAGATAATTTTGCTGCACATGCAGATTGGGTGTTTTATTTTTTTTACTAATCCTTGTGGTTAGGTTGATACGCGGCATGGGCTATAATAAAAACGTCACCAAAATCTGAAATTTTAAAAATAGCCTAAGTCAATGTTTAGAATTTTCAAAAAAATGATCACTTCAATAGACCTCATAGTTTCTGAGCTTACTTCGAAGATATTGTGATGTTGGTGGCCTATATAATTTTACCAGCAAAATAAGTCCATTCATAAGTCAGAAGCTAACAACTAATAACAAATAAATTGTTTGTTCCCTTCTGGTACACACCGCATTTCAACCTACCAACATTTCCATTAATATTGTCGCTCCAAAATCAAACTATGTACACACACCTAAACACATGAAATGCATCGCGAACTAAATTTCTGGCAACAACGTTTATTTAATCACGTTTAGTAGTTTTCACAGCACAAATTATCGCAATTAATTCCATAGTACACTTTCAGTGTAAACTGAAACTTGAGTAAAGCCTGCAGCATACCATATTCACTGTGTCGAGATGTAAACTTGATCCGCTTAAATTAAATTTTCAACACTTGTCTACAATAAGGCTAGCTTTTCAGGTACAAAGTAGTAAAATATACTAATTGTCTACAGTACACCAACAAAAATTTGAGAATGATATGATCCTATTGAGAGCAATGAATAAATTTATAGCGACATGTCCTAATATTGCAGTTAGCAATCAGATACTTCAAGAACGATAGTTACAATGTGACTTACTTATGAAACGCTATTCCGGGTCGTTTTATATCTTGTCTGTTTGTGCCACCATATGCAACACAACTTGGCATTATAGAAAACTTTAGAATATTAGAAAATAAAATATTCTCAGCAGCTGACATAATGCAAACAGCCAAATGTTTTGGGGGGATCCCGTTGGTCGCCGCGCATGCACAGTAGGAGAGCAGTTTTTCATGAGGTTTTACGTATTTAGCGGTATTTCGTATCCACATATTCCTTCCTCCATGGTGCTGAGCAACCTCTGCCCCCCACAATTTTGTGAATTGTAGAGTATATATGTAGATGTAGATGAACTCCGCTAAATCAGTACAAAAGAAGTGGAAGTGAACATGGGAGTGCCACAAGGTAGCGGATTGGGACCATTGTTAATGGTTAATCTAATTAATTAATGTATTGATGATTTACTATCAGAAGTTAGATTAAAATAATGCTATTTAATAGGAACAAAATTGCAGAAGACTAAAAAACTGCTGTGTGTTCTGATATCGAGCTGGGTGAGTCAACATGGGACGAAGATGAATGCAAAGAAGAGTCAGCTTATTAGGTACACAGATAAAAAATTGAGAGTTTACTACGATTATAAAAAGTGGTGAAGGAATTGTTTGTTGAAATTTGAAACATAAATACCTTGGAATAACATTTGACAACAAACTTGACTGAGTAGGACACATTGGACAGGCAGCTGGGAATAGTTCCAAAATCTTTCACTTTTTGGAAAGAGTGATGAGAGGATGTGCCACAGAAGTAAGGGAACTAAGTTACAAAACTTTTGTCAGACCAGTGCTTGAATATAATCGTGTAGTAAGGGACCTACATTTTGGGTATCAAATACAGGAGTTGGAAGCGGTATAAAGAGGGGCTTCTGGAAATTATCGCAGAGCACAACAATGGACCTGGGATTGGGATTTATTGGAAGACAAGAGGAGGGTGTAGAGAGTCACGGGAGTGTACCAGGCGTTTATTTGTGATGAGGTATGGAAAGATATTGTTTGAAGATTTAACAGAGATGCTTGGAAGTTAAAAGATGACCGCAAGCTGGCACTCGATTTCAGGCCTAAGGGAGTTGGAAGATTTTGTTTCTTAAGTAAGTGCTTCAGGGATTGGAATAAATTACCATGAGAAATGATCATTAATTACCAAAAACGCTAAAACAGAGTAAAGTTGAAATCAGTAAATGGCAAAATTAAGCGGGAAACCATAGAGGGAAAACAGGTGTGTAGGGAAATTACCACCGCATCGTACGCTCCATTGCTGTTAAATTAAATTAAATGTGCGCTCAGATTTTTTGTAGTATGTGCTGCTTGGAAATGGCAAATTACATTGGAAAATACGACGCTGATCATTGCAGGACAGCGAAGTGTTTTCGCCATGTTGATTCGCAGCAGAAGACGTCTGTTGCATGATCCTTTCTACTAGAAATCACTGTAATCGTTCCAGACATTGTTCTGCAAGAGACATTACAATCCCCTAGAGAAACGATCAGTTAGACTTAATCTGTGTAATTATACCTGGTTCACAAACGCTATTCTTCCTCAGTAAAGTATTTTTGTAGTATCCAACTTTTTCAACCACGAATACCGGAACAAGATCTTGCTTGTCCAACGATAATGCGTTTTAAGTCATTTGCATCGAACTGGTATTCCAATGCGAACATGAAAACTAATCAAGACATAGTTCCATACTCATCATATTAGAATGAGAATGTGGCGTTATTCAGAGTAGTGGTTCAATTTGATGCAGAAGGGTTGGCTGTGGAGTGTCGTAAATAATAATGTAATCTGTGGGAATATTGTAAAACATTGCGATGACCTGGTGAGAAAGAGAAAATACGCATAGTTACATAGTCCTATTCATCAGTCGTAAAACATATCAAATTGCGGTGTTTGATTCCGACCAATGCCGTCATTTTTTTATTTTTTTTAATGGGATATTGCCCTTCCTATATCCATCACAATTGATTCGTGATTACTTATTCTTTCTGTAAACTGAGGTACCCCGTAATTATCGTCAGGTTTTATTAGTAAGATATCAAACTCCTTCCCTAATTAAGGTATTTATAAATATCGATTCCCTTATGCTAATAATATTTATAATTTCCAGTTTATAACTGATATATTAAAGTCTCCAATTATAATGACTATCCAACTCACAGCTCTGAACTCCATACATAACTATAGTTTCCCTCTGAGGTCCTCATTATGCTCATACATTCATCTACCACAGTAAGCAGCTAAGGCTCTTATTATAGTTTTTATATTCCCCGAGAATTATTCCCCTAGTAACTTATAGCTGCTGTCAATGACTAACAGCGAACAGCCGGTAATCCTTGCTAACCAGTGTAAATGCTGCTCTACCAACTTGTCCTTCATCTCAGCGGTACACCCTGAGAAACTTGATTGCCGAACATTCCTTATTTCAGCTAAGACTATGTACGATCTGTGCATCTCTTCTAAGTTTCTGTTGTCTATTTTTTGTGTTCACTTTGATTCAGAGTTTACTATTAGTATTCTTATAACTAACTTTGGTATAGAACCATCATTAGTCTTACTTGGGAACCATCAGACCTGTTCAGAATGGATTTTGATCCCCCGACTATATGTTGAAGGGTATTTACTCCATATGTCAGTGTTACAATTATTTCTTCAAAATGAGCCCTGGATATCGAGAAATTAACTTGGAAACATACGCAAACACATTTTAAATATTATAATTTTAGTACATTGTTTAAAAGCTTCAGCGTGGTGTATGGGGTAAGGTGCTAACTTCCCATTTTGCAAACCCGGGTTCAAATCCCCATATTGCCAAATATTTTTATTTCTTTTTTTATATGCAGTAATCATTGAGCATTAATTTTATTCATTTAAAATTCATTTACGAATTTTTATTATGCGAAATAACAGACATTATGTTAGTTTCAAACATTTACATGCTACCACCACTGAACGGAAATAAGTATAACTGTGGTAGGGGGGAAAAAACCCCGACCTTATGGCTGTAATATATTTACTTTTCGATATTAATTGTAGAGATACTAGTATAGAAACGATGAACATGAAATATACCTGTTTCATTAAAAAAAAAAAAACACATAGACAATAAACAATGAAATAATGATTTCCTAAAAAAAAAAAAGTTGGGACTGTATATTCTGTAATATTTTGTTTTAAAAGTTATTTTGCATAATAAAAATTCGTAAATGAATTTTAAATGAAATAAAATCAATGCTCAATGATTACTGCATATAAAAAAAGAAATAAAAATATTTGGAAGTATGGGGATTTGAACCCGGGTTCGCAAAATGGAAAGTTAGCACCTTACCGCATACACCACGCTGAAGCTTCTAAAGAATTTATTAAAATTATAGTATTTAAAAAGTATTCACATATGTTTCCGCGTTAATTTCTCAATACCTAGGGCTCATTTTGAAGAAATAATTGTAACAACGACATATGGAGTAATTACTCTTCAACATATACTCGGGGGATCGAAATCCGTTCTGAACAGGTCTGATGGTCTCCAAGTTAGTTCAATACTCATTTACTTCCTTTACATTTATGGCTTCTCCCACCGTGCAACTGTAATATTATCCTTATGGACATCTCTTTTTATGCCCTTACCAGTAGCCTCTAATCTAATACTCACAATGTCCAGACACCATCGTCATTGGAAGGAAGAATCCCTCACAATTTTAACTAACAACTCAGGGATTACCACCTTCCGACTTTTATTTTTGTGTGGCCTAGTGTAATCATACCTACCAATGGTGTTCACAGTCAAAACTCCCATGATTAACGTCGTTCGTTTAATAAGCATCACCTCAAACTGTTTGTTTACCCGCTTCACATCTAGGTTTAAATGTTTCCCATTATTGCGATACAACATTGGTATCAGAGCCATAGTATTTATACTTTGGCTCTGCCACCAAATTACTCAAATACCTCTATATGTTATAAGGTGTATTTCTGTCGAAGCCTTTTCCCGCACTTGCTATTTTTACTTTCCTTTCCTCTTTTCTGGAACAACTAGAGGCTGGTCGAATATTATCTTCTGCCTTATGAAGTGTTACATTTGGTTTTAAAACTCCTGTGATCTGGTAGTTTGCACCTAAGTGATCCCGAAGAATTGGGCTTACATCTCCCCATACATTCTGTCTACCAGAAAAATTTCTCCTTTTTTTGAAAAAAAAAGCTGGTTTCCTCCCTAAAGATTTTCAGTACCTCAGTACCTCTACGTCTACATCAGGCTCTTCCCCTTCTAACTGTGTGAAACTCATATCTCGCCAAAATACCCGAAATGCCTGCACCGTTATTTTGTTTGCCCCATTTGCTCTAATACCTGTTACCAGCTACAACTATTCCACTTACCGTTCCCCCTCCTTATCTTACCATTATTCTTTTCCACATGTATCTGTCATGTCTTAAGAGCCTAATTTCCATTCTCTTTTCACTCAAGAATACATTGCTTCCAACACAGTAATTAATTACAGCCACCGTATTAAACACAATGTATTGAACTAAAGCATCTCGATTACTCTCATATTATATACTAGCATTTACCAGCTGCTTTGCACGCTCAGATCTTGAAGTGTGTAGAAATGAGGGTAGTCTGACTCTTTCTACACAAATCCCAAACTGGTACTAACCTTTTGAAATTTGAAGTATCTGCCTCCACAAAATGTCCTCTTCACGTTTTACACTCTCCTTCTTCGGAAAAATTGCCACAAGTTATGTTAAAAATGCCTAAATATGAGATTCTGTGCATCTGCGTAATGTTGCCAGCACTGTAAAAATTACGCAAAAAAACTATCGGCACAGGGATCATATCAACATAAACAGGTCTCGTTTTGTCATAGAGGTTGTGGTTAGGTTGAAATTCGGCCTAGACCAAGAAAAATAATGTTTGGGAAAATCGTTCTGTGGAATCCATCTAAAAATTGGGTATTTGTTTACTACGGAAGCAATGCATTGTCTCCGATCGGTGGTATCGATTCTAAGATGGCAATCGTTTTTGTAGGGCCTACATCTTGGGCAAATATTTTTTATTTGTTAATTTCGTGCAACTTTTTACAATGGAGAGAAGCATAGACGGCAAGAAAATATTACAATAAAGGATTTAACTAACATTTAAATAGATTTTCATTAATTTTGCAGTGCCATCTAGTAGCTGGGCGTCTCTCTCACATTTTGGCATTTTTAATTTAATTTGTGGTAACTTTTCCGAAAAAGGAGAGTGCAAAACATGAAGAGGATATTATAACGAAGCAGTTAATCCAGATTTCAAATGGATAGTACCAGTAGTAGACAGCCTCCCCCTCGAAAAAAAAAAATGTTTTACCCTTTTTATTTTAGTGTCAAATATTAATGCAGAGAAGAAAAATATATAGATTTCATTTTAAAAAAAATCCTTTGTTTTAGTTATTACCTTAGATGCGGTTTTCATACTGATGTTCAAAAGGTATTGTTTTTTTTGTAGGAATTGTATTTTAACACAGTTTAATATATGAAATATAAGAAACTAAAGTGTAGCGACTACTATGTGGCCGAGGGTTGTGGACCAATTACTGATCTAGTAGCCACAGTCACAGACGCAGCCAGGATTAACGAGAGGTAGGCCGGAGGTAAATGCTAGACTTACTTGTTTTGTGATTGTCGACGTACTGCAGCTCCGCGTCCCAGTCTTCCAGATACAAACTGCTATAGGTTAGGGTCTCAGCTCTGACTATTCTAACTGTTAGACCGGCGGGTTGTATAACTACAAGATTTAGATGAACAACCAGTCGTTTTTGCCTCTATGCTGTGCCAAGTTACAGCTTTGGTTGCTTCAAGCAGAGTCCACGGCAGTAGTTACCAAAATAATGTCAAGTTAACTTACATACAATTGCGATGGCTGGCTGGCTTCGGGGGCGGCGGGGTGAGGCGCTGACCGCCGCACCAAGCGTGGTGGTGTAACGGCTAGCGTTCTTGCCTCGCATTCGGGAGGACGGCGGTTTGAATCCCCGTCCGGGCATCCAGATTTGGGTTTTCCATGGTTTCCCCAAATTACTCCGGGTGAATGCCGTATGCTTCCTTCAAAAGGCCATGGCCGAATTCCTTTCCATTCCTTGCCCCCATCCTTTCCCGTCTCTAAAGACCTAGTTGTTATAGGAGACGTTAAGCAGTTAAAAAAAAATAATAAAAAAAACTGACCGACGCAGAGATGGCGCGTTGTGGTTTTGAACTTGTTGCCCCCGAGGCTCCAAAACCCGGGGTTTATATTGTGGATCGTCGCGTGTCGTCACTCGCGACTTTTCTAGAACGTTCGCGGCGGGCCATGTCCGACCGTCCCAGTATGTCACAGAGTTGCTGACGCCGTGCCAATGACCTGCTAGTTCGGCTGATCGGCAGTGGCCGCTCGCCTCGGGTGTGCCTTAATTCTTTACTTCAATTTACCATAAAAACGTACTATTCCCAAAATGCCCTCTACAAAAGCTATGTGAAACATTATCACTAACATTCCACTAAGCGCGTACCGAGAATCAATAATCCTTCAGGTCAGAAATTTACTGAGGACATACCTTTCCATATAAAGTGCATGTTATGGCAAAAAGAAATGTACCTTAGTTATAACGCAAAATGAAAGTTACTGTCTGCGATAGTAATGGCCGTTAATTCTAAACTATGGTCGCTGCCAACGATAATATTGCAGCAAGGAATGTACTAAGATCACTCGCAAGATTTTTAAGGCAGTTTTATCATTACCGTGGCGCCACAATCTGATGATGGATTTTTATAGAACTCGGCAAAACAAATTGAAAATAAAGATTTTTTTGATATCTTGCTTGGTTTTCGAGATATAGCATGTAAAAAATCAGTTATAGTTATATTTCCTTTTGCTTTTGGGTCCAGGCTGTATTTCATCCTAACAACAACCACTAGGAAGAAATTAAAACACCTATAGAGCATTTCCACCGTGTAGATATAGTGGTTTCGTGAATTTTTTTCTGGTTCATGCCGAATTTCGCCCTAACCTCCTCAATTTTGAGATACAATATTTCGAGAACTAAGCGAGATATCAAAAACTTTTATTCTTTTCTTTCAATTTGTCTCGTCGAGTTACATAAGAATCCATCATTAAATTACGGCGCCACGGTAATCGTAGAATCCCCTTTTTTAATACCATATAAATACATTCCTAATCGATGAGTAATAACATGTATTTTCTTCTTAATGGCTTTTATACAATTATCCACATTTCGAGCCATTTTCCTTCACGGTTTTTCAGAACTGAAGTAGTTAGATTGAAATGTAGATAAGTATAAACATTCGTAATGATCTATCTCTGGTGGTAATGAAAAATATTAACTTATTTATATTAATTTAACTAAGTTAAAAAAATGGAGGACTGCACGATAACCACGATTCCGCAAATTTATATGGATATATAATTGTTAACACAGCTGAAATTATAAGCACTAAGTGTAAACCTTTGCTGGGATTTTATGTGTAAACTTTGGCTGGGATTACATAGCTAAACATAAGCGTTGGTGAGAATGTAGCTATGGACATAACGAAACATATTATTTCTGTAATATTCTACTTACTAAAAAAATATCTTATTTTTAAATTCGGTTACGGAGAATTTCACGGTAACTGTAGTGCCGTAAATTTATTTAGAGATATATATAGCAGTTTTATTTATTAATAATAATAACAGCATATTTTTTCTGATTGGATATTGGTTGTATTTTGACGATATATTGATTCGATCAATTATTTCTGCTTTAATATAGCTCATACAACTAATCTTACGCGTTAAGAATTATTTCAAATTTCCTTCGTTTTCAGAGACACCAAATTACTAATGTCGTTATTTCACCCGCATTCCAAAGTTTCAAGAATCGATCCAGAAACAGTGAATGTATTAATGCGGATGTCAGCATGGACCAGAATGAAAATTCACTCGCTTTGTTAGAGCATAACGCATAACAGCATCTTTTTTTTGGATAGTTTTCTGATTGGTTTTATTTTGATGGTAGGTTGATTAGATCAATTATTTCTGATTCAAAAAAGAAATTTACACGGATTAAAACTAATCTTACGCGGTTTTACACGTTAAGAATTATTTTTAATTTCCTTCGTTTTCAGTGACACCAAATTACTTATGTAGTTATTTCACCCGCATGTAAGTAATTCCAAGAAATTCAAATGTTTCAAGAATCGATCTCGATACAGTGAATGTATTAATGCGAATGTGCCAGAAGCTATGATTTACGAAAGGAATCAGCCAAATTTGTGGTTAGGTTGAAATGCAGCCTGGACCAGAATGACAATTCACTCGCTTTGTTAGAGCATAAGGCATAATGGATTTAGTTTTATTATTCTTTACACGGTGTAGCATAGGGTTTTAGGATGCAATTTAATTGGTTCAATGATGCTATCGTCACTAACTCAATAACATGTTTGGCAATAAACTTTGCTAAATCAGGGTTATGAGACTTATTTAATAGAAATAATAGTTTATTTTACAGACCGTGGTTTGAATAGCAGCCAAAATTTGTGCAAACGTTCCTTGGGAAATATTTCTGAAGAATATTTGCACATTATACCCACCAAATATATATATTAATCGAATAAAGTGTATCGAAACATGGGCAGTTCCGCACAAGTAATTATGAAAGAGGTATGTCTTGTTACCTGTTGATATTTATGGTAGTTGTTTTTCAGGCATCTTTCTTTGAGAAGTAAACGGAATTTCGTATCCATAATGATATGTAAGGAAGAAGTATTGGCTTATTAACCGTCGCTTATTATACGGTGTTCAGTGATGACGAAGACATATTGTTCCAGAGACAAACTGTTTATCTGTCTACCATAGACAATCTATGACTAAAACATTAGTAATCCAAGGCATTTCGCAAGGTAACTGACCTGTAGTGATGCAAGTCAACACTTATTATGGTTGATTCACGTATTCCGTTTATTTTCAAGCACTGCGATTCAGAAAACTAAATAAGAATTAAGTAAAACATAAAATGTAATCCTAAGTTTTATTATATTTTTGCAAAAGGAGTGCGCGTCTGAAGTGCATAATGATCGGCAGCCCACAATTTTCCAAACGTAAAGGTTTTTAATTGTTTGCTCCTTCCCACGGTACATATAAGTCATTAGCTATTTTCCCAGATTTTAACTGGCACCATTAGCTCTAAAAACTTAAAAACCACATCGAAATTGCTGCAGTACTTATTGCGCGATACCCGTTCCAGTAAAGAGACACACGCAGCTTGCTTACAGATATGTAATAGTATAGATAAGAGTTTCTATTTGATTTAATATTTCTAAGGGACTTTGCTGAATTTTTTTTATTATTATTGCGATGGTATATATGCTATGGGTAAGCTTCCGACCCCCCAACTTTAATATTTCTTGGCTAATTGATTTAATCATCGGAAGTCTTTGCTGGAGACTGACTGCATTCTCTTATAACAATAGCAAAATAGTAGGGCACCGACACACAAAAATAATAATAATAATAAAATACATGGTTAGATATTGAACAACACAAAATCAAATTATATTCTATCAAATCACATTGATACAAAGGTCTATACTTGAAATAGGAACTCGTATTCAATGAAATTCGTAAAATTGTCTAGTAACCAATTAATCTGCACTTAACATTCACAAGTAAGCAATTAAAGAAGTCTAGCTTGAGATTCACAGGTAAGCAATTAAACATGTCCATACAGTTCTCCAGGTAGGCACACTAAATATCAGCTATTCACCAGCGTTATCGTAACACAAGGCAATTATACACTTCCTTCTAATGTCATTAATTTACTTCCCTTTACAACCTGTAGCGAGAGTGAGCGTGAGTACAGAGAGAGAGTAAATATAAAAGGACTTACATCTAGCAGGTAGTGCCACACTGGAACACGTTGAACGAACTAAACAAAGCTCTATTGTATCCTAGTGGGCCGTAAGCATGGAGCAAATTCCTACCTCCATGGTTGCTACCAACCCTGTCTTCCTGAATTTCTTTCTGTTTTTCCATTCCCTCTACCTTATGGACGAATCCACAGATAATACCCCTGCGAGGAAGTGACTTTTAACGTTCGTGGGGTGGTACTAAAGGCCGAGGTTACACAGTATGAGTTTCTGACCTGACAGTGGACAGCTACTGCACCTGTGTGCTCGCATGGCAGTAGCTCGACTCGCCTCGCCCGGTCACTCAAGTGCGAGTTGCTGGCGTGAAAGTAGACAGCTATTGCTGCGTGTACTCGCATCTTTTCAGTAGCTATTCATAGGTCTCGTGCAATGCTTCATGCAATGTCGTCGTAAAAGACACGACCGATCACAGTTCATACCATAATAATAGTGGTTACAAAAATACTTAGCGGTGAAATACTTCGAGCTGAAAGTGCTGTGCAAAACAGGAGAAAAACAGAGCGATAGGGGTTAGGAATTGGATGTAAAGGAAAGAGGCAACGCAGACAATATTTAAAAAACTATATAATGAAGATCCCCGAGAATATAAAGCTGTTATGAGAGTGACACCTTAAATCTAATTGCTCCAAAAATTTAACCTCTTGATACACACATGAGGAATGCTATACCTGCAAGTGAAGTTGGAGATAATCCTGGTATACCTATCTTCTGGAATATCGTAAAGATTGTTGCCGATATTTTTCAGAATTTCAAAAGCATCCATTGTTAAAATAATATCAGAAGTATGTGATGCTATAAATGAAACTCTAAACGATTGTACTGAAGTAAGTAATTTTTATTATTCTAACTAAATTCGCAACTGATTTGTTAACGTCTTTTTGATGTATTAGAAATGAACCTTACATAGTAATTCAATACTACGTAGCTTACTTTATTATATGAGAGAATGTCATTGCCACACCAAATACATCACTTGCGAAGATTGTTCCATTGTGCAGAGTGTACAGACACTGAAGGTTCAACAGGCATAATAAGCAGTCATTGGTATAGAGGTTAGTGGCAAGTTTGGTGGGAACTCTACAGTCAGCTGTGGTGATGGAGTAGACTCGGAACTGTAATCAGGTAACTACACATTTGTAGCACAGAGGGCTTTCTTACACTATCTAGACAGTATTGCCTGTATTTCATTCGTCGCAACAATTCTATTAATTGGCGGTAATTATCTAAGCTCCAGTGCTACTTGTCTTCCAATTGCACCACATTCATCTTCTGATTCTCTTGAACCACTACTGGAAACACAAAAACACATGCAGCAACGAATAATGCACCTGGCGTGGTCCCGGGCTTACGAGCTACTGTCATTTCGCAAAAACCGTGCAAGTTGACGTCGGAGTCGAATGCGAGTTGCTGCTGGTGGCGTGGTGGGGTAAGGCGAGAGGCGAGTAAAATCAAAAAATGTTGTAGTAACTCGGATGCGAGCTACTGACAGACTCGCACATGACAGTGACTCGTACTATGCGGTCACACGGTGCGATTAGTTGCACTGCACTAACTGACTAGGCCAGTTTGGATGCTAGCTCACACTGCGTAAAATTCTACTGTTTAGAGAAATTTCAGTTAAGGTCCAGCAGGAATAAATGAAGAAATTGTTCCAATTTTTTGGTATTACATATCTACCACAAAAATTTTGATTGGAAGTTACAGATTCTGATAGAAGTAGTCTCTAGTATTGTGGAGATTGAGCCAGGGGGGCTCTAGACGTATTGACACTGTGATGTGTCACCACCTTCTAGTCAATAATAAATAAATTAAAAAATAAATGTAGTGAAAGAGAAACAAATATTTATAAATACGGCATTCTCTACTCTACGATAACTTATGACCGCAGGGGAAAATATTGAACACTATCTGTTGGCCACATTAGTGAACTGTTTCGCTATGTGGAGACAGTTGCGGGATGTCACAAATCGTGCATGCGCTCTAGCGTTTTCGTGGAAATATTCAAGGGAGGGGGTTAGCTTTGTCAGTGGCGAATGGACTCAACTTTGTTCTGTCTCACGCTACCCCGGGCATTGGACAGACACGCGGGCTGTGAACATTGAAACGCTTTCTTTGTTGATGAAATCAGTTTATTTACATTCCTAAACGTGGTCGTAGTTCTTCAGTGAGTCGTTGTAGACTAAGAGCTGTATTTCTAATAGGTTTTGCCGGCTACAACGTTAGATTTTATAAGGCGCGCTGATCGGCGCGCCAAGCTCAGGGTGGGAACGGCTAACGTTTTAGCTTGGCCTAAGTGCCATATTGGCTTCCATAACAGCGTTCTGAAATTCCTAACTCGAATATACTTCCTGCCTCACTCTCGCTACCGCAAAATTGAAATTCTTAATTCTATTTAGCACTCTTAATGTTCCTACTTTTTGTTTTTTACCTCATGTATATGCCTTGTGGAATCACACATGGTGGAAATTTGCTCACGTTGAAACATGGTCATCTTTTCCCTTCCATGCACTACTAAATCTTTTACCAGTATCTTTACAAGCATCATCGCCAATATTCACCTTCTACACTCCCAGCCTTCACTTCACCCTGCACCTATCTTCCAATGACTTTTTTTTATACAAGTTAGTGAATGTGTTGGCAGTAATTTCCACCGACTAGTTGACCTCCGACTCCTGCATTTGATACCTAAAATAACGGTCTGACACTACACAACAATATTCGCACTGATTCAAGGGGAATAGCCAAGATTAGCTTCAGGGTGGGGTAAATAAAGGAAACTTAATAAAAATGCTTGTTGAAAATGGGTTTGCTTAAAAAAATTAAACACTCAATTAACTTATTTAAGCACTAGTCTGCGAGGGTTCTGGATAAATTTTGATTTTTTTTTTTTTTTCAAATTTATTTTGCAGTGTTTGTTAACTCCAATGAAAACGCACGAGTATGGACGACCACCAACTCGTCAGAGTACTCATCAACTCTAATCGTGACCTAATGCGCCGTGGGTCAATTTCAAAAAGTAAATTAAATATCAAAGTGAGAATATTTATTTTCATATATTTTTCGCTCGACTACATGAGGGAGGCAGCTAGGGTGGGACAAGCTCCCCACCCCAGTTACGCCCATGCAATGGTCTGACTAAAGTTTTGTAACACAATTCCATCACTTTGTGGCATATGCCACCATCCAAATCATTCAATTAATTGTTTTGTAATAATTATTTTATTAAATGTACTGCTAGTATAATTAATTTATATATGTTTATGAAAATATAATAATATGTATATGATGTATTTCTGCTCTATAATTATGTCGTTGGGTATCTTTAGTTAGAACATGATTAGATCTGTAAGAAGTAAAATAGGGTCTTTGATCCGCTAGCGCGAACAAAGTAGCTGAAGTTGCACTGTAGAAATAGCAGGCATAAATGGAGTGGGCGATATACCTTGTATGCTGCGGCATGAATTGTTTGTTTATATGTGTATAACGCGACTAGCATTGAAGTACATGAATAGCAGATGTATTGTAAAACGAATTGTAACATGAGTTCAATTGGTTAGTTTGATATTAAAGCCACATAATGGATTTCAATTAGTGCATTTATCATTGTTTAAGGGTAGCAACCTGACCTTGTACTAGAATTGACGGTTAACCAAAGCATAAATAAAAGTAACCTCTATGCTACATGCGCGTGTCGAGAGCATTGAGGAAGGAAATATTCCTTCCTCCATGGTCGAGAGACAGTATTAGGGGCCAAACCGTTCAAAGACCATAGTAAAAAAGTCGCTAGTAATTGGAAGCAGAGTTGATTAGTAGATTATATTAGGTGACTTTCTGTTTGAAGCAATTAAAAGAAGGGGGGTTACAGCTTCTCTGGTACATCCTCCTCTCCAATAAAAAGAAAGGAATTTTAAAGTGCAATAATTAAATTAGTAAGTACTTAAACTTCAGCTTTATAAAATGTCTAAAAAAAAAAAACAAACAAAAAAAAAACCCGATTATGAAGGAATTGACAAAATGAGGAAAGGTTTTGTATGTTTATTCACTGGAAGGTGAATTGCTTGTTGAAGGATTAAATGTCAGTGGACAGCAAACTAAACTGGACAGGGCACAACATGGAGGTTGCAGGGTTCTTAGTTTTGCATCTATTGGAAAAGATAATAATAGGATCGCTTATAAAAGTTTTGTAAGGACCTTGCCAGGGTATTGTGGGACGATATGCCAACCTAGATTATGAGTATCAAATACTGGAGTTGGAAATGTGCATTGGAGGGCAGCTAGACATGTCTGCAAATTACAGAGGTATGCACTCACGAACTAAAATGATAAAAGCATTTGTTTGGGAGTCATTGCAGGATAGAAGGCGAGTGAATAGGCCTATGGGCATTTACAATGCATATACGAAGCGGGACCCAAAAATAACCGGAATCGTAATGTTGAGCATCGTGTACTTGTAGTACCAGGTTGAGCGGCCAGAGGTCTGTTACAGGACCTCGCTGAGTCATTCCACCAAGCGGCGTCACCCGACAGTGACTACTGTGGTTTCTCTGGCAGTTCTTTGTATGTGTGTACAGCGCTGACGTGATACGAAAAGATGACTGATTCTTACGAACAACTTGGGGCTGTGGATTTCTTTTTTTTTTTTTTTTTTTTTTTTTTTTTTTTTCGGGTTCAAGCCTGTCGTGAAATGAAGGACGCATTCAAAGACGATCCAATTTTTTTCCAACAAAATCATCACAGGCGACGAATCATGGTGCTATGGGTACGATCCAGAAAGTAAACAACAGTTAAGGTAATGGAAGTCAACTGGCTCACCTCGTCCATAAAAAGCTGAAAGTTCGTCAGGTGAAGTCGAATGTGAAGACAATGTTGATCTGTTTTTTTTTTTTTTTTTTTTTTTTTTTTTTTTTTTTTTTTTTTTTTTTTTTTTTTTTTTTTTTAACATCAAAGGGATCGTACACTCAGAATTTGTCCCTATAAACCAGAGAATACTATTTTGAGGTTATAAAAATGCCGTACAGACGTTTGGCACCAAAACGTCTGGCTTTCTAGAATTCCGGTGAGTTGTTCACGCGTCACGACAACGCTCCCGTGCACACGGCTCTCAGTACTCACCAGTTTTTGGCCTCAACGAAGACGACTACCAAGACCCAAGCGCCCTATTCGCCAGATTTAGCACACTCGGACTTCTTCTTATTCCTGAGAATGAAAAGGGACTTGAAAGGGAAGCGTTTTGCCAATGTCGAAGACGTAAAACGCAATGTGCTTGCAGGTATGAAAAAAAACGAATTTAAAAGATGCTTCCAACACTGGGGTGAACGTTTGGACAAGTGCATTAATGATAATGGAAAGAACTTTGAAGGAGATTAAGGTTGTATTTGAAAAACAATAAAGTAAACGTTTACTATAAAGAAATTCCGTTATTTTTGGGCCCCCCTCGTATTGGTGATGAATGCTTGATAAATAGTTATGGAAGATTTAAAAACAGTTATGGAGGGAAAAAGAGGACCATGACAATCAATTGATTCCAGGCATAATACAGTGGGAAAGTTTTCATTTGTAGACAGGTGATTGAGAGAATGGAACAAGGAGTGAGTGAACAAGAACCTCAAACTGTAAAAGATTTTTAAGCTAAAATACGCAGGCGGAAATTAGAAGTGCAACAATCAGACAGAGATGTGATAAATGAATAAAATTTGGCCCCAAGTTTCCCTATATGAAGAGTATTAAATGAATAAAAATGGAAACTTTTACATGTGGTAGTATGAGAGTTACAGGGCTGTTTATATGCAAAATTGCTATGATGTTTGGTGTAACATGGCACTTTTTTTGTCCAGAAGTTCTTGTTGACCTAGGATGCCAAGGCGAAGAGTGTTAGCTCTCTACACCCAAATTTCTAACTGTGAGAGAGGTCGAAATGGGTTCACCATATCGTGAAGGATTGACCTCAGTGCAGTGAATGAAAGAATTATATTGTTGCACTGATTTCTCCCTTCAATTTTTGCCACTAGTTTACTGAATCCCCTAATAATGATCAGAACTGTTTTATGGTCACCTATTTCTTCAGTTTCTTCACACCACACAAGGTTGTCATCGGGATATATTAGAAACATGTCCAACATGTTTGATTCCCTTGTTTCCTGCTCTACAACTTGTGTAAAGTCTCCTTTGTGATGAAAATAGTTTTTTTTTTTGGTGGGGGGGATGGGTGACCTTTTTTAATTTTTCATTTATTTCTTTTGACAAGAATGCTGCCAGATTACAAGAAAACCGACAACTAATGTTTATTTTGTTCTGTTGGCATTTATACCGCTAGGCATATTTAAATATACCATTAACACAAAATCAATGCAAGATATCGAACACAATGCCTAGACGTTCCAATTGGCCGATTAACCAAAGCAAACAATGACTGAATTTAACGTTAATATGATTCAGGAATTATCAAATTAAATTAAATATTAAAGTTAATAAAATATGCATGATATTTCGTGATAACAAACATCAGCAATTAAACCATATGCTAATGAACATGAAAAATAATCTCGGGCGCCGTTAATACAAGAAAACGTTATACAACTCGTGATAAGCAAGGGGCCTCCACAACACATAATGTTCTGCCAAATATGCCAACTAGCTCAGAATGGTTCTGCTTGATGAGCAGAGGTCTTTATCTTAAGTCGCTTACGGGTCTGTTACAGTCCCAAGAACCAAATGAAGCATGACCTGGCGTAAGCACATTACCATCTCGTAGACGGCGTCTATGGTGAGTGCCGCACTGTGCGATATCGATCCTGCGAACAGATGAGGATCACCAGCCAGTGGTCACAGTACGGTCACTGTATGGCACCATCCAGGGTAGAACCGTCTATCCCAGACCGCGTACCAGGCCAGATTACCCTTCTCCACTCTAGGAAAATATGGCCTCCCTCTCCTCGTCGCCGAAGAACATGCGGGTAGAAAGAATAAGCCCTGTTTTAACTGATGAGAACCCCAACGTTACAATCTTTCACTATAGTAAGCAGTTAACTCTCTAATGTTACTTATTATTACCCCGGAAATCTACACCTTAAGTAACTCATGGTCATGATCTATGATCACCAGTGAAATTTAGTAGTCTTTAGTAACCAGTATCCACTATCTCTGCGGTGTACTCTGCAACCATCGGGTAAAAATCTCATTGTCTAGTACTTCTTCTTTTAACCAATTCTACCCCTATCATTAGTTGTGGTTCATATATCTCTACTAATTATGTATATTCTATTACTTTGTTCATTATCACTAACCATTAACAGTCTTATTACTGGTTTTGGAATGTTTTCAGCAATAACCTTCAAGTTCCCAGTTCTGTCCATGGAGAAAGGAAGATAATGGAGGCGAAATAACGCTAAAGCTGTGAAGCCTTATATAAACATTCATCTCCTACTGCACATGCGCAGCGGCAATTATAGAAACCCCAAAACATTGCACTTTTTGCTCTGTGTTTGCTGCTGTGAATATTATATTTTCTAATATTTCAAAGTTTTTTTAATAATGGCAGCTTATGTTGCATACAGTTGCACAACCAGATCAGATAGGATATAAACTGGAATAACGTTTCATAAGTTGTAACGCTTATGTGCCATGTAAATGATTTATGGCTGTTAGCGTATATGTTGATAAATACATTAATAAGTCTGTTCAGATCAATTTACTAAACAAACAGTTGCATTCAGTTTCTGAGCAGCTTTAGATATGCTGCAGGTTCGATATTGACCACAGTCGCCACGGGCAAATTACCCGAAATAAAGTCATTCAACGGAGCTACTAGCATGCAAATAAAACATCACTCCGGAATACAGTTCACACTTATTTATTACGTAAATGTTCTCAAACTACTACAAACCGTAGAAACCACCAAATGAATAATGCTAATCGGACTTCGTAAATCTGAAGATTGTCAGGCTCGTTTAAGCAATGAACAAGACAATAATTATCGCCACAACTAACACACATGCAACGGCAACACACTTTACTGCTCACAGTTCCTACTTATCTCCACTTTGCACTGAAATTATCACTGCCATCAAGTCTGTAGTCACACTTAATAAAGTTTCTGTAGCTGACTTACAGTTTACTAGTTCATCGAACAACCAGTTATTCCGCGCGCTTACACATCCATATCATCTCGCGCCATCTTTTCTTCCACCACTGATACTCCGCTCTCTCTGGTAAGGATCGATATCGATCTATCGATTGTTCCGTTACACCCCCCTCGCTGGGTTTGTGGCGAAAGATGCGGTTGACAAAGCGTATCTTGCGCCAACATTTACTCAAGCAACATCATCATCTCACAACATTACCAATAAACCTGGTGGTTTCACGGCAAATTAATCATAGGTACTTATGACTATACACAAATGCCATTACAAAACCATCAACACATAAACAATCAAAAAAATACATACAAAACATCAAGAATACAAAACTGAAATAAAATTGCTTCCGTTGTACAATTGTCCTCTTTCTACCATTTTTCCAAACTGTCACAATCATGTAACATACATACAAAACATCAAGAATACAAAACTGAATTAAAATTGCTTCAGTTGTAAAATTGTTCTTTCTATCCTTTTTCCAAACTGTCACAATCACAGCACTTGTAAGTACATTCCCCGGCCTCGGGGCCAAAATTACTGGGAACCACAAACCAGCAAGAATGCCTTCAGCAACTGTGTATTAATACTACATGGGTCACCAACCTGTGCCCAACTACTGAAGTTACTTTATTCTCTGATTATTGACACTCTTACAAATTCCGAAATTGCAACCGTGACTGATTGCTAAATGAAACTCATGAAAACCTACATAAATCATGACAACATTTAATTATCAACATGCGGAGATGTGGCAGTGCTGGGAGGTGTGCCCTTCTAACCGGTGTCCGACACCCCGCCAACACTCCCCTCCTGACCGAAATATTTGTAAGGCTTCAAGGATACTACGTTGAAAGTTCCGCTAACTTCTCTCCCATCGGCATATTCCAACTTGTAAGCATTATCCCTCAAACAGGCTTTGACCCTATAGGGACCTTCGTACAACACTTTGAACTTTCGTATCTCCTTCTTTACTCGGGACGACTTAAAATGCGTTTGCACCAAAACAAGGTCCCCCACCTCGTACGTCGTAGCCTTTCCTCTACCGTCATGTCGTCTCTTATTTCTCGTAGCTGCCTTCTCCAGGTTCTCCTTCTTTTTCTTTACAATATTCCTCCCTTCACCAAACAGCATTAAACCCCGCTTCTTCTTACGCTTCTTCCAACTCTCTTCTCTTCTGCCTACTTTCTTCTTATTTATATTCTTTGCTTCATCATATAACCGTAACTTCTTCCTGCGCCTCTTCCAACTTTCTTCTCTCATTGCTCTTCCTCCACTTATTTCCACATCTTTTCTTAGCAAATACCATTCTTCTGGCTTCACATAGTATCCTCTATTCTGCATAGTCTCTTTCTTCCCATTAATTACCTTCTGTTTTGTGTCTTTACATAATGGATAGTGCTCATCTACCATCATACAATGTTTCACTTCAAGGTTCCGTTCCGGCAAAGTTTCAGGCTTCACTGCTTCTGTCTCCTGAAATGTTTCTTTCACCTCAAGGACTGCTTCTCGCTGTCTTCCATCTTCTTCACTGACATTATTTCTTCTTTTACTACAGTATCTTTCTTAACAATTTTGTCGTCAGTTACAAAAGTCTTCTCCTGCTCTTCTGGCTCACAAACATCGTTTTTATTCACAGTTTCTCTTCCCTTTGATCTATAAGTTAGTTCTGAAATTATCTTTGCTTTTTTTTTCCGAACCACCTTATCTCCTTCCAGCTTGACCACTCTTCTGACGAGGCATCACTCTCCTCGTCATGAAGTCGCGCTTTCGATGACCATGTTAGCATAATCTCCGAAATTCGTCCAGATCACTCTTTCCTCTCCTTGATCGTTTGTAATTGGTTCATTAAAAATCTCATCTTCAGCTCGCCCCCTCGTATTGTCTTCTGGTTCTTCTTTTGATAGCCTCGTATAGTCTCCTGTCCCCGCCGAGGCTGAAGCAGTGACAGGCACTAGTTTACCTGTGGCGCACTCTCCACCACGGCCACCTGCACCTGATTTACTGACTCTCCTCGGGGCCAATCGTCTCCAGTTGGTCCATTATATTCACCTCTAAATCCTCCGACTCCGGTTCCACGACCACGTCCAAATCCTCCTCTCTGTCCACGGTTATTGTACCCGCCTCGATTCCTGTTATCAAAATGAGGGTAGCTCTCCTGTTGCTGTTGGGAGTTACCTCTCTCCCCTTCCGATTGCGACTTCTCCACGAAATGGGATGGTGTCCTCCCCCCATATTCTTTTGCTCTTATACTTTTCTCTTGTTCGTCCAGCCGACCCAACATCTTTACCGCCTCGTCAATGGTACATATATTATGGCTGACAAATACAAGCTGTGTCGACTCGGGCAAACGCGCACTAATCATCCGCACATATTCACCTTCACTGAAAGGTGAACTTAAATGTTTACAAGAGTTAACACACTTCAAGAAAAAATTTTGCTGAGTGCCACTACCCGGCGAGTATGGCTTTCCCATCATTAAATTCCGCCGAACAGCAATTTGCCGGTCGATGGACCAGAAATGTTCCAAAAAGCTGACTTAAACTCCTCAAACGTCTCGCAATTATCTGCAAACCGTTCTCCCCACATTCGGGCATTCCCCTTGATATGTTTACTGAACATTTCTATCTTCTTTCTTTCTACGGCCCTACAGAACGGCCCAAAATTTTCAAACTTCTTCACAAAATCAACTGGGTGTATCCCCCCATTATCACAAAAGTCCTCCCAGTCCACTTTCTCTTCTACCATGCACGCAGTGAGCGCATTCACATTTGGCAAGATTTGACATTTGGCAACCTCTTCTCGCACACTTCCGGAACTCGAACCTTTAGACTTCTTTCAACTTGCTTCTCTTGTAACTGTAACTTTTCATTCACCCATACTGCAGTGGAAGCCTTAACCTTTTCCACCTGACACGACAATTTCTCTACGCCGACTGTTAAATGGTCAACTTCTTCTTTTACTACCGTGTATTTCTCGGTAAGGGTTTCTCCTAAAGTCTCCACCTTCGACAATCTTTCATCATGGTTATCTTCTATAAGCTCGACTGTTTTCTTTAGGGATTCCATATTTTGGTGCAAAACACTAGTTACTTGTTCGCAATCCGAACGATACTGAGTCAATTTACACGATATTTCAGCAGTTTGTTGTGTACAAAGTTCCCTATATGGGTCAATTCTTCCTAAACTGCCCTAGTCGCGATTCAAAAGCATCCCGAAGACATTCGATACTCTCCTTATTTTCATTTAATTTAGATTCAAGCAAAATACTATTTTCATTTAGTTGGATTCAAGTGAAATACTATTTTCATTTAATTTGGATTCAAGTGAAATACTATTTTCATTTAATTTGGATTCAAGTGAAATACTATTTTCATTTAATTTGGATTCAAGTGAAATACTTAATTCAGATTTAAGTGAAGTTAATTTAGATTCAAGAAGGGACTGAATTGACATGACAAATTGTCCCTGGAAAGCACAAAACATTTCCGACATGGACGCCTCATTACTTTCCCTAACCACTTCTCTTGACTTGTCAACTTCTGATTCACTAGCAAAACTCGTCATCGACTGTAAATGATTAGACAGTAAGGGAGGACTGATTAATGTCTACACTGGGTGCGTCACCAAAGGACTCACCTCCCAGCACCATCTCTCCATTCACACCACCCTCTACCTCAGATGCCATATTACGAAATTATTTCACACAAAAATTCAATCTTCCGTTGTAGAAAAGACAAGAAGTAACCAACGCCGTCAATCCAGCAAACAGAATACACCAGTATACATTAGCACAGAAAAAAGGTAAAATTCTGTTTCCAAATCTCTTAACTTAACTACCAAACAAGATATACACCATGTCATAAAATACACTTTCAATTGAATACATACACTACTATCAATGACCAAAAAAAATTACGGAAACTCTACAGAAATCTCTATCTATGAAATCGAAACTCTTGAAGCAAACCCGTTCTGTTATTACTACCACATTAAATATCCTTTTTTTCCCGATTCCAATTAACAGCAAAAATAAAATATTATTATTTTTTTTTTTCTTGAAAAATAATTTGCTAAGTAAATCTAACACAGTTGTCCGGCATTTCAAACTTCAAAAAGTTA
>JARYHS010013630.1:155862832-155879718 GCA_031002005.1 Vandiemenella viatica | reverse complement strand
TTCAAAGTTCATGCAGGTGAACGACTTTATTAGCGGGAAACAGCAAAATATTCACACAGTTAGCAACAAATAATTTCAATAGCTATGTCCTGATTTTCTAATTACCTTAACAGCAACAACAGAAAAGTTGTTGAATGTAATAGAATTTGCAATTGAATTTTTTCCACTTTTAGACATCGTAATTACTTTAAACTTTGCACACGTATCAAGAACCGATAACAATACATTAATTTCATATCTATGTCCTGAAATTCCCATTACTTTGACAATAATAACAGAAAAATATAGTTTTAAAAAATTTAAGAAAATCTTTGTGGCAGTTTGAACTAAAAAGTAAAAAATAAAATTACAGTTTAAAAAACTTTAACAGCAATCTGAAATAAAAGGCTAAAAATAATCTTTAAATATAAACATTTCCTTCAACAGCCCTAGATGTCCTACAATTCAGTACAACTTTTTTGAACAAGCTTAAAATATTAAACAGGGTCGCTGACCAAAATTTAACTTACATGACTTCTTTAAAATTTAGAACATCTTGTCCCACTTTTTCAAAAGATTTTTCTAAATCAACAAATGTCATAAAAGTATTTGTTTTTCTTGATCTGCGCTTTAGGTATTAATCTTAAAGCCACAACTGTTTGTCTTGTATCGGTTTTTCATGTACCCAAACTGATCTTCACCTACTATCTCTTCTACTATTCTTTCTATTTTCTGGTAAGTAATTTTAAATGTGTTGCTAGACTTATGATGCGATAATTCTCACATTTGTTGGGTTTGTGCTTTCTTTGGAAGTGTGAAGATGATACTTATATTAAAATCGCTTTGAATCTCTCCTCTTTCGTTCGTTTTTGATATCAGTTTGACTAAGCTTTGGATTCCTTCTTCTCCTAGAGATTTCAGAAGTTTTGCAAGAAACTCATCGATTCTAACTGCCTTAATTGATTTCAGATCTTTATGTCAAATTCTGTCTTTAAAACGGGATCTATTAAGTAATCAATGTCGACATTGCCTTCTTTTACCAGTACACTGTTGTTTAAATCATCCGCATCATACTGTTTCTCTGTGTATTTCTTCCATTGGTTTACTCTATCTTCTGATCTTAAAAGAGGTTTACCATCAGCATCTCTTCTTTATTTCTCCAAAATTTTATCTCATTTTTCTATTGGCCACATCTTTACCTACGACCATTTCGTTTTTTACTTCTTCGCATTTAGCCAATTTTTTTTACTTTTTTGCATTTCCTGTTTATTTGCCATCTGAGATGTCTGTATTGTTTCTTTCCTTCTTTATCTTGAGTATTTTTGTGCCTTCTCATCTGATCCATCAACTCTAAAATTTCTTCTGTGATCCAAGGTTTTTAGGCGACTTGTTCTCTAAAGTCTAATGTTTTATCAGCGTTCATTATTTCTCTCTTCAACGCATTCCATTCGTATTCAGTTGAACTCCTTTCAGAGTTATTTCTTAGAACCACGTCTACCATCTCTACATTTTTTTTCTTTCTAATGTTAGATTATTTCAGTTTGTTCACTTCCAGTCTGTTTTGCCTGTATTGCTTCTTTATTCTTTTAAATTTCAGCCTGCACTTTCTAACTACCAGATTGAGGTCAGAGTCTATGTCAACTCCTGGGTATGCTTTACGCTCTATAACATGATTCTTAATCATTGTTTGACCATGATATAACCTAGCTATTATCTATCTGTATCACTGGTTGTTTCAGGTGTGTATCTTTCTTGCGTGATTCTTAAACAGTGTGTTCGCCATGACTAGTTTATACTTATCACAAAATTCTGACAACCTACTTCCTCGCCCATTTCTTTCTTCTAGTCCAAAACGTCCTGTGACGTTGGTATATACACTTGTACTAACGTGGTTAGTGCAGGCTTAGTTTCTACCCATATTAAAATAATCCTGTCACTAATTCATAATAACTCACCCGTTTCCCTAATCTCTTGTTCATTATAAATCTTACACCACTAACTCCACTGACAGATTGAGTGCTAATTATCCTGTGCTCCTCAGACCGGAAATCGTGTGCGTCCTTCCACTTAATACCATTAATCCCAATGACATCTAACATAAGTCGTTCCCTGTCCTTTCTTAAGTTTTCTAATCTACTTGCCCTATTGAGACTTCTAAAATTCCACGCTCCGACTCATACAATATGCCTATCCATTCTGATAACTCCTCCCTGAAGTCCCCACCTGGAGTTCCGATTGGGGGACTATTTTACCTCCGGAATATTTTATCCAGGAAGAAGCCGTCATTCTATATGTAATTTGAGAAGATTACATGTCCTCCGGCCACCCTTAAGGTATTTTACGCAGAGGCTTATCCTTGCCTTCAGCATCACCATGCAGTTGATCATTTCTGTTTCATCCGTTTTTAGGGGCCGTTTTCAGCTCCAAGGACAAGAGGGTGCCCTGGACCGCTTTTCGCCTATCCTCCCTCCTTTCAGGGGGACGTTGGCAAGCAGTAACTCTTTATACCAGGAATCATTGAGTCGCCAAAGCCTCGCGCAAGGAGGGTTGAATTAGTTTCAGGAGAAAATGTATTGATTTGCGATCCGGGACGTTCGGTTACTTATGATCATGGTGGTACAGGTAATCTGAATGTAATAGTGTCTTAATTTTTCTTGGCTATATTTTTGCAAGTTCATTTACACCAAATTCCGCACATCGTCCCTGGAAGTTTAATTTTTCACTATACCTCTTTGTTTAAATTTTAATAATGGGAGAAAATTCGGAAATTTTGCAGCGTCTCTGTGATGGTTTTCACAGCGACCGTTATAGTGAGGCAGGATATTCATTAGCGGTGTTACGGGCCCCGTGTAGTGAGGCACCTGCGTTTTTGTTTGATAAAGGTTAACAATGGCTGACACCTGTATGATGTGGCCAGCTAATTAACGCGACTTCACAAATAACACCTCTGGTATCTGCGTGCTGAAAGGACATGGTGCCACGCCGCAGCGATATGAGATCGCAGCATGCCAGTGTAACTGGATTCTCATTACCCTATAATCCAAAGCATTGTGTGGAGGAATGTGTCGAGTATTGAATCCTCTCCTCTTTATTCCAGTATCAAATAGCTATCAATAAGCATCTTCCATTAGTAATCAGATCATTTTGTTCTTTCAGCTGAATTAAATCGGTATAGGAAATACTTGACAGTATAAAGAATTCAGCATAATTTGTTGTCTGGTAATCAGTTATTTCACCATTTGCTAGGCAGACCAGTGGTTTGTTGGCTCACTTGTTAACACTTTAGACTGAGGACTGAAAAGTCTCCAGTTCGAATCCTGTCTCGGATGGGATAATAATAATAAGATATATAATTGCGATGGTGCGCATGCTCCGCTGGTAATTTTCCTAGACACCCATTTTTCTCCTTTCGTCTTCCTTCCTGCTTTGGCCCTCTGCTAATTTGAACTTTAATTTCTTTCAGTGTTTTTGGTAAATTATTCTTCATTTCCTTTGGTAATTTATTCCAATCCCTGACACCCTTCCCTACCAAAGAAAATTTTCCCACACCCTTGTGCCTGAAATCGAGTGCTAGACAGTGGTCATAGCCACCTTTACCCTCCACGCTCCTATCTTAATTCTCACACCAATATTTTTTCCATGCCTCATCACTAATATACGCCTTGTACGCTCCCGTGACCATCCTTCTGTCTGCCAATGAAACCCATTCCAGCTCCTTTATCTTATCAGCCACTGATTGTGTTCTGCGTTAATTTCCAAATACAAATCTATCAGCTCATGTCTGTACCCCCTCCAACTCCTCTATTTGATACTCAACATGTGGTTCCCATACTACACTGCCTTATTCAAGCAATGGTATGACCATAGTTTTATAACTGCATTCCCTTACTTCTCTGGTACATCCCCTCATCACTATCTCCAACAGATGAACGATCTTGGATCCTTGGATGTTCGCATAGATCTTAACCCGTCTTTCACCTTTGTCATACTTGCTTAGTGTATGTGGGGTACACCAGAACGCTTCCCTGGTTTCGATTACACGTAGGTCCCCTACACCCAGTAGGATTACCGGGTTACGATACAGGCGGATTGCGCTGCTGGTAAGAAACTCTGACAACAGGATATATGGACCACACGAAGTTACTATTACTATAGATAGATCGTCACACTGTCTGGAATTTTTGGATGAATTCTAATTTTTCGTGCAAAAAGAAAATATGTGCTAACAAATCAATCCATATGCCTGAGAAAATTAGAAAATTTCAGGATGTCCTGTCTTGCCACATGACGTTTTAGTATAAACTGGATCAAACGAACCTCAAAGACATTTGTGTTATAACCACAAATCAGGTGTTCTCATCAGGAAATCTTTGTAGATGCATGAACCATATTGACATCAAAAATTATTTTCTCAGGACATCAAGTATGGGGGCAGAGAGTGATCACCATTTTATTGTGAATCGAACAAGCTTGTTATAGATTTTATGGCATTATAAAATTTATGCAATACATTCTTTGAATGTGAAAGCATATGGAAAATTGCTGATTTTTTATATATAGCTAACAAACTCCATAAATAGCATGGCCATATTGATTAATGGTAGGATTTGAATCTGCTTCTACCACCGATGAAATAACTCCTTTATTGGTATCTGGATACGAAATACCTACCAGAACAGAACTGTTTCTATCTTTTATTTTCTACTCAATTTAGTGCAGTTACTTTCACAGCTTTGTTGGTGCAGCTCTGCGATATCTGTGATAATGCTGGTCATCTAACAAGAAAATAGAACATTTTATACGATTTCGTGTGTTAAGCACCGAGTTTTTCCAGGCCTGATTAGATAGAATTGAGAGAAACTATCCCACTACTTTCCGTTAAAGTGAGCTAAATAAAACCTCAATGGGTAGTTACATAGTATTCAAAAGTTACAATTTGTACAAAATATCACGGCGTTGGAAACGGGTTGAAGGTTAACACATTTATCATAATTTAATGCAGTAGGTTTTGACCATGAGGAACATAGAAAAGCTAGCCCTCGTTTCCTAGTTGATTTATATATTATGATCACTAGTTTACTAATGTTTCATAACATATATCGTCCAATTCAAATGCAAAATCCGCATGAGAGAAAATTAATAAGAAATGCGTTCTATTTTATACAAAAAATGCTAGAAATAATGCAAATAATAATAATATAATAAAGAAACCCAATTTGCTAGTGTTTTTAATTTTTAAAACATTCTTCTCAGAAAAAGGTAATCCATAAATTTACTGTAGACCTTCGAGCAACCAGACTAAAAGTTTACTGTTCAGAACAGAATTTTAATTTCGCGCTCCGTAGTCATTTGACGTAAAGACACGTCATCTCAGATTTTATTTCAGAACTTAAACTATGAAAACCTCTTGAAACTGTGTTTAGTAGCGCTTGTTTGATGATGTAATTAGAAGAAGAAGGGGAAAAAATGTAAATGTGTACTACAAATAGTCGAGAAATCAGTAACTACTGAACAATAAAATATAAAAGAGTTGCCAGAAAAAAAAAAAAAAAAAAAACGGGAATGTTTGAACCCAACGCCAGCTAGTTTCTCGTGTACAAAAATTTGTTACCGTGTGTATGAAGAAGGGAATTTCATACAATACACAGCGACAGTAGACGTACTAAGCTTTATGTTCTTTCGTTTCTAATAAGAAAACATTGAGCTGTGAGCATAGACTTAAACGGGGATATAAACTGTCGTGTTGGAAGTGCATTTGAGATTGATTTTAAAGAGATTTCCATAGCTGTTTTTTAACAGATTGATTCTGTAAGTTAGTGTTGCCTACTTTTCTTTCAGGAAGATTATGTAGTTTTATGGTGAAAGATCATTTGGTAAATGGAAACACCAAGTGGTGTATCAATAATCAGCGTCAACAATTCCGAAGAATATGTTGATTGTTGTACTGCAAGAACCATGAACGGTAGGCACTGATTCGTTTAATCAATTGACATGTTTGCATGTAACTGTTATAATTGAATTACACGGTGTTTTCATATTTCAAACAAGGAAAATGAGGGAGGGTGTACTAGCTCGGCTTAAGTCGATAATGTATTAATATCACTGTTTACTAAGTACAGACTATTTGAACCAGTTTTAACCGACCAGTAGTTAACCTCCCTTTAGTTCGTTTGCTAATAGATTCTTAGAACTGTAATATGCATATTCCCCCAAGAGACTTTCATAATTAGTTTTGTTGTTCACGAAGCCACCCATATATTTAATAGCGTAAAAATTTGCCAATTCTCCCCTCGTATATTAAAGAGAATAGAGAAACATTAGGTAGCGAGAAACAAGCGCCTAACATAGACCTTTCGAGTTAATTTCGCTTTTGTTTAGGAAACCATAGGCTCCAGTTTTTACATATCACATGCTTTCAAAAATAAGGAATAAAATGAGAGAGAAAAGCGACGAGCTTCAAACCAGAACATCTCTAAGCTTTTTCCTACGTCAACGTATAAAATATAGAGGATCAGTAGTCACTGGGTCGAAAGCCGTTTAATTTTTCGCTTCTTGTAACTCGAAAAAACGAAAAAGCTATTCCGTGTGAATTTTTTTTACGACTTTTTTCTCATCGGAATAAAGGGCAATAGGATGTTTCTTGAATTATTTTACCCTTAATTGTTTCATTCCAAATATTCCAAAGAATTTCGTTATTCTTTCTTTATCACTAAGTTTCCTAGTTTGTTGATTTTGTTGGAAGTATTACGGTGTTTGCATTGGGACTGAATTTGCTAGAAGGTGTAATTCATCCCCATCATTAACAGTTTCCAGCTATTGGCTGGGTCTACTTAGTGCACAAGTCTGTCAATTTTATTGTTTCTTCTCCCACCTTGGTCCAGTCCACCCTCTCTTCCGTACACATCTTTCAATCCTCTCAACCATCCATCCCTAGGCCATTCTCTTAGTCGTTTACCATGAATTTTTATTTCATAGACGTTGCGCCATTCTCTTGACATGCCCAGACCATCTTAGCCCGGCTTCTCTGTCATTTCATGTAAGGCTTCCTCTTTTACTGTGTTTCTAATTATTACGTTCCTTTCCTGTCAATTCTCTTAACACCAAGCCTGCCTCTTAAAAATTTCATTTCACTTGCTTTACCCTCCTAATGTCCCGCTTCTACAATGTCTAGGTTTCAGCTCTGTTTGTTAGGATAGGACGTAGTATGTACGATAGGTCATTCCATTAATTTTCTACGGCACATCCCAGTTTATACCAGCTTTATAATGCTTCTTAAAATGCCACTGCTTGCCTCTTTCTTTAGTTTATTTCATCATCATTACTTCCGCTTTTCTCTATAAAATTTCCAGGTACAAGAAATCGTTTACCTTCTTCAGCTGTTCATCAGCCATCACAGTTTCTTCTTTCTGGTTGTTAAAATTACTCACATTTCTTCACATTAAATTTCATACCATATTTTCCCACACTGCCCATTCATCCAGCTGCCACTTGTCGCGAAATAATCGCGGAAGTACTTAGAGAGGTGTCGCGAAAGAACCGTAGAAGTACTTAGGTGCACAGGTTGTGCAATACAGTGTAGGATTTACGTGTTCGGAGGCGCGTAGGATGTTGTGGAGAAAGCCAGAAGGCCGGAGCGAGGGGAGATAAGGGCCAGAAGGTCGGAAGCGAGGGGAGATAAGTGCCGCGGAAGAGCTTGATAACACGACCAAACACAGCAGCTACGTGACGAAAGACTCTGAAATTTCCAGAAACGCAACCAGGGCTGTTGCAAGAACGAAGGATGTGTGATCGACGCTACAGAATGTTCTGGAAGGTTAAGAGGACACAAGTAACGTCGTCACCGGACGATATAAAAAGAGGTGGCTGGGCCACCGAGAGCCAGACTAGCAGACTAGAGATCGGGGCAGCAGCAGCAGAGAGTAGGGCGGAGAGACAGACTAGTAAAGGGCACAGTAGTCGCCGTCAGTAGTTCAACTCTCAGTAGCAGTCTTCGATGCTGGTGTAGGACTTAGTTCCTCATAACCGATGGGCATTAGGAGCATTTGTCTACCATGAATTAAGTCGGGCTTCGTGAGCTGTAACATTGTAACCTTAATTTGTTGCAGTTCAGTTATTTTTCCAGTACCTTTTCCACACAGAGTTCCCTTATTTGAAGTATTTGTCCCACTTTGAGTTGAGTCTTTTATTTTCACATAAGACTCACTTCAAGCTCCCAACTTCCGAACCACTCGCGGAAGTAAAATAGCCAACCAGACGCAACATACCAATTATTTTTGGTGTCAATAGTGTGGGGTTTTGTCCAGGATAGCCACTGTTAGATACAACTTGACCATAGTTAGCCAGGGTTGGCCAAAGGTCAGCATAGCAACAGAGGTATAGGCCACAAATTTGAGGTGTAGGTGTGGGTACTTCTGTAGAACTCAGCCCGAAGTCAAAGTAAGACTGACATCTTGGAGAACGAAGCCGACAGACGGAGGTCACTGCAATAAGTAGGCGTCGAGAGAAAGAAGAAGAAGATCCACTGGTCGAGCACGAGAGGGGTCACTCGACAGCGGAGAAAACCTGCCAGCCTCAACGCAGCCGAGGTCAACGAGGGTCGACAACAGCAGCCGCTACTCAGCCGAGTGGAGCCGCGACGGAGCCGAGGTCACCGCGACGCAGCCGAGTGCAGCCACGACGCAGCCGAATTCAGCGGGGTGAGCCGCAGCCAGCAGTCATCAGCCGCAGTCAGCAGCCAAACGAGCGGCGCACCTCGTTTAAAAGTCAATTCCAGCAGGTGAGATAATACGCACAGCAAGCATGCCTAACGAAGCAATGTCAGGTAGTCAGGAGGTGCAGTCATCACCTCAGAGGCAGTATATTAGTTTAAATGAAGTCATTAAATTAATTCCTCATTCTTTTGATGGCGATAAGGCACAGTTAAATGAATTTTGGACATGTGATAGTGCTTTTGAGCTGGTGGCGCCAGAACAGCATGAGATCTTGTTAAAATTTGTTAAAGCCAGAATAGTGGGACAGCTAGAAGTAAATTGCTCGTCAGAGATTTGACTACAACTTGGCCGGCAGTTCGTGGAATATTGGTTGACTATGGCTGCAAAAGACGTTAGATTATTATGCCTGTAAAATGTTTGCTAGTAGGCAAGAATCATGGGAGAGTATTGCGCAATGGGGTTCGCACATAGATGCACTCCAGCATCAGTTTAGGGAAGCCATAAGGGGCGTTATGGCAGAAACGGAATTGGCAGGCAGCATAGCTCTTGTATTAAAATTAGGAAGAGCGGTTTTCATTCAAGGGTTGTACGATGACCGAGTGAAAACAATTGTACGGCTAGGGGAGAGACCATAACCCTATCCGAAGCAGTAGAAATTGCAGCGACTGAAGAAAGTGCGATAGCTTCAGCAAAAGAAAAACCGGTGTCGCGATATCCCTTCAGGACTCCAAAGGTAGAGAGAAAAACCGTTCCATCCTGTTTCAGTTGCGGAAAATCCGGGCATACAGCCAAGGATTGTCGGGCGCAAAGGCGTGTAAGAATGGTTGAAAAAGAGGACGAACTAGATAAGAAGGCGATAAATGCTTTGCTAGCCCAGGTAAGCAAATTAGAGAAAGAAAACGCCGGCAGAATGATGGAAACGCGGCGAGAAACTAGGAGTAGTGTTAGACAAGCGGCGCAAGCGGTACCCGTCAAGAGAAGAATACCGAGTGTAAGTGAAATCACTTGTTTTAAATGCAATAGAAAAGGGCACTATGCACGAGAATGCCGTGAGAGTACATGGATACAAAAGAAGAATGACAGGAAACCGGTAAACTGATAGGAGGCGTAATGAGGCAGTCGCATTGCGCCGAGGCCCAGAAAATATATAAAGTAGACTGCACAAACAAAATGAGTATATAATGATGCAATGCAAGAATGTAAAGGGCACTCCGATAAAATTCCTGGTAGATAGCGGGGCACAGATCAGCTTAAAAAAAGGATAGTATACCTAAGGGAGCAAAAAGGGATACTAGTGAAAAAATTAGAATTAAAGGGATTAGCAACAATATAGTGAAAACAGAAGCTTCCGTAGTAATTGAGTTGCAAGCCGAAAAGGGCTTGGTACTAAGGCAAAAGTTCTATGTGATAGGGACGGACGTAGACTTGCCATTTGAAGGCTTGTTAGGAAGGGATTTCCTGGCAAAAATAGGGCCATAATAGATTATGGTGGGAGGACCATTGAGATTCGCGGGAAGCGAATTAGCTTGGAAACCGCGCAAGAAGGGCCATTTCAGACACAACGTGAGATGCGTTGTGGTGGTTCTTGTAAATCGGTAAGGCGAACCGACGGCTACAAGAATATTGTGGGTGTCGTAAGGCTTACGTCACCAAATCATGCTCGTCCGTCCCACTAACGGAACTGTGCGACGGGACGGGAGAAATGTCGTAGGGATTACGACAGGAAGTAATGTTAGTCTGCCTACTAATGGAACTGTAGGACGAGACGGAAAGCTTCCAAGGGCAGTAGGTGGGACCTACCGTCACGGGAAAAGTGCTAAAACGAACGCAGGAGGTACCGGTTCGTTAGCGAAATCAAGGGTGAGCAAACCAAATATGGTTGCAACAGGCCAGGTAAGACACACTTATGCAGAAGTGGTGAAACATGGTGATAGACATAGTGGAGGAGCCGAAAGTGCTCAAAGCTATGAGATAGTAATAGACCCGCGCGAGGAAAAAATAGTGGAAGTACGAGCTGAGGGATGAATCAGAGGCGATAATCCCGAAGCAAGAAGTAAAACCAGGTCTATTTATGCCAGAAGCACTGGTATCCGTGAGAAACGGAGTGTGCATCACAAGTATGTTAAACACTACGGAAGAAGAAGTTAAATTAGAAAATCCCATAGTAGAAGCTGAGAAAGTGCCAGAAGTAAAAGAAACCCACGTAAGACAAATTAAAAGGGAGCGACCGGAGGGCAGATCGCGGTTAAGCAAGCTAAAGGAAAATCTCCGGGTCGATCATTTGAACAAAGAAGAGCAGGAAGCCCTATTGGAGATATGTGCGGCGTATAATGACATATTCCACTTGCCGGGGGATAGATTAGGTTATACAGAGGCCGTCAAGCATGAAATTAAACTCCTTCCGGAGGCAGAAGGAAAAATAGTTCGGTTGAGGCCATACCGAATACCGGAGGTGCAAAAAGAAATTTTGCAAGCCGAAATAGATAAACTACCAAAAGATGACATAGTAGTACCTAGTGATAGTGCATGGAATTCGCCGGTACTGATAATTCCGAAGAAAATGGATGCAAGCGGTAAACAGAAATGGCGTGTGGTAATAGACTACAGAAAGCTTAATGATCTGACAGTAAATAATGTATTCCCTTTACCTAGGATAGATGAAATACTAGATGGGCTAGGCAAGGCAAAATATTTCTCGACACTGGACTTAGCAAAAGGATATTATCAGGTTTTACTGGACAAAAAGATCGGGAAAAGATAGCGTTTAGCACTTCTTATGGACATTATGAATTCAAAAGGATGCCTATGGGATTAAAGACGGCACCAAATACCTTCCAAAAATTGATGAACTCCGTGCTAACAGGACTACAAGGTGAGAAAGTGTTCATTTATTTGGATGATATTATTATTTTCGGATCATCATTAGAAGAACATAATGCCAGGTTAGAGGAGGTATTTGAAAGATTGAGAAAGTACAACCTCCGATTACAGGTAGATAAATGCGAATTTCTGCGTAAAGAGGTTACATTTTTGGGACATGTACTCACTGAGGAAGGGTTGAAGCCTGATCCAAAAAGGTAGAAGCTGTGAAACAATACCCACAACCGAGTAATACTGTCGCGTGTTGGCCGAGCGAGAGCCGAACTTACCCACTGTGGGTCCGCCCTAGCGTCTACTTACAGTCGGCTGAGGTACTTCGGGTTTCCAGTCGGCATCTGTAAGCTCCTGGCTAGGAAAAAGTACATGCACAGAGACTTAATTTGCATAAAATCAGGATGTAGGGGCTCCTTGAAATGATACGAAGAGTTGTGGCTACTTGATTTATTGTGAAAGCGGCCGTGTGGTACAGTTACAAGTTGCTGGTACATGAAATCGGTGTTTCCCGATATTGGAATAATGGACCATAGGATCCGATTAATGCAGTATGCATTCCAAGCCAGCAGAGGGAGAATGATAGGAAAAATGCCTAAAACGGCCTAATTGGATGGTAACAGGTCTGCCCCACGAAATTTCACATCCCGGACTGTGCGAATCGTGCGCGCAAAAAGGCGCCCTCGATTCCGGAAGGTGGGGAAAGCCTTCCTCTCATTGGCTGTTTGTCACTATGAACACGCGTGTGGTTCACGTGCTCATAGTGTGTAAGCCTCGTGTACTAGCCGTGATGGCTGAGTTTCTCACAGTACGGACCGCAAGATCAGTGGCCTTGAGCCTGGTGTCGTATATGAGCGGTGTAATTTGCACACTACTGCGTTGGCTTGGAAGCACTCCGCCTTCATTACCGCTAAACCCTGTACTAAAATCTATACAAAAATCAGCTACCGCGACAATACCAGTCAGTTAAAGGCATTCTTGGGTTTGAGTGGATACTATCGACGGTTTATTAGTAATTACAGTAAAATTGCCAAGCCGTTGTATGAGTTGCTAAAGAAAGGAGTTACATATATATGGGGAATAAAACAGGAAGAGGCTTTTCAACAGTTGAAGGAAAAATTGTTGAATCCTCCCATATTGCAGTATCCCGATTTCACAGAAAGTTTCGTAGTAACCACAGACGCAAGTCAAGACGCGATAGGAGCCATACTAAGTCAAGGTACAGTTAACAAGGATTTACCTGTAGCATTTGCATCCAGAACTCTGAATAAGACGGAAAGAAATTATAGTACCATAGAAAGGGAAATGCTAGCCATTTGTTGGGCAGTGAAGCAGTTCAGACCCTATTTGTTTGGAAGGAATTTACCATTTGTACAGACCATAAACCGTTGATGTGGATTAATAGTGTATCAGACCCGTCATCCAGATTAATGAAGTTCTGACTTAAACTTGAAGAATATGATTATGAGATCATATATAAGAGCGGCAAAAGGAATCAGGTTGCGGACGCTCTTTCGCAAATTCGGAACATTAGAGAGATCGATAACGATACAAGTGATAAAGAGAAAAGTGAGAATGTAGAAACAGCTGTATCCATGGTCGAAAATGGTGTCAAGGTAATGGAAGAAACCTTACAACCAAATACCAATAATGGTGAAGAACTTACTCAGGAAGAGAAGACGAAGATACTAAAGCAGTATCATGAATCGCCAATTGGTGGACATCAGGGAATAGGTAGGACCTATGAGAGAATTAGGAAATATTGTAGCTGGGCATGAAAGCCGACATTGAGCAGTACATTCGACATTGCGAAAGCTGCCAAAAGTATTAGATTACCCAGAGTAAGACAAAGATGCCAATGGAGATAACAAGAACCCCAGAGCATGTGTTTGAACGGTGCGATATAGATATTGTAGGTCCATTGCAGCAATCGGAAAAAGGAAATAAGTATATACTGACATTTCAGGATGCTTTGACAAAGTTTTTAGTAGCCGAGCCTATAGAGCAGCAAGGCGCTGATACGGTAGCAAGAGTGCTAGTAGAATGGATAATTCTAAGATTTGGAATACCGTCTATTTTATTAAGTGACATGGGAAGTAATTTTATGGGTGACCTAATGAGGAGAATATGTAGATTGTTAGGTATAGAGAAGATACACACTACAAGTTATCACCCACAAGCGAATGGAGCATTAGAGAGAACGCATCGCACATTGATGGAAATGCTTCGACACTACATAAAAAAAGGTCAAACAGATTGGGATACCTGGATCCCATATGCAGTATTTGTTTTTAACACAACACCGCATAGCACTACCGGATATACGCTTCATGAATTATTTTTGGAAGAGTATGTAACCTACCGGGAGTACTACAAAAGAAACCTGCCGAGGTAATATATAATTACGATGATTACGTAATTGAACTAAGAGAAAGATTAAGGGCAATGCACCAAGAAGCGCGAGAAGCGACAGCGCAAGCAAAAATGAAAAGTAAGGGAAATTATGATAAAACGCAAAATCCCGTAGTATTCCGACCAGGTGACAGAGTTTTATTATTCGATGAAAGTGTGAGGCGAGGCCATTCGAAAAAGTTGGACAGTCAATGGAGGGGTACGTATACAGTAATTGAGACTAAGGGACCAAATGTAGTAATTCAGTTAAAGAAGAATAAATATACAAAAGTGCAGGCCAATAGACTAGAAGAGTTCTTTTAAAATTGCAGAAACGATGGCAGTAAGCTGTGGAATAGTAGTGGTCATCTTAGTAATGGAGTGTGACGTCAACGATGCAACAGCAGGATCTACAGTTAACAAAATTCAAGTCATCACCGGGACTGTATTATGACAACAAAGGGACAGTAAGTTTGTACACTGTTACTTGGAGAATAGTGAGTTATTTCAACTTAAAAGACATAAGAGAGAAATTTTGTAGACTTTTGCCATCAAAAACTTACAAAGGTAAATGTAAGTATCGTAGAATGTGTTAGTGCAAGACATGCATTAGAATATCATGTAAGCAAAATAGAAGCTTCACGAGGCCTAATTGGGCAACTAGCTAGACATGAGCAGAATAGAAGAAAACGAGGAATACTTAATTTTGTAGGCGTACTTAGCAAGGTTCTATTTGGAACTTTGGATGAAGAGGATGCTTCATATTTTAAATCAAAGATTAATTTGTTAGAAAATAAACAGAAGCAATTATTAAAGTTGTCCAAAGAGCAAGTTACAATTGTAAGAGCGACGTTAGCTAGCTTTAATCATATGGTTAATTCGATAGAGCGTAATGAAAGAGTTATAACTGCAGGGATGTTAAAATTAAATGAGCATGTCTTAAAATATGAGAATAGCGTAGACAAAAGAATTGATAAGCTTGCTATATCAGTCACACTAATGAGCAGCTGATACAGTTAATGTCAATATTCAATGAAACAGAGAGAGTACGATTTGCTCATAACTGCCATAGTGAATGCACAGAAAGGCATTCTCGAACCGCATTTAATCAATCCAGTACAAGTGGTTAAATACTTGGGATTGATTAAAGACGAAATAAAAGATAAGCAATTTCCAATAGAATTGTCTGAAGCCAAGGGGTACCAATTAATGAGAGTAATAGATCTAGATGTCTTTATTTCGGGAAATATATTTAGCTATGTATTAAATATTCCGTTAGTAGACAGTGAAACATTTAACATTTATAAACTTTGGCCACTACCAGTTGAGATGAATCACAGTAAACAATTATTTACCTATATAGCGCCTGAAAAAGAATTTTTGTTAATTGATGATGCAAAAAGGCAATATGTCAAGTTAGACAGTGATCAATTAACATGCAAAAAGCTAGAACCTAATCATAGTATTTGTAAACAGACATTTGTATTATTGTCAACATACGACCATGAGGTATGTGAAGCCAGGATGATTCAACCTATAGTAAAAATCCAAAGTGATTGTATTCAAAAGTTTATTACACTAAATGAAAGCGTATAGACGCAAATAAGAGGTAATGAATGGCTTTTTGTAGCACCAAAGGATGAAGGATTGACAGTCTTGTGTAATGAAAATAAGCCTACAGACGTAATTATTAAGGGGACAGGAAAGCTTAAATTCTTAAGTAAATGTAAGGGATATGGCGCACAAATATTAATACAGTCTGAGCATATCATTAGATCAAAGGTACCGATTAATGATATAGTCCCGAATCTAAATATGGAGGGAGATTGTTGTATAATAAATAAAGAAAAGAAAAACATATCTGAAATTCCTCTATATTTACCAGTTGAACCCGTAGTTAGACGATTTGACGGCAGCAGGGCATAAGCTAGATGAATTAGAAGATGAAATTACGTACCAGCAAAGAACAGCGTTTGATTCTTTCTCTGTAGACAATATACCAATATGGGGGTATGCTGGGACGGGGATAGTAGTGCTGATAATAATATTCTGTGTATGTAGATATTGTAAATGTTGCCGTGACTGTTTTAGGTTTTTCTGTAAAGCCATAGGTGATGACTGTTGCACTAAGATTTGTGTAATGAATAAGATTGTAAATCAATACCCTGACACTGGGGTGGTTAGGTATCATCCTGCTGGAATGAACAGTGAATGAGAGTGAACAAATTACTTTTGGTCCTGTAAGAAGCAGGTATGTAACCGAAAACAGTGGTATAGTGATAAGTGAACGTGTGCGTCACCCAAACAGATACTTAGAGTATGAACAAAAGAGACCATTAATGTTTTTGTCTAAAACTGACAAACATTAGAAGGTATAATGAATATATATTTTGTGGTAAAAGATAAAAAAATGTTTTATGAAATTGTCCAGAAGGAAAATATGATGTAGTACATTGTAAGATTTTGATTTTGAAAATATTAATACATGTATAATGTATGTAAAATATTGTAATATTAGAATTGTCACTATTGTAAGGACAAGATGACAAAGAAATTGAAATATGTGAAACATTGTAATATGAATGTAAATCATTGTAACATGCATAAAGAATATTAATTGTCAATAAAATAAGCAGCTCACACAGCCGACGTAGATACTAGAAAATTTTGCACTCTCAAGAGAGATTGCAAAATTTTCCCCAAGGGGGGGGAGGTGTCGCGAAATAATCGCGGAAGTACTTAGAGAGGTGTCGCGAAAGAACCGTAGAAGTACTTAGGTGCAACAGGTTGTCTAATACAGTGTAGGATTTACATGTTCGGAGGCGCGTAGGATGTTGTGGAGAAAGCCAGAAGGCCAGAGCGAGGGGAGATAAGGGCCAGAAGGTCGGAGCGAGGGGAGATAAGTGCCGCGGAAGAGCTTGATAACACGACCAG
>JARYHS010013630.1:155826614-155861832 GCA_031002005.1 Vandiemenella viatica | reverse complement strand
GTTTTTTTAAAAATTGACTACTTCCCTAACTATGTTATATTCAGGCTCTACTGGAGATCGCGATTCCGCTACTGCTAATGGTAATGACGCCATAACATCACAGTATTCAATCGCAGCACGTATTATTTTCAAGCAGTAACGTAAGTTGTGATTCATTGTTCGGCAGAAAGTTGTAACGGAATCCCCATATCCGCTAAGCAGGAATTGCTTTCAAGCAGTAATTATGAAGAGATTCACCCTGGACTATACGTTTTGCGATTTAATAGTTCATTATTATGAGGAGTTGTAGTGGAATCACATCTGCAATTAATACAAAACGCCATTGTTTATACCGTATTTTCATCTACTGGGTTGGCTGACTTCTAGAATTAATACATAATCTTTGTACAAAAGCATTCATGTGGAAGTATTTATTGTGGTATTGTATATTTCAGTATCTCCGATTTTTTCTTCAGCCCTTACAACTGTTACAATAATTGGACAATACTGTATATTTTATTTCATGTAATATGAACATCTAGCCTTAATTCCCTACAACTTTCGTCCCTTACTAAGAACCACTTTTTCTTCCATTTATTTTATCTAGCCCATATGCAAATTCAGTTGATGATAGGTAATTTGACAGTCCATGGGGAAACTATATCAGGGGTAGGCTAACGGAATATAAACATTACTGGAATAGTTGGGTTTATCTTGTGGGCATTTGTAGTGAAATATAAAAAGTAATTATTTAATTATCTTCATCCTAGTATTATGCAGTTGTGAACTTAAGAGACCATTATTGACTGTGCTCTTCAGATTTCAGTAATAGGTAAAATTTGTTCCAGAGAAAGAGTTTAATATGTGTGAAATTTTATGCATAGTATATCAGTTATTCTCATTCAAGTTGTCCCAGCAAATATTTTTTATTTCTTATTTCACTTCCTGTTGATATTAAAATAATTAAGGAGGATAGCAAGCGTTGCCACATGTGGACCAACCATGTCAACTGTCTGTAGTTGTAATTTGTGTTATTCTGATTTTTTGATGTGAAGTCATAGGTGGGCACAGTTAATTGAAAAGTTAACTTCGTTAATGTGCTACTTAAAAAGTTAACTTGATAATCGTTAAAGTTAACCATCCAAGAGTCTAACTGATGTTTATGTATTACAGTAGGCATTACTGCAAACAATACCAAGGTGCTATGTACCGCGATGTGAATCAATAATGCATCTACCAAATGTGCTTCTGGAAACCAAGTATTTTTGGGGTTCAACATTTGGTTTAATTCTAGATGGGGATACCGCTGCCTCGCGACTGTTAATGTGACGTCATCGTCACGTTCATGAACAGTCATCATTTATTATTGTATTGTGCCCTTGCTACGCTCAGTCACAATAATTTAAAGCTATACAATATCAACATAAACTGATATCATGAAGGTAGATCAGAGGCAGGCGGCCGCTGGTAAGCGGCCGCAGATGTCCGATAACACAACCGGATGTTCAATGTTTCAGGTGCATTTCAATAATAAATTATCTGCTGTTAACTTCAACAAGTAATAACACGTATTTTACGCAGATGACTGTACGTGAACGTGACGTCACGTTAACAGTCGCCAGGCAGCGGTATCCCCATCTAGAATTAAACCCAACATTTTCGCCAGTTTCTCAAATGTATCGGATTCTTCAACATGTAGTGGAATAATGTTGGCAACGAAAAGGTTTGCAATAAACCGATCCACACCAGCTTGAAATACGATAGTTCCGGTAGCTATGATGTCTAATTTTTTATTGATGTAAACTTTTATTAGCAGATGGTGATGAAAACGAATCAATTCTGCTGCTATATACATCAAAAGAAGACACAGCACCTAAAGAAGGCTTTGAATTATTTTTCTTTTTTTCCTAAAAGTTTTCTCTGCTTTTACCTTTTCTTCAAGCTGTTCATATTTGGGTAGGGTAACTTGAACAGGGAATGAACAGTTTGGGAAAATTGTTTAAAAATAAGGAAATTTCTTTAGGTATAGCCTTTAGTTTGGTATCACTGGTTTCCTACTTCATTTTGGAATCTAATTTGCACTTGATTGTTTGTTTGAGTCATATGACCTTCTGATAGAAAAATTGCAAATTGTTATTGTTCATGGAGACCGTTGTTCTAGTGCTAAAATAGTAAGGTAAGCAGAGTGCGTCTCTTAATTTAAAACGAATTTCGTATTGTTTGGTGTTCATATAGTACATCTAATATGTGTTACTACAATTAAGTAAGATCAAGGTATATTTTTAATAGTTATAACTTTTGCAACATGGATTTGTTTAGGGGTTAGGAGGGGTGTTCACTCACTGGATCTCAAATATACCTCAAACCAGTAAATGAACAGGTATTCCTTCACTGGAATTTTTCATTGAAGTGAAATTTTTAAAAGTGAGTGTTTTTTTTCCTAATAACTAAACCTTACTGATCATGTGCAAAATACTGAATAAATAAAATGTGGACTGTATAGTGTTGCAAAATGAAAAAAAAAAATGTTTTTTTTTTCAGCTTTGTGAAAAAAAAACATGGAAAAAAACATAGCACCCGTGTATTTTTTCTATTTTTTTTTTTTTTTTCAGAAAACAATATATTTGATAAATTATAGTTTTATTTAAGGAACTTCCATTTTACAAGTGTGTTTTAAGTCTTACTGAATCATATAATGTCTCACATAATGATTCATAAGTGTATCTATATAGGTAACATAATTTTATTCATCCTCTATGTCAGTACCACATTCACTAGTATCAGCACTACCAACACTAGTTCGATCGGTGTCGGAATTTTCTGTCTCTTCTTCTGTTTCCTGTAGATCTATAACTTCAGAAATAGTTAAATTTTCTTTTACTGGTTGTTCTTGTATTGTACGCAAAAGATTTTGAAATTGCAATTTTAAATAGTGAGCAAAGTACACACTGTGCATAAAGACTGTGCTGATAATTCTGTGTTACGGTCTTTTAAGTTTGAATTAAAATCTATTATCATACAAAATAGGAGCTTTTCTTCTTTTCAATCGTTTGTTTACACCAACGGTTGCAAGGAAACGATTCATAATTAGGGACCGTGCACAAACTACGTGGCTCGGTCCAGAGGGAGGAGGGGTTAGCTGGAAGGCTATGCTGGGCTACGTGGGGAGAGGGGGGGGGGGGTTCCGAGCCAGGCTACGTAACTTTCCTTTCGTAACATTTTTCACAGTTAAAATGAGGAACTGAACTCACAACAGCATGTATTTATTTCCCTCAGTTAATTATATCCGTATGTAATTTACAATAGTCTGACAAGAGAAAACAGTACAAAATGTCTTCTGGAATCAAAACGGAAGAAAGCTACGTGAGCGAGGGGAGGGGGGGGGGTTCACAGGAGGCCAAAATGGAGCTATGTGGTTTATGCGCACTCCCTTACTGACAATCTAATGAGTCAGTACCACTATACTCTGAGAGTTAACAAGTATACGAATATAAGGAAAGCCTAATAAGTAATAAAAAGAGGCAAAAAACCGTGGATAAATTTTAAATTCCTATTTTTTTTAAAAGATCTGTAGGTAATTTTGTAGGGTTGGCAGCACTATTTCAAATAGCAAGTAGCAATCCAAACAATGGGGATTCCTTCTCGCACAACTTAGTCTCTTCGGGAATTCCCCGTTCATAAAGAAAATTTCAGTCAATTTTGCCAATATTTTCGTAATTTTTTTCCTACTGAACCAGAAAAATATAGTAGATTTTAAACTAAGATAAGTACTGAGAATAAACTCTAAAACAGTCATTTTAAACGATAACTGCCTTACAAATTTGAGATTTAGTTGTTGTGAAAAAAATGTGTTCCAGAAAAAAAAAACATGTTTTTTTTTCAAAGTTTTTTTTTCATGTTTTTTTTCAAGCCAGAAAAAAACTCTCCGCTCATGACACTTCCGACAGAGCACCGCCGGAATAACAGCTGAACACCAGCAGCGCGCACGCGAAAACTGAAGGTTGATAATGACGTGCATAAAACTGTGCTTCAAAGTGGAGGCATAAGAACCACACTATATCAAACTGTATAACTAAATACAATAGTGGAAACAGCATTCTGGTTGAGATCACAGAAGACCAACTACCACACCTCAAAAAGAATATCCAACAACAGTTGTATTGGCGTATTTACTAAATAATAATTAGTTTAACAAGCAGCTGTGGAAGAAATGGCCTGCAATAATCAAATATTTTCTTGGTATCGTAACATGAAGGAAAGGCAAAAAATTTGAAGTAAATGTCTTAAGTATGTGTGTTGTTCAAGGGCTTAATTGGAAATGGCCTGTCCCTGAAGATAAAATCTGGTATCTTCCAGAAGATATCAAAGAAATAATACAACCTCCAAAGCTTGTATCTGCCACTTCTGATCATTAAGAGTTTTTTTTAAAATGAATGTTCTGTTTTCTAGGTTTTTTTTTTTAATATTGTTCATTTACTGGAATAATTGTGTTCATTTATTGGTTGTAAGTGTTCATTCACTTGGGAGTTTGGTAGATATTTCAAATTAATATTAAAATAAGTAAAAAAAATTTAAGAATTAATATGTTTTATATTTTTTTCCCGAATTGTTCACACCAGAATGGTTACAACCAAATACAGTATGTTGAAAATTGTCAACTTACAAAGGCTTGTCAATTTTTTTAACAGTTTCAAACTCTTAACTGTTCATTCATTGCTCTGTTTACTATGCATCCTCTTCATATGTTTAAGATTATTAAGGCTAGACACGTGAGCCTTGATTGCAGAAAGTTTAGGCAAACACAGTTTGAATTCATAAATCAACTGTTCTCCTAGTCTTGATGTAAGTGCAACATAATTGCATAAATGTGGCCAAGGATTTTTAATATTCTGGTTGCTATTGTTAGCATTGCTGCTTTCACTAACAGATTGAAGAGCTTTAGTTTTCATGACGTAATCATGTAACGAATATCAGATTAACTTATTTCACTAACGAACACCAAACCAGTACCAACTAAAAGGTGAAATTTTCCTGGCAGTAAAAAAGGTAGATTATAAAATAATCAAAATCAATTGCCGATGGAATTAGAAATGAGTAGTGATAACTGGTTTGAAGACGTAAAATAGAAACACTCAAAAATTCTAGCTTTCCTGCTCACGCCCATGCCATGCCTAGCATAACAGTTGTATACGCATCACACTTGCACTTTGTATTACCGATTATTCTTTCGCCATCCATCTTGTTGAAAGTACAAGCGTGGCATAACGCGCAACTCAAACATACTAAACAATGTCAACTACCATTGTAATAGACTAAAGTTAATGGAAGTTCAATTTAACAGAAGATAAGAAGACCATTAACGATTTTTTAGATTAACTTAAAAGTAAAATTTTTGCAACAATTAACAGGTTTATACCAAGCTGTGCGTGTAGTGTTGCTTTGAATTAGAAAGTGGGAACATTTTTGTATGTAGCTAGGATCCTATTGAACCATCCTATGTACAGTATTGTGCCACTGTAACACAATTGGTTAAACTGATAGCTATGCAACTTAAAATCTGTTTGAAATACCCATTTAATGCCCAAAATACAAACTAGAGCGAGAACTCTTGAGCTATATATTGTATATGATCTTTTTTTCGTACCGGATGTTAATTTCTCTTTTCCTATGAGTGACTAAAAGAAAGTGATAAAATAGATGCACGTAATTTCAGGTCATTTGTTTAGGTGAGAGAGAGCAAGCATGTCCATCTTGTCAGTTGCTACAATATGGAAATAGGAACCTAATGCTGATACCTTACATTCCTTGTGCTAAATGGAAAAATGAGTAAATGTATGCAGATGCGATAAAAGATTGGGGATACATGGTTGTAAAACTTACTATGAATTTCAATGGAAATGAAAGATAAATTATTCTCAACACTTAACAAAGTTGAAATGAAGAGGACAGCAGCAACAAAAAATATACTTAACAAATGCAAAGAAACATATGGTGTCGGCCACGCTCTTTTTCAAGAAAATAGAATCATTAGATTTAGGTCATGCAAGTGCCTATGGTCAACACAGCCACATGTAGGCAGTTGGCAGTGGTGGGAGGACAAAAAGTAATAGCATTAAAAATATTAAGTGCAGGAAATAAATTAATAAAAATGAGAAAAAAGGACATTTAATTAAAAGAATAAAATTTTTCATTTTTTTTTAAACCCGATAATGACAGAAAGTAATAAAATAAAACTTGAAATAAGGTTGATATATAAATCAATTGACATGAAAGTGATGGGTATAACAAGGTGAGCAAGACAGGTATTATTTGAGATTGAGGCCCGGAGGTTGTCTGGTATCCAGAATGTGCTGGTAGGCCAATTCACACCTGCAAAGTTTGGATTGGGAAGTGGTATTAAAATGTTCTGTAATGGCTCTGACTGTGAAACAGTTAGTGAAGCCACGAGTTGTGTCAGAGCTGGCATGGTGAACGACAGGGTAGTCTATATATTGGCAGTAAATGTTTGCTTGTGACCATCCATTTTGGTTAGTAATTATTCTAGGTGAGTCCAATATAAGAACTTTGGCAACAGAGGCAGGTGAGTTGGTGTATGAGATGGGATGAGGTACAGTTGGCATGGGGTATGTTTCTCCAGTGGTAGGGTTACAATGGGTTGTGGGGGGTGTAAGCATACTGCATGTTATGCAATGAGGCCTTTATACAGGAAGGAGCCTTAGGGTGGTTTAGGAGCTTTAGTGGATTGGTATTTGTGCAGAAGTACATTTTTTAGGTTAGGTTGCTTGCTGTAGGTGACGCAGGGTGTAGAGGGAAGGATAGTGGGGTGGGGAGAATTTGACACATTTCCGGAAAAAAATTGAGGAAGTCATGGCCAAGACAAAGAATCTTAGTGATACCAGGCCAGGAGAGAACTGGGTGAGAATAACAGGGTTACAGTTGGTTTTGGATTACGTGTGTCAGTGTGACGGACAGTTTTTGACTCGAGATATCTGTTTGTGGGCCAATTCTTTAGGATAATAAGCGTGTATAAATGCTTGGGTCAGGTTGTTGGAGTAAAGAGTATTCTTTGTCAGAACATATACCTCAAATTGCTATGCTGTAGAGAAGGGAGCTTTTTGTGAGGTATTTTTATAGCATATATATACAGTAAACAATGAAATCAAAGGCACTAAGTATCAAAAAGGAACTATATATATATTTTTACAAGCCGTAATTTCTGCTTTATAACAGATTTTTAGCATACATTTTTAAATTTAACAAAATTTTATCATAATCAGATTGTTACATATTGTGTGTAAGTTAATGATTCATAAAAATTTTAGATTACGAGTTACAGTGAAGATCGGTTTGGTGTACCATTGAAATACCTGGAAGATGAACTTCATACAAATATAAGTGACTCAAAAACATCAGAAGAAAATACTAGCCTTAAAAGAAGGAAAATTGATGTGCTGACTTTCAAAACTGAGGATCCAACAATGTCTGATTCCACAGATGATGAATCACCGTATGCTATTATGAGAAAGAAGGCAATAGAAGAGAGGGAAAAGCTTTTAAGGTATATAATAACTGATGCACTATACTGCTTAGCTGTATAAATTATTAATTGGTATTTACTGATAAAACTAAGGAAAATGGAAGCTGCTTCTAAGCAATATAAATAATGAAGGAAAGGGAAATTAACCCACCACATACCGAAGTTGATGGCTGTCATTAGAGAAAACGTGTAGGTGGACAAGCAAATACACAATATTTCGCAACTGCCTTCTTCAGTAGTAGTTTAGCAGACCATCCATTCTTAAGAACATCTTAGTCCACAAATACCCTCCATCAGACTCTGCAATAGCATCATATGGATCTTTTACTTGCAATAGACCTTGCTGTAAAACCTGCAGCATGCTTCCATCCACCACTACATATTCGAATCCCACCTGAGGGAAGCTTCTCCCTTAATGGACATGCCACGTGTTTAATAACTCATGTCATATACTAACTTACTTTCTGCAAATGCACTAGTTCCTACATAGGCCTCACCACACAGCAACTCTCAGTTAGAATGAATGGCCACAGACAAACAGTACACACCCACAACTTGTACTTTCCAATACCAAAACATGCCAATAGCCATGATTCCAGCAATATCAACGACTGTTTTACTGTGAGAGCAGTCAGGAATTTCCTCGATAGCACCACTGCAGCAGAACTCCGGAGATGGGAACTAGCACATCAGAATATCCTGGATACCAGACACCCACCTGGCCTTAACCACCGTTAAAACCCAACTTCTTAACCCATCACTATTTCTTTTAACTAGATATAACTTTTCGCATCAGTACTAGGTACCCTTGCTACATTTTACCATCACCCGTAATATATTATCTCAGACATAGCCGATATATCGATAGTCTATTCCATAGCTATTACCCCACCCTTACCCCCAATACCTAGGCTAGTCATTGGGTGACATTCTGTGTGTGCACATGTACGGAGCCTAATGGCCAATTTATCTACTACTGAAGAAGGCAGTTACTGAAATATTGTGTATTTGTTTGTCCGCCTAAGTGTTTTCTCTCATTGCAGCCATCAACTTTGGTATGTGATGCATTAATTTCCCTTTCCTTTATTATTTTTTTAATTAGAGTTATCTATCACAAATGAAAAACTGGAGAAATTAAAGATATGAAACATTGACCAAATAGAGAATTTTGTAGGTTTCAATTTTTCTTATCTTCTGGAAGCTTCACCTGAGGAATTTCAATCACTCAGTCATTGGAATACAAAATCATAATTGTAAGTACTTTTTCCGTATTGTTCAATAAATGAATAACGCTATTGCTTGGATCATTGGTATTATGATTGCTCCAAACGTGGTGGTTTAGATGAAGTTTAATTACTGCCATTATTAAAGCTTTTGGTTTCAGTTGCTATTTACATTGACCAATTATTTGTGTGGTAATGTGAGCAATGACTGAGATTTTAAAGTTGAGATTTGTAGAGGGCAAATGTAGGTGTGCAGGAAAGGTGGAAGATGGATGTGTAGGGAAATTGCCATTGGAGCATGCGTTCCATTGCAATTTTAATTAAAGTAAATTAAATTTTATTTAGAAATTCCAGTATTTTTCTGAATAGTTGGAAGGATAGGGATGGGGGAGGCCTTGATTGAATTAGCAACTAACTTTGAGGCATTTTGCAGAGCATATAATAAAAGAATTCTTTTTGATAGTTGAATTTTTGAGTATTTTCTTATGATCAAATAAAAACTTGAATGAAACTAATGATTACTACTTTAGTATCCCAACATAGATTTCCAGATGAGCAGGAATATATGGACCTTATCTGCACAGATCTTTTCACATAGTTTGGAAGAAAAATTTCTTGTTTCCTTCTTTTAGAAGAAAATTCTATTTTAAAAGGTTGCAATACTCACCTTTATAATACTAATTACCCTTTTCCATGATAGGAGGCCCCAAAATTGTTTGGCACATTTTTGTCTTACTAATCAGACCACAAAATTCTTTATTATATTTCATTATGTAATCTGCAGATAGTGTAATTTATGATGAATGGCTCATTAGTACGTGGGATCACAACTCCTAGTGTATTATTTCCACATGGTCTCTCTTGTCCATGTTGTATAATACCTCTAAAAGTACTAGTTCAGCCTTCATAGAGATTCATTTGGCAATCTCTCATAAATCCATCGCACTGATTTACAAATAATGTTTTTTCATTTAAGAAATTCTGGTAGTTGAAATATCCTACTTTTACTCCCAACTCTGTTTGCTCCTGTCCTTGCTGCCATTAACTGTGGCATGTTCCAGTAATCTTGTAATATAATAATAATAATTTAATTTAATTGCAATGGAGCACATGCTCTGGTGGCAATTTCCCTACACATCCAACTTCCCCCTATCCTGTACCCAACTACATTTGCCATCTACAAATTTTAACTTTAAATTCTTTTAAAGTTTTCAGTAAGTTATTCATCATTTCCCTTAGTAACTCATTCCAATCCCTGACACCCTTACCTAAAAAAGAAAATCTTCCCACACCCCTGTGCCTGAAATCGAGTGCCAGCTTGTGGTCATGGTCATCTTTTCCCTTCCATGAACTACTTTTCATACCTACTGCAATATCTTTCCATGCCTCATCGGCAGTATACACCCTGTACACATTCCCATGACTCTCCTCATCCTCCTCCTGTCTTGCAATGAATCCCATTCCAACTCCTTTATCATATCTGTCACTGATTGCATTCTGCGATAATTCCCAGAAACAAATCTAGCAGCCCTTTTTTGCACCCTCTCTAATTCTTGTATTTGATACGCAAAATGTGGGTCCCATACTACACTACCATATTCGAGCAATGGTCTGACCAAAGTTTTGTAACCCAATTCCTTTACTTCTCTCGTGCATCCCCTCATCACTCTCTCCAACGAGTGCAAAATTTTGAAACCTTTTCCTACCACCTGTCCAATGTGTCTGACTAGTGTTGCAAACTGAAAAAAAAACCTAGCACCCTGTTTTTTTTTTTTTTTTTTTTTTTTTCGAAAACAATATATTTGATAAATTATAGTTTTATTTACGGAAGTTACATTTTACATGTGTGTTTTAAATCTTACTAAATCATATAATGTCTTACATTAATGTATCTATATAGGTAACATAATTTTTTATCCATCCTCTTGGTCAGTACCACATTCACTAGTATCAGTAACACCAACACTAGTGCGGTCCGAATCGGAATTTTCTGTTTCTTCATCTGCCTCCTCTAGATCCATAACTTTAGAAGTAGTTACATTTTATTTTACTGGTTGTATTGTACACAAAAGATTTTGAGATTGCAATTTTAAATTGTGAGCAAAGTACGCACTGTGCATAAAGACTGCGCCGATAGTTCCATATTACAGTCTTTTAAGTTTCAATTTAAATCTATTATCATACAAAATAGGAGCTTTGTTTCTTTTCAATTGTTGGTTTATGCCAACGGTTGCAAGGAAATGATTCATAATAACTGACAATTTAATGACTCAGTATCACTATATGCTGCGAGTTTAACAAGTATCCGAATATAAGGAAAGCACAATAAGTAATAAAAAGAGGCAAAAAACTGTTGATAAATTTAAAATTCGTAATTTTTTTTGGAAAGATTCGTAGGTCTACAGATAAATTTGTAGGGCTGTCAGTTCAAATAGTGAGTATCAATCCAAACAACGGGGATTCCTTCTCGTGCAACCTAGCCTATTTGGGAAATCCCCGTTCGCAAAAGAATACTTCAGTCAATGTTGCCAATATTTTTGTATTTTTTTTACTGAACTAGAAAAATATAGTAGATTTAAAAATTAAGATAAGTATTTAGTATAAACTCTAAAACAGTCATATTAAATGATAAATGCCTTAAACATATGAAATTTAGTAGTTATGAAAAAAAAACATGTCCCAGAAAAAAAACATGTTTTTTTTTCAAGTCAGAAAAAAAAACCTTTTTTTAACACTAGTCCTGACCAGTTAAGCTTGTTATCAAATTATAGTTATCCAACTCCTTCATTATATTCTTTGTACATTTATACTTTCCTAATCTGCTAATTTCCATTTACATACAAAATCTGCTGTGATATTGTCCTATTATGACTGTTATTAAGAGTCTCACCATACCAGTTTAATATTTCTTTTTTTTTTAATCCTCAGTAACTTCACCTTTCCTATTCACTATTTTCTGATTGGTCCCAAAATATTATTATTTTCAATTCTGAAAGACATAGGCCTACCCTATCTTTTGTAATCCTTCAGAAGTGTATACATCACATAGTAGTGTCATACTGCTCATATTTAATATTGTTACATTCTGATGTGTTACTTCACACCTTGTAAAGAATTACTTTATTTTTACACTCTACACCTACTCTGTTTAAAACATCTTGGCCGCGTTTAAATTTTCTGTCTTAAAAAACACCATATTTATATTTTTCTTACTCTGTCCTAAAATTAAAGGCTGGCAAGAGATTAATGATACTATAGTAGCTGTCGTCAGGTTACATTCATTGTGTACACACATACCGAGCCTAATGGCCCGTTTTTCTACTAGTGAACAAGGCAGATGCCGAAATATTATGTAGTTGTTTGTCAGCATAAGTGTTCCCTCTCATCACAGCCGTCAACTTTGGTATGTGGTGGGTTAATTTCCCTTTCTTTTCTTATTTATATCGCCTAGAAGCCGCTCCCATTTTCCTTAATTTCATTATAGTAGCTGTTTGTAACATTATCACTAGCCCCCAATTATTAAGTATTATTATTATCAAATATTGGATTATATTGCATTTTTTTAATTATAATTATCCTGAATAACTGTATTAATGTTTGTAACTTTATTTGTAATGTTGTTGGATTTCCACTAGATTGTTTAGTAACTCAGTAGCATCGTATTGTTGTATTTAATTAACAATATGTGTAGGAAGGGATTGTTGATTTGGGTGTCTGCATTGTAGCATGGCAGGGGAGGGGGGGGGGCGAGGGGGCAGTATGTGTGTTACGTCACTTGGAGGTTAGGTTGTATGGCGCAAGCAGACTCTTTGTACACAAGCTAAAATAGCTTCTAAAATGTATGGGAAACATAAGTGTCTTAAAAATTGTGTCAATGTACGGTGTTAATTAAATTCAATAATGTTTTGACCAGTATAGAGAGCTTTTCATTTCCAGACTACGTCAAAAATATCTCTCAATTTCTTTATCTGAGATAATGGCTTGCATTTGTTGAAAGAAGAGAATTTGAGCTGTTCTTGTCTAAATAACACCAATGGAGTGGTTAGCTCACAATGGACTGACCATTTCCGACGATAATTGGTAGCTTACATACTCCATTAGGGACTTTTATGCTGGAACAACATTAGAAATGAATTAGAGCTTGTCTGTTTAAGAAGGAATGAGCAAACCATGAAATTGTGACGATATGAGAGACCTGGAAGCTCATCAGGGCTATGTTAGAGCTAGTCAGAAGTGACATCATACCTCACCTAAAACTTTTATTTAAGTCTGGAAAAATGCTATATACCAGATAATTGGAAATGTTCTATAAAGACAAGATCTGCAGACTGATTAGTTTGATGTCTGTGGTAGACAATTTGTCAGAGATTGATATCCATAGTTTCTTCAAGGGAAGAAAGTGATTTGTAAGTAAACAACTTAATTTTGAAGAAAGATTATCCATGTGAATTTTATTTAGCATGTTATGTGTAAGATATTTCAAATGAATGGAAAAACTAGATCAAGCCAATGATGTGGCACTAGATTTATACAAGTCCATTTTAGTGAGTCTAGAATGGTGAATAATAAGGTTAAAATCATTCAGGATAGTAATATTTCCTTCTGGGTGGAAGATTTCTTAAGGTATAGAAAGAATAGAATTGGATAGCGAATTCAGTATCAGAACAGTTCTGTTGTTGGTTTGGAGTGACAAACTGGAGGATGATGTGCAGCTTCAGGTAGACCTGGGAGAACATCTAGGTCTTTGCGGGATAATGATCATTTTCATTTACAGTTTCTACCCTCAGGCCAAGTGTGTCATGATCACAGTCCTTTTCAGCATATCCATTTCAATCCTCTATTTGCACCCATTCCCCCTTTTTTTCTTACTTTCATGGTTGTTTTGTCTCTTGGACGTCCTTGAAACCTTTTCTCTTCTGATGTCAAATAACACATATTTTTTGGCACTTTTAAATTTCTTTTCCTGATAATGTTCCAATATCACTAGGATCTTGCCCTTTTTATTTTATCCCATATATGTAACTCATTATCCACTATCCTCACATGCTCATTTCGTCCCTCTTTGAAATTTCATTTCTATGGCCTATATTCCCCTAATACTCCTTTCATCGCCATTGCTTTAGAACTATTTGTTGTTATTGACACAAAAGTCCTGCAAATAAGCCTTTCTGTGTCATCTACATGTTCTGCATTAGGGCTCTAGCACCCTTGCAGAATTCCTATGCTCTTTTGTATCTTTCATTATTTCTTTTCTTTCTCCCATTCTTTTCTACCATTCTTCCAGAATAATTGAACTTTTCTTCATCCTTCATTTTCTCAATCATAAATTTGTACTTAGCATTTTGTCTGTCCTTTTTCCTCGTTTTTTTTTTTTTTTTTTTTTTTTTTTTTTTTTTTTTTTTCTAAATATAGAATTGCATTATGTAGGATGGCACCATTTCTTGCCATGTATCCCACTGTTCTTGTTCTTCCTTATCATAGTTTACCTATACCATTGCATCATATTACAATAAACAGCTCTTTCATGTTTTGCTCTCTAATTCTGACATTTTATTTTATCTTCGCCTTCATGAAGGTGAGCTTAAAAATACCTTTCCTCTAGTCTTCGTTCATCTCTCTCCAGACTAACCTCAGTACTCTGTAGAACCACTGTATTTCCACAAAATTTGATGCTTTTACCATGTCGACTGATACCTCATCCACACCAGATGCTTTTAAGCCCTTAATTTTCTTTACTGCATCTTTAATTTAATTTGATATAATTGCAATGTATCGGACCCACCGGTGGCAATCTCCCTACACACCCATCTTTTTCATTTCCTATTCCCACCTACTTTTGACCACTGCTGATTTTAACTTTAAATTCTTTCAGTGTTTGTGGTAGATTATTCATCATGACTCCTGATAATTTATTCCAATCCCTCACACCATTCCCTACAAAAGAAAATTCTCCACACCCTTATGCCTGAAATCAAGTGCCAGTTTGCAGTCATGGTCATCTCTACCCTTCAACGCACCTCTCTTAATTCCTGCACCAATATCTTTCCATGCCTCATCACCAATATTTGCCTTGTACACTGCCCTTCACCCTCCTTCTGTCTCCAAACGAATCCCACTCCAGCTCCTTTATTGTATTAGTTTCTGATTGTGTTCTGTGGTAATTTCTAAACACTAATCTAGCAGCCCTTCTCTGCACCACCTCCAACTCCTGTATTTGTGGGTCTCATACTGCACCACCAGATTCAAGCATGGTTTAACCAGTATTTTTATAACCCAATTCCCTTACTTCTCTAGTACATCCTCTCATCACTCTTTCCAACAGATGAAGGATTTTGAACCCTTTTCCTACCATATGTCCACACTGTCCTGACCAGTTAAGTTTGTTGTCAAATGTTTTGTCAAGGTATTTACATTTCGAGTCTTCAACAAGCAACTCCTTCCCCACTATGTAATCATAATCAACCTTCAGCTTTTTATCTCTGTTTCTAATAAGCTGACTCTTCTTTCCATTTATCTTCATCCCATGTAGTCAACTTGGGATGCTAAATATCCCATCTAGATCACCCAGCAGCCAGTGGCATAGTTAGATTAACAAGGGTCCTGGTGCAAAAAAATTTTGTGCCCCCTCAGACCAGATGGGTGACTTTTTTTTTTTGGCTCTACCTAATCTTGTAAAGTTTACTGGCAGGGGCTCCCTGAGCTTTAGGGGGGCTCCTGAGCTGCACTTGGGGACTCTTTGAACTTGGGGACCCCGGTGCATGGCACCACCCAGCCCTCCGATAGCTATGCTCCTGCCAGCAGCTGTTTACAGTCTTTTACCGTTTTGATTTTATTATATAACATTTTCATCTGCAAACAATCTAACTTCTAATAGTAAACCATTAACACAATAATTCATTAGAATAACTAGTCGCAGTGGTCCCAGTACACTATACTGTGAATCCCCATGTTCAATCCTACTTCTTTTCACACTGCATTTCCTATCCTAACTTTTTTTCCCCTATCTTCTATGGATTCTTGTACCCAGCAAATCACCTTTTCATGAACTCCAATAGTTTTTACCTTAATGGGTGTCCATTAATTATGTAAGCGCAAATGGGGAGAGGGGGATCCGCAGAAAGCTCACATCATCATTTCGATATTTAAGAACAGTAGAGCCTAAAAACACGATCCTGAGGGGAGAGGGGGAGGGTCTCCTGCCAGCAAACATCTAGTACGGCACTATCAATGACCTCCACTGACCATTTCATCAGAAATATCTTGTATGTAGCCTGCTAACTGAGATGCATTCAGTAGATTATAAGTATACATTATTTCAAGGATTTTATCAAATTAATTGCAATAGGTAGAATGTTCCGATATGTTGCACCACGAGTGAGACAATGGTGAAATGTTATGTCAGCTGATTGTTGGAAGGGAATGAGAGGCAACCTTTACTGGAAACGTAACACTGATGCTTGGTGAAGTGGTATATACAGACCTAAGAATTTGGAAGGAATTAATCCTATCCTTGTGTTATGCAAGAGTGGTTTGTGTGACTGTTACCAATCTTTAGGCGCAAAAGAACATGAAGAGGGATTTGGCAAAGCTTAAATAGTTACAAGATATTGCTGTTTTATGCATTAATACTAATTTCGTTTTAATTAGGTTTAGTAAGAGGGATTTAGGGAGCATTTTTCAGAAAGACAATTCAGTGAATTATAACAGTGTTTATTAAATGTTATTCAAATAAAAGATGATGTTTTTTAGTGACATTGTTGCTGAATTAAGATGAGTTCTGTGAACCAAATTGAGGCAATATCCTGCCACAGTGACAGGTGATTTTGTTTGAAAGTTATTTAAACTTTTTCTTTCCTGAGTTTTCTTATGGCATCAAGTTGGCTGTAGTGCTTCTTCGAAGTGATGATAAATGGTAACTCATAAATAACAATTTTTATTAATTAGTCCCTGGACATTCTTTCAATTGAGCAGGGTAACTTTAGTTGTTGAACAACAGAGTGCAAGAGAGATGCTAGTCTGTTGCTACATGAGTGCAAGAATATTTCTTTTGTTGAAGTAATATTCAACGTATTCGTCAACAAACAATATTATTTATACACAGTTTGTTCTTATAGCCTGTTTTATTTTCCTTAAAGCACCCATTTGGGCCCTCTGATTATTAGCTCGTTTGATAACTGATGTCATAAAGGAGATGTGATTGGGAAAAATTTAAAGATATGGGGTGGCTAAAGAGGTGGGATATATGTATAAGACAATACATTGGTGGTGAGGCTTGAACAAAATGCATTAATAAAATTGATGAAAACAGAAGCTATAAAGAAAAACAACAGAAATAAATACTGGGAACATCTCGACATAAGCTAGAAGATCAAATTAAAAATGCAGCAGATTAATTCTATCATTGTGTCGTAGAAAAACTACTCTCACAAAGATTAACTATCATCTGTAAACCAGTAAACATCTGAGCATAATTATGAGTTATACCTACCAAGCAAAAACTATGAGACATGCCTCTGTGATATCTAGCATGATAAGTACAAGGAGTATAAGTCACAATTTTCAAAATTTCTTGCTATCAATTTCTTTTTACTATAAATTCATGTCTATCATCTGAATATATGTATTACCATTACAAGTCAGTGCTGAATATTTTTTCCTAACAATTCAACATTGAACCTATTAGTATAAATAAATTTGCATTTTATCCGGTCTGCAAGGAGTGCAAGTCAAGTTATACAATGAAAATGACGTATTCTCCTTGTACTTATCACGATAGATATATTTTAGCAGCTCTGCCAGCAAACCCTACTCCCACATCCGTGAAGAAAAAGCCACGTTGTAACAGCCCTCATACCTGAACTTTAAATAGAATTGTATTTTATGAAGCACTTATAATAAGCTAGTGTTTGGTTGAATATGATCTGGTAGGTTTGTTTTACAATTTCCTATAAATCAGTGCATATAGACTTTGTTTTATAAAAAGAAATTATTTAGAGGCCATTTAATATGTTTAAGAACAGTACTGTGCAAGAGAATTTGCTTAAATGTTTGTCGTTCCAAGTATTAATGCGATGTCTAAAGGACAATTTGGTACAGTTTAAAATGATTTCTGTGAATAATTTTGTGTTTAAGTATCTTTAATTTCCATTTCTGACCATTTTGTATTGATTGAAAATGATAATGTATTAATTCTGATTGTTTTTAATATGTTTCAGTTGTTTAAGTAACTGTTAATGTCCAAGAAATATATGGCGGAAGCTTTTGAAGAGTTCTAGAAATTTCGATAGAGTTTATATAAAGCGAATATCCGAGACAGAGGCAATTTAGTTTATAGTTAGTTTATCAGCAAAGTTTTTCATCAACTTAATTTGCAACTGCCAAGGACTGTGTTAGTAGTATTGTCTGTGGAAGAAGTGTTGTATGCAATCTCTGGATTGTATCTATGCATGTAAACAGTATCGTTGTTCGTTGTGTTTGATGAAATAAAAAAAAGGTTAAACTGAACTTCATGGTGGACTGATTATTTAACATATTAATTAAAACCACGAACGTGGCCCATGGGTAATGCACTCCTTGGAGTGTAACTAACAGGAGAGGATGCAAGGTGAGCATCGGGCTCCTTAAAAGTGGGACACTCTGGCTAAGGAAAGGAAAACCCTGAAATAGAATCCTGGTCCTCCAGGTTGGGGATTGTACAGTGGGCTGGTAACCCATTTATGTAAAAATGTCACCTACTCATAAGTTTCATGGAATAAAGATGGATGGATATAATGGCAACAAACAGGCTATGAAAAGGTTTTGGTATAGTGGATTCTTTGAAGATTGCCACCTGTAACGTGAGGGGTCTGAGCACGAAAGAGTTAGAATGAGAAAAACAACTCGGAGGCAAAAATATTAATCTGGCAGTAGACAAAAAAAAAAAAAAAAAGAAACAGGCACCAAAAACTGGAATGAATACATGTTAATTTACAGTGGAGTCAAACATGAATAAAGGGTATCTGCAGGAGTGGGTCTATTAATAGACAGCTCTTGTATCATACAAGTATGTAAATGGAAGGATAGTTAGTGCGCGATTTAAGATCCCAAGAGGGTATTTTATATTAAAAGTTGTATATACACAAGAAGAAGGAAGAGAGAGTGTTACAGAAAAAATTTCTACAATGCTCTACAGAAGGAGACTGACTGGACCAATGAATTGGACTATTTAGTTTGAGCAGGAGGTCTTAATACCAAACTAAGCAATCAGGAAATTGAAAATGTGGTTGGAAGGTTTGGAAAGGATCGACTTAACAAGAATTGGATTAAATTCAGGGAATTTTGCAGCTATAATAAATTCTGAATCACAAACACCTTAAAAAAAATCTATTCATAAATATACATAGAGTGCCAGAGGACTGAGATCCTTGATTGGTTGTGTTATAGTTAGCGAAAGAACAAAATCAGTGGTACATGACAGAGGGTTTTCAGAGACAGTGAAGTATCAACAGACCACTTTCTTTTAATAAGTAAACTAGTACTTTGAACAAGATGGATGAAAAGTGATACAAAAAAGAACAAAGGTAAACCTGAAATGTTTAAACTTGACCTGTTACAGGAAGACAGTATTAAAGAACTGTACCAAAGAAGGTTGACAAAATGTTTACTAGAGAATCCAATGGAAGAAAACATAGAAACAGAATGGTATAACATAAAAGAAGTGTTATAAAAATAGGAGCTCAAGTTTTAGGTAAAACAAGAGTAAGCCGAAAAAAGAAGGGTCTTACGATATGGAATGATGAGATAAAAGTAGCAGTGGAGGAGAAATGGAAGGCCTATTTGGCTTATGTATAGAAGGGTAGAGAATAATATAACTAAAAAAGAAATGCAACAAGAGCAGTAGTAAGGAAAACACACAGAAAGTTGGGATAAATTTGTCAGTTGGATAGAAAATTACCTTTATGGGTGCATGGACTTTTCCTTTAAAATACTAAGGAGTTTGAACAGAATAGGAAGAGACACTGCTCATATCGAAGTAATAGAACTTCAGGAATGGATAAAACACTACAAAAGCCTCTGGTTTAGTGATAAAGTAATGGTACAAGAAGGCCCAATTACAGAAACAGAAAGACTAGATCACATTTATTTATTTATCTTGTTTCATGTATCCCTGCTGAGGAAGGACCTCCGGGATATGAAACATGTCACGTTTAATACACATACATACAATATGAGTCTTAATCATAGTGAAAACAATCATATGTTACAAGGACAAATAAAGATAATAAAAATAAACATTAATTTTTACAACTGAGTTTTGCAAAAGGTCTTATTGACTACAATTAATATTTTGTTCAAATTCTTGAGTGGAGTTGAAGGAGATGCCAATAAGATAATTTCTCATTTTTTCTTTAAATATATCTTTATTATCTGCAAACTGTTTTATACTCTTGGTAAGTTTATTAAACAGAAGTAAACCAGAATAATTAACTACTCTTTGTACTAATGACAGAGATGGTTGTGTTTTGTGCAAGTTATTTCTGTTTCTTGTATTGAAATTGTGTACCTGTGAATTAGATGTAAACAGGTTAAAATGTTCTATGACAAAGCAAATGAGGGAATATGTATACCTGAGAAGTCATTATAAGAATATTGAGTTTTTTAAAAAGTTGTCTGCAAGAAGTACTTGATTTTACCTTACAGCTCTTTACTGTGCTATGAAAACTTGTGAAGAGTTTCCCCAAAAAATCAACCCATATGCCATCACTGAATGGAAATATGAGGAGTACACCTGTTTCTTTAATCCTTGGTCTGCTGTTAGAGAAAGTGTTCGTATTGCAAAGGTGACACTACTTAACTTCTTCACTAGGGGAATGATATGTTCATGCCAATGGAGTTGCTCATCTATTTTAACTAGAGATCGCCCAGTGGTCGAAATTCGACCATAATTCATTAAGTTAATTAGTATTTATTTTTGTAACAGAGTAATAATTATTGCAAATAGTTTCTTGAATTTGTTCTATTGCGTTTGAAAAATTGTCCTATCGGTATCAAGTTTAGTACATACATTCCAACGTAAGCTTCGAATGCGTGAAAATGAGGAAAAATCACTTCAAATGTGAGTAGATGCACACATATTATTAAGCAAGAAACACACGTTATTACATGTCGATATTATTTCTGTGTGCTTCTTACTCTTAATTTTTGGTCCAGGCTGCATTTCAACCTAACCACAACTGCTATTAGTTACGGTAGACGCCATATATCTTAGCACTGAAAAACAATATGTCAGCCCGCACAGAGAAATCGTAACGGTTACATGATTTTCTATTTGCATGTGGAAAGCAGCAGTTTTTATTCAATACTGTAGACCTAAAAACATGTGGAATAAATGTCAACAGCTATGAACGTGTATTTCTTGCGTAATAACATGTATGCATCTACCCACATTTTTCCTTATTTCAACATATTCGAAGCTTACGATATACACTTTAAATTATCGCCTAAGGAATGTGTGTACCAAATTTCAGACCGACAGGACAATATTTGTAGGTTCCGAGTAATGCTAAACTCAGAATATAAAGACTTTGCTGCCATTCATGTAATCACTTTTTTTTAACTACCAGATTTCGTTCAAATGGTGGCTCACCATCATATTACAGCTACATCAATTTGAACTGCATCATTCTAACATCGTATATCTAAATCACGATTTAATGAATTCCGAATACACTCCGTTTCGAAATGTTGCTTCTATGTAAATTCAGAGATTAAGCTCGACTCTTTGGTTTCACCAAAGACCACAGAGTATCTCAATGCTGGAAATGCACGTCACATAGTTGGCTCCGATCCGATTTCACTCACACACACGTTCCCGAATTTATTTTTCATTTAATAATGTATCTGTAACATGTTTTTACTGTTGACCAAAGATCACAGACATCGCTAAGTGTCGTTGCCTCTTAAAAACAATTGAATGTATACAACGAATGATTTATTTTATTTAATTTAATGTATTTTTAACACATATTATATGTACATTTTGGCTTTATGCACTTCTTCCCCATATAAACTTTAACTATGCCAAATCTCACATTTCTCCGTGCGCGCAATATTCTGAAAAATGTTTCCAAAGTTTTCGCTTAGCGTATTAATATATAGATACCAAGGAATTTTATACTCTTTGTTTCTAAGATTTTGTTATTTTTATAACTTACTTGTAAATCTAGCTGTGTGTAATTTTTTGTTTTAAACCTAATATAACCTGTTTTTTTCAAAATACAATTTTAATGAATTGGCCTTAAAACCAATTTCCTACTTCACTAAGTACTTCATTTACATTAAATTCTAGGTTACTGTTTGGTGTTTTTCTCACAGTCAGGTTACTGTCAACTGCAAATAAAACACTTAATTTTGTCAGAAAAGTTTCCAGGAAGGTCATTGATATACAACAAGAAGAGGAGGGGTCGTTGGACAGAGCCTTGTGGAATTCCATGTTTTATTTTCTCCCAGTCTGATGAAGCATCTTATTTTAGAATAAAAAATGGCAACTTTTTGCATTCGACTTTCCATGTATGATTTAAACCAGTTACCTACGGTTCCATAAATGCCATAGCATTCCAATTTTTTCAAAAGTAATTCATGATTTACGCTGTCAAATGCTTTTGCAAGATCTCAAAATATTCTTACAGGGCTCATTTTATTATTCAATTCCTCAAATGTGTTATTTAAAAATTAATATATAGTCATTTCTATGGATGATCCTTTTTGGAACCCAAATTGTGAATTAGTGAGGATATTATATTGTCTAACATGTTTTATTACTGTACGATACATGACTTTTTCAAAAATCTCTGAGAATCCGGAAAGTAATGAAATGGGACGATAGTTATCTACACATGTTGCTTCTCCTTTTTTAAACAACAGTTTTACAACTGCATATTTTAGTCTGTTTGGAAACACACGTTGCATTAAGGATTCATTGCAAATGTAGGCAAGTACATGATTAACATAATCTGAACATCTTTTCAGTAATTTACTTGAAATATTGTCATAGCTTGAAGAATTTTTAGGTTTTATTAATTGTTTCAAGAGTTTATTTATATCTGAGACTTACTGGTCGGAAGAAGTCTTAGGGCACTATGTGGGGATTGCTTTTCTATTCCTATTTTCTCTACAACTGAAGTAAAATGTTTGTTAAATATGTCCCCTACTTCACTATGCACAGATCCATTTTGTTCCATTTTTATGTCTTTAGAGTGATTAACAGATTTTCCTGTTTCAGTTTTTATTATATTCCATATAGTTTTCATCTTATTGCCTGAATTCTCTATTTTCTCTGATATATATCTATTCATGGCCTTTCTTATTACAGTTCTTAGTATTTTAGAATAAAGTTTATAATAAGATTTCAGTGTATAATTATCTGATTCTCTTCCTTTTAAGTAAACGTCCCTTTTAGTTTTACTAGATACTCTAATACCCTTCATTATCCGTCCCTTACCCAATTCACTGTTTGGAGTGTTGAAAACTTTCACTTTTTTTGAAACTTCCTTTGAAATGTGTTAGAAATATATTATGAAAGAAATCAAATTTTGCATTAACACCCTGTGCAGTGTACAGTTCTGACCAGTGTTGATTATTTAAGGAATCTATGAAATGTTTTATATTGTTTTCATTAACATTTCTTCTAAATACCCAGCTTTTCTTTATCTGTTAAACAGTGTTTTTAGACTTAATACATAACAGCTGGGCATCATGATCTGAGATACCATTTATTACTGGAAGTATGTTGTAATTACAGTACTGAGCAATATCCATAAAAAAATTATCAATTGCAGTCCTGCCAATATTTTGTATTCTTGTAGGGAAATTTACAAGTGCTGTTAAGTTAGACAACATCAAGGCTTCCATATCTAGCCTCTCATTGCTGTGACTAAGAAAGTCAACATTAAAATCTCCACATAAAACTATTTGTGAAACACAGTAGCAAAGACTAACTGCAATAAAAAAGTAAAAAAATTTCCTGTAAATTGCTATTACTGTGAGCTCTTCTGTACCATATTCTAGTTTTGTAACACAGCATTCAAAATGTTGTTCTATACAATACTTCCTTAAACCCACACTGATGCACTGAATATTATTTTTTAACAAAAATGGAAACTCCCCCTTTCTCCATTTTACATCTACAGAAATGAGAGCTTAGTTTATAATTTGGGATGGGCAGCTGAGATATTCCTGTGTCAGACAAATGATGTTCAGATATGCACAAAACATCTATATTAAAATTTCTGGAATTTTGAATCTCTTCTAGGCATAAGGTAATGTCATCTATTTTACTAAATACAGTAATACCCCGCTTTACGCGAGGGATACGTTCCGCAAAAAATCGCGTTAAGTGAAATTCGCGTATATCGGGGTTTACGATTAAACAGAGTCAAAAGTTAAGGCAAAAAAAAATACAAATCATTGGAATCAATCTCTTTAATTCTAAGAACACTTTATGCAGTGTTACATTTTTTTTAACGGAAAAATACATCTATTGTCTTTTGGGTAGCATTTCTTCTACGTTCTTGTAAAATACGTTCACCCAACGCTGTTTTTAATTGTTTGACACATGGTCCAAACACGGTCATCATCATTATCTATGCTATGCAATATGTCCAAACCTGAATAAATTTTTGAACGAATATTTTGTATTCCGCTTGAAGATAAAATTCTCTCTTCTACTTGTCCTTCCTCATCGTTTATGAAATTATTCTGTAACTCGATCAGATCTTCATTGCTGAGAGGTTCGTCGTGAGTTGCTACAAGTTCTTCAAGATCTTCTACCGCGACATCTTCAAATTCAGACCACTTAATCATTGCAGCAATGTCTTCAAGCACTTGTCTGTGCATTTGGACAATTCTTCTAGGTGCTTCAACTACATCTGGCCAAAGATTACGCCACACCCTGTTCATACAACTCCTTTTAACTTCGTTCCAAGACTCGTCTATGTTGTGAATATCCTTCAGGATGTTGTATGACTTCCACCGCTCTCGCATAGACTGTCTTCCTTCCCCGTCTGTTTCATGAATTAGTTGGCTAAAAGTGCGGCGATGGTAATAAGCTTTGAAGTTTGCTATTGCTCCCTGGTCCATAGGTTGTAATATTGACGTAGTGTTTGGTGGAAGGAACATCACGTACACTTTTAAGTCTCTCGGTGTATCAAGTGAGGTTGGATGTCCTGGGGCATTGTCTAAGAGTAATATAACTTTACGTTCAAGCCCATTTCTGTCACAGTAGGATTTTACTGACTGGAAAAAACTATTAGAATACCAATCGTGACAAACTTCCCGTGTAACTCGCGCCTTTCTGTTATACCGCCCACGATTGGTAGGCTTATCTCGTCTGTACCTCACATTGCATGATGTGTTTCTGAATGGTAAACCAGTAAAGGTTTCAGTTTGAAATCACCAGTGGCATTACCACCCAGCAGAAGTGTTAGTCGATCTTTCGTAGCTTTGAAACCGCTGGCTTGACGTTCTTCTTTAGAAATGAATGTTCAAGATGGCATATTTTTCTCACTAAAGCCCGGTCTCATCATCATTGAAGATGAGACAAACAGGAATTTTTTCTCGTGCTACGAAATCTTGAAACTTGTCTGGAAACTCAGTTGCAGCTTGAGTGTCCACACTGGCGGCCTCAACTGTTATCTGGATATTGTGAAGATTGGAGCACTGCTTGAACCGATGAAACCAGCCTCTGCTGGCAGCAAAAGTCGGAGTGGAAGTCACCTTCTTCTGTCTTTAACATCTCATACAAAGATTTTGCTTTCGTGCATATGATATCTTGAGTCAGTGGTGTGTTCTTCTTATTTAAATCTTCGATCCAGACTGCTAGCAACTTCTCCATTCTTTCTAGGATAGAAGATCTCGAACGAGAAGTTTTGATGCACTTATAGGTGTTGAACTTTAGCTGGAAAGATTAATTTTTTATCGATTTTTAAAAATCGTTCTCACAATCGATTCTGACAGACCAAAATCTCTGCCAACAATTGTTGCTTTTCCTCCATTTTCCGTTCTTCTTTTCATCTTCATCTTCAATTCCAAAGTTACGCTTTTACGCTCTTTAGGCGGCATTTTTAACGTAGTGTTAAATTATGTATCTCCACCAAACGTTAAAACACAACTGCCAGCCGAGATAAACAAATGGAACAAACGAAACAAACGAGGGAATTCCCATAGAACAAAGTCGTAGGACGGGGAATCCTCAATTCTTCGATCAGATTGGTCGGAGAAATAGGGGATTACCGCGACCAAAGAGAAGCCAATGACTACATTATGGACATACATATTCTTAAGTAAGCAATTCGCGTAATAGGAGGCATTTTAACGCTAAATTTGAAATTCGCGTTAAAGGGAAACCGCGCATAACGGGGTCGCGTAAAGCGGGGTATTACTGTATTCCTTTTATATTCTGATGGAGAATAGTGGTCTGAACACTTTGATTCACTGACTTTGAATTGTTTACTTCATTAGTAGATACTGGTATGTCAGTTGGAATTTCTAATTTCAATAAGTTTTGGTCAGGAGTGATGGTTAATTTCTTTTAGACATCTTAATACATTTATTTTATTTACCCTAAAAAAGGTTGTGAAGTAACACCACTTGTAACAGGAATACCTCTTTCATTTACCTGCTATCCCCTGATCTCATCAGCAATAAGAAGCGAAAGTTTCCTTTTACCTCTGAAATTAGGATGGAGTCCATGGCGAGTATACTTGCCCCTACCAATACAGGCGACATACATCAAACCAATGTGTGAATTTGCTGGCTGCCAGAGAACCCTTTCCAACGATGCGTTTGTACGCCTAATGTTATGCTACATCCAGGGTTTATCATAACGCTCAAACAAACCCACAAATCCCACATTGGTCTTACATGACATAATGATAGAAGAATTAAATGAAGCTCTAAGCAAAACAGAAAAGCAGCTGGATCGAAAGAAACAGTTGCAGAATTGCTTAAATATGGGGGAACGCTAGTATTGGATTTTACATCTAATAAACATGTGCTGGTTTATAGGTGAAATACATATCAGTGGCGACTAGCAACTATAATCTCTATTTCCAATAAAGGAGACAGAACCAACACAATCAGTGCCAGAGGAATAAGTATTTTGAATGCAGGATACGAAATCTATGCCAAGATAATTAATGCTAGATGGTGACTAACAGCAGAATCAAACTACCAGAATTTCAAAATGCATTTAGGCTATGATGTTCTTGTTCAGATAATATGTGTATTATAAATGGAATTATAGAGAAAAGGGGCGAATATAACGTTACGTACATCTGAACAGTGTCATTAATATGTGGCAGAAGGAATATCTAACAATGGGTAGGGATGTAGACTTAGGGCAAGGGATATGCCTAAATGTACTTTTATTTTCCGACTTCCTACTGGTAATAGAGGATACTGAAAAGAGCGCTCCACAAGTTACAAATATGTTCAGAGTACTACAACCTGATGATATCCATGAACAAAACAAAAAAAACAAAAAAAATGGCTTTCTGTGGTTGAGACCATATTAGAGCAAAATTAGTTGTAAATGGCAACCTGGTTGAAAAAGTTTCACACTGTAACTAACTTGGTTGTGGCATTGCATATAATGTAAGAAAGGATATTGATAATAAAGTGAACAAATATCAGATCACGTGAGGAACAATAGCTAAAAGCTTAGGACGCAAGACGCGCAGAGACATAAAGATGAAATTTTATAAAGGATGGCAGTCCCTATGCTTCTCTATGGTATTGAGCTAAGGGTAATGAAGAGAAGTGACAAAAGCCGCATACAAGCAGCAGATCTGTAAACAGATGCATAAAACTAGACATAATAAGAAATAACATAATAAGAAATGAGACTGTAAGACGGGAGTTAAAATATGTAGTATGAATGAAAAGATGGTGGAACATAAGAATAACTGGAGAGACCATCTGTATATAAAGATTGATGCACAATTACTGAGAGTAGTAAACCAATAGAGACCTACAGGTAGAAATAAACGGAACATGTCAACAGGTCTAATCCTAAAATGGGAAGAAGAAGTAAAAATACCAAGTAGGAATGATGGTGCTACAAATTAATTTTGTGAAATTTAAAACAAATGACTTCTATTTAAAAGGCTAAAATATTTGTGATTGAACTTGGGTGAAGAAATTACCATGAGAGACTTAATAATAATAATAATAATGAAATTGAGGTGATGACAAAGATTGCCAGGTGGAACTCAAAGGATTCATGAGCCTAATTAAAAACTTTGAAGTGTTTAGGGGTATCTGATAATTGATGTTCAGTTTCTGTGTTTAGTAGAGCCTGGATGGAAGAAAACAAGTTTTGATTGTAAATCATCAAGAACTGTGTTAAGGAGGCTGTCCAAGACTACCACCTATGTGAATAATTCTTATTTTTGAAGAAAGACTTGACTTGTTACAAATACAACTTGAGAAGAACAGAGATAACTCTTCTTTGAAAAAAGCTCTAGAGATTAAATGCGGAGATTATCTCTACTACTAAAATTGATAGAAATTTAGACTTGAATGCAGAACCTTGAAGACTTCAAGAGTTATATTACATGGCTTATGTTGATGGCTTGACATTCCAAACACTTATTTAGCACCAAGATTTTGTTGATGAATCAAGGACATGGAGATTTCACCAACTTGTATGCTGAGATAGCTAAAGAAAACTCTTTTGCTTACCCAAGCAGGTAGTGGAGACTGTCTTCATTTTTCACTGGGAATGAAAATCAGGAAAGCACCTATATTTGCGAGTTCATAGAAAAGATTATTAGTTCAGTATCTATATGAACCTGCAATGGGTAATTAATGATGGTTACTGTTACTGTTAGGCAAGAATTGATGAAATTATGTGATCAACATGCAATCAGTTCTGTTATTGACTGATAACTCTGCTGAATAAACCACCAGATTTGTCAGGACTCATAAAGGAAACAAAGAGAAAGCGAGTGCTGGAATGTGGAAGAAGAGGTCAGACAATAGTTAAGATCTCTAGGACGGAAAGCAAGCAAAACACAGTATTGAAGACCACTTCATGTTAAAAATGAATCGTTTGATTCTGTTTGAGAATTTATATAAAAGCCAGAATTTGAAGTTTTTCTTACTGACGTCCAGTAAAATAATTATAAAATTACAGGGCAAATAGTATTATGCTTTAGCTCCAGGCTTTCACTTAATTGGGAAATAGTTGGGACTGTAGTGAGAGTTTATTAATAACCAAATTAAAATAATTTTGAATATAATACTTCAGACTTTCTCAGTGTTTGGCACTACAAAAAAGTTGTCTTATTTCTTCCTTGTAGCTTGTTGTGATGTGACGACATTTTTATTGTTTTTAACAATTTTCAGTCTAGTAGTTTTGTGAATACAATAATTGTAGTACTAATATTAATTAGCTTTGCCTATCCTACCTTATCAAAACCCCATATTTCAGAATGCACTGTACATTCATGGTCTCTAGTCATTTTTAAATTTGAAATATATACTTTTCTTATTTCTTTATTTATGTCTTTTTATTACGGATCATTCTTTAATGCATGTGGCAAATCCAAAGCAGAATTTGGCAAAGCGTAAGGAAAACAATTGTCAAGTTTCATTACACCTAGATGGAAGCAAGTTATGATTATTCTTGGTATCTGTTTGTGTGTGTTTTAGTTTCATTAAATTTTGGCATCCTAATTCAACAATTCTGTCTTTTTTTTACTTAATGTCTTTGTAACAACATATTTGTCAACTATGGATGTTTGAAGAGAATTGGAGGGGGGAGGGCATAGAATACCAAGAAAAATACATGAAATGAAGACAAGTGAAATGGCCCTGAGGAAGAGTAATAAATAGTTGGTTGAGAGGAGTTGAGTGATTTGTGCTGAAAAGGGAAGACTGGACCGAGGTTGTGATAGAACTGGAGAGAAAAAGAGAACAAAATGGAGAGGTTGCTGTGGAAACTAAATGACAATCCATTTTTGTTTTTTAGTCCCTGCATTTGTTTTTTGTATTATTTGGAAATAGTTTGATATTGAGTGATGCTTGTATTATTGCCTCTTTTACTTTTCATAATACTGTGCAGCCAAATAAAAAATTAACAGAAGGCTTGGTCTTTATTTTTTAATGTTGCTGACTTTTTATTTACTGTCCCTTAAAATAGCTGTTTTATTTACATTTTTGCAATGTTTGCCATTCACTCATATTTATCATTGCAGGAATATTGGTATCTTAGAAGTAAAACAAGAGGTGAAAGAAATTGACATTGAGCTTAAGAAAAGGAAACGGGAACAAACTAAGAAACAAGAACCTCACTTCAAGTTGCGCACTTTGCCGTAAGTTGATTGACCCACAGAAGCTCTGAATATGAAGCATTTTCTCATCTCTGTCTTTCTTTCTCTATTTTCCCCTTTTCCACATCCTCCTGATTTGTCTTTTATCATTCTATTCATGTGCATGTATCAATTGTAAACCATAACGGAAAAGGATAAGGAAAGTAGTTAGGTCCATTGTTTACATGTGTATTTCCCTTGCATTGCCATGCATATTGCTCCCCCTCTGTATGGTCTGGGATTTATCTAAAATATTGTGAAATGTATTTCTCTTGTCTTTTCAAGTTAACACAGTTTCCCTTTCAATTTTTGTTCTCATACTTTGTCTTAAAACAATTTCATTTGTTTGGTATTGTAATCTGTAAGTAGATACCTGTTTATTAACCTGTTTATTTTTTTTTTCTTATACTTCTTTTCTACAGTTTATAAACAAATTCACCAAAACTGATTAAATGCAAACATCCCTCTTTTAATGTTGTTTTTTCCTCAAACCGCCTTTATTCAAGTATCATTTTCAGAATGTTACATATGTGTACTTAGCATACTTTAATACGAGGGCGGTTTGAAAAGTTCTCGGAATCACCGCTAGATGTCAGTGCTAGAGCAATGAGGTTCCCGCGCAATAATCACACATCCTTTGTGAGTGAACACGTGGCGCGTCAGTGCTCTAGCTGCAGGAGTGTGGTAGTGACGACTCTTTGTTGTTGTCCCCGCGTAGTGATTTGTGACAATGGAAAAAACTGAGATTCGAGCAGTGATTAAATACTTTGTAAAGAAAGGTATGAAAGCAAAGGAAATTCATGCCGATTTTCAGAACACACTAGGGGACTCTGCTCCTTCATTTTCAACTGTTGCCAAGTGGTCCAGCGAGTTTATATTTGGTCGGGGGAGCTTGGATGATGATCCACGTAGTGGACGGCCAAAAAGTGCTACGACCCCAGAATTTATTGCAAAAGTGCATAAAATGGTCATGGAGGATCGTCGACTGAAAGTGCGGGAGATGGCTGAAGCTGCAGGGATGTCTTCTGAACGGGTATATTATATTTTAACCGAAGAATTGGGTATGAAAAAATTATCCGCAAGATGGGTGCCGCGGCTCTTGACACTGGACAATAAACGCAACAGGTTGGAAATGTCCGAACAAAGTCTGGTCCGTTTTCAGAGCAACCAACGAGATTTTTTGCTCCGGTTTGTGACTAAAGATGAAACTTGGATCCACTACTATACCCCAGAGACAAAACAGCAGTCAAAGCAGTGGAAACATGCTGAATCACCATCACCAAAGAAAGCAAAGGCAGTGCGTTTGGCCGGAAAGGTCATGGCCTCAGTTTTCTGGGATGCAAAAGGCATTCTGCTGATAGATCATCTTTCTACTGGCTAAACAATCACGGGGCAATACTATGCAAACCTCCTAGACCAATTACAGGAAAAGATACGCGAAACAAGGCCTGGTTTGGTAAGGAAAAACGTCATCTTTCATCAGGACAACGCTCCACCACAAAAAAGTGTTATTGCCATGGCAAAACTTCATGAACTGAGGTACGAATTGTTGCCACATCCACCTTATTCACCTGATTTGGCACCATCAGACTTTCATCTATTCCCCAAGCTGAAAAATTTCCTCGGTGGACGGAGATTTTCTACAAGGGAAGAGCTGACAGCCGAATTGGAGAGGCATTTTGCAGGCCTGGAGGAATCTCATTTTCGAGATGGGTTCAAGGCATTGGAACATCGCTGGAGCAAATGCATTAGTCTACAGGGAGACCATGTTGAAAAATAAATGCAGTTCCACCGAGGTAAGATACTTAATTCTAATACATTCCGAGAACTTTTCAAACCACCCTCGTAGGTCACTTATTCTCTAATTTCCAATAATATTATGACATTTCCAATAATGATTTTTAATCTCAATCTTCTTATACAATGCTCGTATTAAAGAAACGGTGGAGCAGGAAAATAAATAATGCTAGGATGTGATTTTAAGATGGAAGGGAAAGATAAAGTAGAGAAAGAAGGGAGGCTGCATTGACAAGAAACACTACATAGAAAACACAATGTTTGTAGCATTGTACTCGTGAGAGTAGAGGTTGTAGCACTTGGCTAGGTTCACACATGTGCCTGCATTTAAACCAGCCACATTAGTGCTCTGGTTTTGTTCACTAAGTTCAGTGTGTAGGTTATATTTTTGGAGATGTTGTGAACAGGAAAGAAGTAAACCATAAGGCACAATTCAAGAAATATATACTTATTGAAAATTGTCCTAAAGATATCCACAAGATAAATGAATAAACTACTCATGCAGGTGATGGTTTTTTCCAGAATAGTAAGGTAAAGGGGAAGATAATTTTCTGATATTGAGGCCCAGGCGGTGTTTTATGTGCAGACTGCATTGGTAGACCAGTTCCCATGTTAGAGCTTGGATAGGGTTGTTGTTTCAGAGAGTACTCTCATGACGGTGAAGCAGTTATTGAAGTCACATGAGTTGTAGGAGTTGTTATGGGCGACAGATGGGTAATCTAGATTCTGGAAGTAATCTTTTTGTCCTTGATCACTCATTGTGATGGATAACTGGTTCGTGATGACGCCATGTAAGAAGTTGGGTGATGGTGGTAGGTGAACCAGTACAGTGCTCTTTACTCAAAGTTTCATTCTTGAGGTTTTTAATATTAACGGATAAAAAATTGTGACATTTGTCTCTATTTGCAGCTGAAAATTCCATTATTTCTAGATTTGAAGTTTAACATGATTGTGATTTTACCAATTTCCTACTTATTTATGTAATAGCTATCAACGGGAAATAGCATACCTGTTGACTTAACAGCCACTCTGTGTTTGAAGCTCTCCTTTTGTGGGTTACATGTGCTTCTCTGGCTGTTGTTGACACATTGGGTGAGAATAGAGGAGTTGAGAAACTTCATCAACACGCTTATTTGCTGCATTTTGTTACTCTTTTGCCACCTACCTTTTAGATACAGCATCACAGTTTGGTCGAGAGAATAAGCATCTTTTCTGTCTTGTACAAATAATTTGTTGTACTCCAAGATTGAGTTTCAATTGCAAATGACTTCATGTCTGAGCTGCTCACACATTAGGGAATTGGATTACAATACTTTGGTCATACCATTGGTTGAATATGGTGGTTTAGTTTGGGACCCACATTTTGGTTACCAAATACAGGAGTTGGAGGGCGTGCAAAGAAGAGCAGCTACATTTGTTTGTGGAAATTATCGCTGGACCCAATCAGTATCTGATATGATAAAGGACATGGATAGGGAGTCATTAGAGGACAGGAGGAGAGTGAAGAGAGTGCTGGGAATATACAAGGCATTACATTGGTGAAGAGGATTGGTGGGAGATAGGTCAAAGAAGTAGGAATAGTGCATGGAAGGGGAAAGACGACCATGGCCACAAACTGGCACCTGATTTCATGCCTAAGGGAATGGGAAAATTTTCTTTTGTGGGTAAGGTTGTCAAGGATTGGATCAAATTGCCAAGTGAATTGATGTCTAATTTACCAAAATCGCTGAAGGAATTTAAAATTAAAATTTGTAAATTCCAAAATTGGGTGGGGGAGGAATTTAACTCTCAAATTATATAAGACTACTATAAGCCCATGACTGTTTTTTGCTTATCGTCATTGGTCTAGAATAGTTCAAGTTTTTGGGGTCAAAGATTATGACAGGTTGACCTGATCTGACCAAATAAGAACTTGACATTTAATTCACTTTTAGGGTAAATAAAATTGCACTATCATAAAATTGTTTCAAAGGTAAGGTAAGGTGGTTGGCAGACTGCAACTTGCTGAAATACAAACTAAATTTCACTCTTCTTTTTAGAATTTCTATTTAAATAGAGTGCATAATTGCTTTGAAAGGATCGCATTGTTTTTTATTGAGGCTGGATAAACATTCATAATGTAATCTTTGGTTATAGTGTCTGTAATGACCAGAGAACTTAATACAGATCCAGATTATTAGATAGTTAAGGAACACCGTAGAAATGAGTTGCCAGAATACTCGATTTGGTAACATATTTGGTCTGATGTCTACTTTAAATAACCTAATAACTCGTGTACATCGAACATGAATAAAGGCCATTAACGAAAGTGGTCAGTAAAATATGTAAAAAAGCAAATAAATCGTAATCTATAAATTTTGGTGAAGCAGCAACTCTAGTGATGTAAATTCAAATTTATCCTAGGGTGGAATGACAATTGGCATTCGTGGTTACAACAGGGACCATTTGTATTTTTAAAACTTTTTTTATGTTGCTTTCATTAGCGATGTGTTACTGAAAAGCAGTTCCACGCCTTTTTCAGATCAAAAGTTTATTGATATTTCTTTAAACTATGAAATGCAAGGAAAAGCAAACTTAACGAATGTATTATGGCAAATAATTTTGTTGCAGTTGCTTAATTATTAAATTGTGAACATAGCCTTAAATTTCTTCTAATTATTATTATTATTATTATTATTATTTTGTATGAGAAACATACAGTTACACAATCACAATCATCAAATTATACTGGACCAGAACTTAGCCACTTCCAGTGCATTTTCTGAGGCCTCATACAGTTCAGCTGCCGTGCAGGATGCTGGACACAGTTGACACTGGAGCATGTGCTGGACAGTCTGGTCTTCACCGCAGTCACACTTGATATCATTCATCTCAGCATAGCCCCATCTTTCTAAGTTCACTTTGCATCTGCCCACTCCTGATCTCAGCCTATTCAAAGACTTCCACATCAACCATCCCTTGTCACAACCAGGTGGCAAAGATTCATACACTCTTCCCCAGCTATGCGGAAGGGGAAGCCTTAGCTTTCCATAGTTGTAACCTGGCTTCTTCAGTTGTCGTAAGTTCCTGAGATATTCTTAGGAAACTTTTCCTGGACTTCAGTCTTTGCCTGTGAGGGATATGCCCATATAGGTGGATGAGATTTTTCATGGTTCACTTTCCTCCTTTCCTTGTTCACTGCTATTTCCCTTCGAACAGAAGGTGGTGCTATTCCTGCAAGACGGTGGAGCCATTTGACTGGAGTTGATTTTAAGCAGCTGTTATGATTCTGCATGTGTCATTAAGTGCAATTTCTACTTGTTTGGCATGAGTTGAACTGTGCCATAGAGGAC
>JARYHS010013630.1:155746852-155825614 GCA_031002005.1 Vandiemenella viatica | reverse complement strand
CGCTGTTGTGATCGAAAGGTGACTGTGTGTTACTACCACACACAAACGCCAGTACACCTGAGATCAATAGTTTTCGCTTGAAAAGTGATACACCACTTTTGTCTTTGGCAGAAATATGAAATTGCCACAGGACGACCACTTTCAACCCCCATATCTCCGACACCCCCATAGCTACCGACATCTAACCACCATAGTGCACTACATGAGATACGATTCTACTACCAAACACAAACACCAATGCTCTATGCTATGTAGTTGTGGCAGAAAAGTGACATATGCGGAGACAGTCGAAATACGAAAATATCCTTGGTCGGCCACTTACAACCACCATATCTACCACAGTACCACAGTTTCTGAAATTGTGCCGCTGTTAGTGATCGAAAGGTGACTCTGTGCTACTACTACACACAAATGCCAGTTATCTGTAATCTATAGTTTTCGATGAAAAGTGATACACCATACACTTTTGTCTTTGGCAGAAGTATGAAATTGCCACAGGTCGACCACTTTCAACCCCCATTTCTCCCACACCGCCATAGCTACCGACATCTAACAACCATAGTGCACTACATGAGATACGATTCTACTACCAAACACAAACGCCAATGCTCTATGCTATGTAGTTGTGGCAGAAAAGTGACATATGCGGAGAGAGTCGAAATACGAAAAATATCCTTGGTCGGCCACTTACAACCACCATATCTACCACAGTACCACAGTTTCTGAAATTCGGCCACTGTTGTGATCGAACGGTGACTCTGTGCTACTACTACACACAAACGCCAGTTATCTGTGATCTATAGTTTTCGCTGAAAAGTGATAATCCATGACACTTTTGTCTTTGGCAGAAGTATGAAATTGCCACAGGTCGACCACTTTCAACCCCCATTTCTCCCACACCGCCATAGCTACCGACATCTAACAACCATAGTGCACTACATGAGATACGATTCTACTATCAAACACAAACGCCAATGCTCTAAGCTATGTAGTTGTGGCAGAAAAGTGACATATGCGGAGAGAGTCGAAATACAAAAATATCCTTGGTCGGCCACTTACAACCACCATATCTACCACAGTACCACAGTTTCTGAAATTCCGGCCGCTGTTGTGATCGAAAGGTGACTCTGTGCTACTACTACACACAAACGCCAGTTATCTGTGATCTAGTAGTTTTCGCTGAAAAGTGATAATCCATGACACTTTTGTCTTTGGCAGAAGTATGAAATTGCCACAGGTCGACCACTTTCAACCCCCATTTCTCCCACACCCCCATAGCTACCGACATCTAACAACCATAGTGCACTACATGAGATACGATTCTACTACCAAACACAAACACCAATGCTCTATGCTATGTAGTTGTGGCAGAAAAGTGACATATGCGGAGACAGTCGAAATACGAAAATATCCTTGGTTGGCCACTTACAACCACCAATCTACCACAGTTTCCGAAATTCGGCCACTGTTGTGATCGAAAGGTGACTCTGTGCTACTACTACACACAAACGCCAGTTATCTGTGATCTATAGTTTTCGCTGAAAAGTGATACACCATGACACTTTTGTCTTTGGCAGAAGTATGAAATTGCCCCAGGTCGACCACTTTCAACCCCCATTTCTCCCACACCCCCATAGCTACCGACATCTAACAACCATAGTGCACTACGTGAGATACGATTCTACTACCAAACACAAACACCAATGCTCTATGCTAGTGTAGTTGTGGCAGAAAAGTGACATAATGCGGAGACAGTCGAAATACGAAAATATCCTTGGTCGGCCACTTACAACCACCATATCTACCACAGTACCACAGTTTCTGAAATTCGGCCGCTGTTGTGATCGAAAGGTGACTCTGTGCTACTACTACACACAAACGCCAGTTATCTGTGATCTATAGTTTTCGCTGAAAAGTGATACACCATGACACTTTTGTATTTGGCGGAAGTATGAAATTGCCACAGGTCGACCACTTTCAACCCCCATTTCTCCCACACCGCCATAGCTACCGACATCTAACAACCATAGTGCACTACATGAGATACGATTCTACTACCAAACACAAACACCAATGCTCTATGCTATGTAGTTGTGGCAGAAAAGTGACTTATGCGGAGACAGTCGAAATACGAAAATATCCTTGGTCGGCCACTTACAACCACCATATTTACCACAGTTCCACAGTTTCTGAAATTCGGCCGCTGTTGTGATCGAAAGGTGACTGTGCTACTACTACACACAAACGTCAGTTATCTGTGATCTATAGTTTCGCTGAAAAGTGATACACCATGACACTTTTGTCTTTGGCAGAAGTATGAAATTGCCACAGGTCGACCACTTTCAACCCCCATATCTCCCACACCCCCATAGCTACCGACATCTAACAACCATAGTGAACGACAGGAAAGACGAATCTACTACCACACACAAACATGAAAGGTCTATGTTATGTAGTTGTGGCAGGAAAGAGAAGTAACGGAGATACGAATTTTTGGTCGAAATATGAAAACGCCCTGCACTGACCAACTTTAATCATTATATCTCCCACATCCCCACAGCTATCGGCATTCGGCCAACGTTGTGCACTACAGGAAGCTCTATGCTACTTCCACCCACAAACATCAGTGATCTGTGCTAGGTAGTGGTGGCTGAAAAGTGAAATATGGAAAAAAACACGTCTATTTTTATATATATATATATATAAGATTTTGTTTCATATTTTTTATTTTATTATTTTTAAAATTTTTAATAATTTTTTGCGTGTTTTACATATTAATATTTTATTTTGTTTTTGTTAATTTCTTTTTTGTGGATAACATTTCCGCTGAGATAGTTTTTCTTCCTCCACCATCTCCATCCAAATCAATTGTCATGATCAAAACCACCATTCATGTGGCTTTGTGGACCACTGTTTCCCGCATAAGATCAGTCATATGTTTCTATTTTCACAAGTAAGGGCATAAATCAAAATATCATTTTGAGAGTGTTTTAGTTGCTACTGCCATCCTGCTATCACCTTTTGTAAGTGGTGGGTATATTTTATCTCTCATAAACAATTATTGTAAAAATAGACCAAGTCTTATAAATATTCTTCCCGGGTGTTCTGCCGGATAAGTTCTTCTGCCATACATGACATTTCTACAACTTCCTCTGCTGTCTTCATCAGAAGAACTGAAAGTTTAAGTAGCTACTGTGATGACATGTCACCGTAACAACTTCGACCTCCAGTTCTTCTGATGAAGACAGAGGAGGAAGCTGTTGAAATGTCATGTATGGCAGAACAACTTATCCGGCAGAACCACCAGGAAAAACATTTATCAGCAGTACACCTGGAAAGAATCAATTCTTACAACAGACCAAGTCTTTTGGTTGTTTAGTCACAAAAGTAATGAGATCTTATTTTCAGCCAGGACTACATTTTACAGAGAGTATGCAATTCACTTTCTAAAACAGAGGTTTCTCTTGGTGCAATGGACGGAGGATTTTTTTTTTTTTTTAATCTACTGACTTGGCCATTATGCATGTCAATTTTTCTGAAATGAAAGGCGTAATACGTATAATTTACTTGAAAGATGTAACACCACAGTGGGAATTATGTAAATATCTGCAAATAAACATCTGTATTAATTTGTAATCTGAAAGTAAGTAAATATCGATAGGTTTCAGAATGTTTGATGCTTCAGGCATGAAGTACAATATCGCAGGAGTTTTCAGTTGTACAGTAGCGGGACGAGTTGAACAATATGGCAGAAGTCTTGAGTAGTGGAAGTAAGTGGCCGGGCACGAGATTGTGTGCGTGTCGCTAGTGCCCAGAAGGCACAGGTAATGCATAAATTTAAAATGAATAGTAGAAGTGTGGAGAGAAGATATAAAGTTGGATCAGGAGCCGGACACGAGAATATTTGTGTGTTGAGTGTGCCTGGAAGGCACTAGTAGTGAACAAGTTTAATATGAACAGCAATCCAGTACTACCGTATTGTAATGAATGAGGCACTGAAATGGATGCAGTGTGGAGAAAGAAGAGGTATAATGTGTGATAGTGGACAAATCTATGTGAGTTAATATAACTTTCAAATGGTAGCCTTGTTCGGTCAGCAGGAGTGTGGAACAAAATTATACTTTAATAACTGTTTATGTGAAGCCAAATAACTGTTTATATGAAGCCGTGTTGAAGCAGTGACTCACTTTAATCACTTATCTTACCGAACTTGTATCTTCTGAGAAGAGTCTATAAACTAAATTTGTCTGGTGGCTAGTGCTGGCGAAGGTGATGTGGTCAATAAAAACTTTTGTATTCAGTGACTAACTGCATGTGTGTAGTAACTTTCTCAGTAGCGTGTGGAAGTACTTTTATATGACCTATTTAACCTTTCTTTCAGCATAAACCTCTTGACTGTTGACCCTGGTAAAATGGATCTATAAATGTGTAGTAGCTGGGACTGCTACAACCATAATAACTTTAATAACTAAATTAAGCCACTGTGTGCTAGGTTAATGTTTGATTTACTGTATTTGTAAGATTGATAGACCAACACACTTATGGTGTTTATATAAGTAGAAGTTTTACTACTTGGTTTACTGAAACATAACACTCATAGTGGCCAAATTATCAAAAAAAATTAAATCAGTAGTCCATAACACTAGAAGATTCCATTGTGTTTCAGAATGTGAATACTCAGTGTAAAGAGTAGACTTGGCTTAGAACCAAACCTCATAACTTTGCTTCACTAAACAACCATGAAACTTATCTTATTTTTGCAAGAATTGTTTTTGTGGGATATTATTATTAAGTTGATCAATTATTCTGAGTCGTCTCCCAAAAATAATAGTTCCATTTGAAAATTGTTGAATAAGAACAATTCAGAATTCAAGTCTTATCAATATATGTGTGTCCGATTTCATCAATGCCCAAGCTCTTTGACAACAGTGGTGTGCATTAGGGGCGAGCAATGCCGATTGCTATAGATGTAACCCATCATAATTAAATGCCAAATAATTTCCAAACTAAGTACAAGAATGAAGTAAAATTTAATATGCTATCTAAGCATGCTGATCTCCGTACATAATAAAATAAATAAAAAGTAAAATAAAAATTGAGGCATACAGCGTTATCTAGGGCATAGCAATTAACCTACAAATATACACTGAAATGATTCATGTTTGCAGTTGTCATTGAATAAATACTGGGAAAATACCAATATTAGACTTATAATGGCCATTAAACCATATATGTGTACCAAATTACCTCTTTCTAGAACCACAAGTGTAGTGGAATTGTGATGATGGAGTGTCAGATTCAATTATTAAAATCTGAATTTCACTAACTTCCAAAAAGAAGAGGAAGGAAGTAAAGTTTAATACATTAGTTAAACTTAGTAAGCTCTGTCTATAATGTAACTCTGAGGCATATAAAATTATTACAGTAGAGTTTAGACTTTTCTTATAATTTGGGGGTAAAACTACCTGTGTATCAGTCATGGGGGTAACCAGTAACACACTGCCTTCGCATTTGGGAGGATGTGAATTTGAATGTCCATCTGGCTATCAAGATTTCAGTTTTTCGTTGTTTCCAAATACCAGGATGGTTCCTTAAAAGGCCATGGCCGAATTCCTTCCTGATCCTTGACTCGTCATTTCCATATAAAGCAAGAGAGATGACCCAATTGTGTACTAAATTTCGGCTTTCTAAGACTGAGAAATACACCCGAGTTTTGATGACCGTCAGTATGTGAGTGAGTGAATTGGTGAAATTTGCTTATGAATAACTTCCAAGCTGAGAGCAGGAACGAAACCAAATTAAATGTGTTTGCTGTGATTGCTGATATTCAGCACTTCACTTGGTAATTTGTTCCAATCCTTGACACCCTTACCCACAAAAGTGTGCAATAGAAATTTGAGGCTTGTAGAGTCACTTTTATCTCAGAAATTAAAATGTATACACCCTGAATTGCTTCAAGAAAAGGACAAGCATTGCCGCTGTTCCCGTCGATGTAAATATTGCCGTAAGGCATTTCTTCCTACTCCATTGTTGCTGTTATAGTTGCTTTTCAAAGATACTTCATATTACTGGCTTTGGACATATTTTACTTAATCCTTCTACCTTGTGTCCATTGTATTGTAGATCAGTTTCATTCTAGAAATATTTCAGGCCGCGACGTGCTTCACTAAGACTTAAAGGACTTTTACCAGATGGAGAGATAATCAAGACAGAGTCAGTGCAGGCTGAAGATCCTGAAGAGAGTGTAAGAAAATCAGCTGGTAAGTATACATAACTTTGTTTCATTTTTAACAATATCATTTATTATCTCCACTACTATTATTAAAAATTCTGCATCTACATATATACTCTGTAATTCACGAAACTGTTGGTGGTGGAGGGTGCTTCGCACCAAAACTGATCTCTGCTCTGTGCATTCCAATCCCGAATGGCATGAGGGGAGAAAGAATTCATATAAGCATCAATGTGGCTTGTTATTTCTCTTAATCTTGTATCTCCTGTCACTGTGGCTCAAATAGGTTGGTGGAAGAAGCATTTCATCACACTCATAAATAAAAGTGGATGTACGTATGTTTATCAATAAATTCAAGCAAAACCTACATCATCTGTATACCAGAGAATTTCATTCCAGTCTATGAATCAATTCTGTGATGCTTTCCAAAGGACTGTGGCAAGCAGTCATGAATCAACAAGCTCTTTTCTGTATTTTCGATATACTGTCAGTCAACCCCTTGTGAGACAGATCCCAAACGTCACAACAGTAGCTCAAATATGGAAACATGAGAGTTTTGTAATCTCCTTCTTTTGTGTAATGTAATTTTTCAAAATTTGACCTATGCATCACAGCCTAGAATTAGCTTTACATACTACTTGATTAATGTGCCAGTTTTATTTCATGTTTGTATTGTTATGCCAAAATTCTTCAGGAAATCGACTATATCAATAACTAACCTGTTTTGTACTCCTGAATTGTTTTTATTAGTTATGCATAGTGCCTTGCACTTTTTGCAATTTAGTTTGAGTTCCTGTCATTGCACCTTACACAAATTACATCCAGTTCAAGCTGAATTTATAAACAATTGTCAGGATTTCTTATTTCCCTGTAGATCAGCGGTCGGCAACGCGCGGCCCGCGGGCCGCATGCGGCCCGTGACCTCTCTATTTGCTGCCTGTGTCCGTCTTATAAAAATCAAATCGAAAGCCCATATTATAAAATAATAAATTATAAATGAATAAAAGAGTGAACGCGATCTAACAGCGCAGCCAATGAACTACGCGAACAGGACAAGTGCGAGCGGGAACGATTCTCTCCTATGATTGAAACAATAGGTCAGCGTTGACAATAATCTTCTTTTGCTCGCCCGCCGCTCATCCGCGCTAGCTGTGTCATTGAGTTATTTCATGAGTGCACGCCGCCGCCGCGGTCCTGTACCTACGATTTAGTTATTGTTCTGTGACCTACGAGTACCTACTATTTTGTTTACGGTTAGGTAAGTGTGAGATATTGATAGTTCATACAATTACATAGCTAAATTAAGTGACATGTTTTCAATACGGCTTTTATTCTTACAGCGTGTATTTGGCATTGTTGGTTATACGTTTTACTGATGGCTACAAAAAAAGAGGAATTTAATTCAAGAAAATAGTGTTTGACGATGTATGGACAGATTTATACTTTTTCGTTAATTGCAATGGAAAGTCGCTATGCTTAATATGCCAAAAAACCCTTTCTATACAAAAAGAATATAACGTCAAACGTTAATATGATACCGAGCATAAAGCAAAATTTGCGTGCCTAGTTGGTGATTCTCGGAAAAACAAAATAAACTCACTCAAATCTTCATTCAAGTACCAACAAAGTGTTTTTAAGGTGAAAATTCAAAGTAACGAGTCAAATATATGTGCGAGTTTAAGGGTGGCGGAAATACTTGCCAAGTCTGGGCGACCGTTTACCGCCAGCGAATTAATAAAACAATGTACCTTAGCTATGGCTGAAGAGGTATGCCCAGATCTAAAAAAGAAAATTGAAAATATAAGCTTATCTGCCAGAATTTGTACCCGGCACACTGAAGATTTGGGCGCTAATTTATGCGAAAAACTTCGGGAACAAGCACAACAAATTAAATGGTTCTCCTTAGCTACCAATGAAAGTAATGATGTGTCAGATACTGCCCAGCTTCTAATATTTGTTCGTGGAATTGATAAGTACTTCAACGTGTGTGAGGAACTTTTACAGTTATGTAGTTTGAAGGGAATGACTACAGTGAAGATTTGTTTTGTCACTTAGAACAGGCAATGACGTCAATGCAATTGGGGTGGGAAAAATTGGTAAGTCTAACAACTGACGGAGATAGAAACGTGAGTGGGCAAAACAAAGGGTTGGTGGGTAGAATTAAAACAAAATTGGCAGAAATAGGATGTGAAATCCCGTTATTTCTTCATTGCATTATCCACCAAGAATCGTTCCAAAGTCATTTCATGGAGAAAAGATCATCAAGATGTCCTTTATTATTCAGAAGCAAGATGGTTAAGTAGAGGTGCAGTACTGAGAAGATTTTTCGATCTCGGAAAAGAAAGAAATTTTATGGATCAGAAAGGTAAATCTGTTACAGAGCTAACAGACCCTCAATGGTTAATAGATCTTGGAGTTTTGACAGATTTAACTCATGAATTAAATAAGCTTCAAGGGAAAAACAAACTAATATCTGATATGCATACAGACGTAAAGGCGTTCCAAACTAAAACCGGCTCTTCATAAAACACATTGATGATAAAAAATTTAGATCACTTCCCGAATTGTCTAAAGGCTGTCAACGAAGCTGGCATTGATTTTAATTGGGATACTGTAAAAATGAAAGACATTTTAATGGAGTTACAAGGTCAATTCAGTGACAGATTTCGTGATTCCGAGAAGGTTTCGAACAAACTGAAGATTTTTGCTAACCCTTTTTCGTGCGATGTTGAGGATATACCCAGTAATTTACAAATGAATGTGGTTGAACTTCAATCCAATGAGTGTCTTAAAAACGCCTTTTACGAGATGAATGATTTGGTCAAATTTTATGGTAGCTTGCCGTCTGATTTTTTCGAATTGAAAAAGTTTGCTCAGCAGTTTATTTCAATTTTTGGAAGCACTTATTTATGCGAGCAAACGTTTTCAATCGTCAATTATCGAAAAAATAAATACGCTTCTCGTCTCACAGATGAGCATTTGAGAGATATGTTACGTGTTTCAACTTCTAACATGAAAGCTGACATACAAAAAATAGCCAGTCAACTGCAACCTCAAATGTCACACTGAATTTAGTATGTAAAATCAATTTTGTAACTTGTCTTCATTTGTATTAATAAAATTTGGAAACTGAGTTTACGCATTTTTACTGTGTATGTGCGGCCCCGCCTTTACTTTGTTTTGCCACCTTGTGGCCCTTGCCTGCTAAAAGGTTGCCGGCCGCTGCTGTAGATGACTGCATCATCAGCAAACAATTTCGAACTGCTATTCACATCCTCTCTGAGATAATTTATAAAAATTAAGAAAATAATTCTTATTACAATTCCTTGAAGAATGTGAGAGCTGACATTTAAATTAGAAAAGGCTTCTCCATCAATGTTGAAACATTGCAACCAACCAGTTAAAAATTTTCATATCCATTCACAAATTTGCAGAGGTATACTATACACTCAAATCAGCGCTAAAAGGCAGTTGTGGGGAACAGAGTTGAAGAATTTCTGAAAATCCAAAAAAAAAAAAAAAAAATTGCCACAGCTTATGAGCCTGCATCAGTAATTTGCATAAATAGGGCCAGCTGTTTTCCATATGATCTTTTCAGTTTTCGTTTATTGAACGTGAATTGTTTATGCCTATAGAAAATTCACAATGTTTTATCATATTATACGCTGCAAAACTCTACTGCAAATAGATATTGTAGATATGGGTGACTAGTTCTTACGGTCACTTTGATCTCCTTTCTTTAAAATGTTACCTGTGGTGTTTTCCAATAAAAAGGTACCTTTTTTTTCCTAAGGATTTTAAATGCATCAGTTAATAAGGGTGTGATACAAAATTGTAGTATTCAATTTGTATGTAGAGGAAGCAATAAATAAGTAAAAAACAAATTTGAATGTGGCATAAGTGTTCAAAGAGAAAAAAAATCAGTATGCTACAATTTGCCAATGATGTCATACTGTTCACAGAAGAGACTGAGGGTATTGAGAAGATATTTAATATCGTGAATAAAATACTGAAGGAAGATTTTGGATTAAAAATAAATCAGAGCAAGACAAAAGTAATGAAATGCGGTAGAAATTGTGGATTAAATATTAAAATACGATCGGGTGTGATACAAGAAGTAAATGAATCCTGCTACTTTGGAAGCAAAATTACAACTGATGGCCAAAACAGGAATGATGTTAAAAGCAGAACAGCACTAGCGAAAAGAGCTTTCATGGAAAAAGAGGAGTCTTTTAGTTTCACATATTGATATAGAAGTCAGAAAGAACTCTGTGTGTGACAAAGACTAAAATCTTTGGTTTTTAAACAGTTAGAGCAATTCGAGATTTCCTAGGGTTTGTTTACAGGGTAGAACTGCTTGCATAAGCTATCGTTGCGAATGAAGATTTACTGTGGCCAGCTGATAGCGATCAGAGGACCCATGCAAACCATAATAGCGCTACAGGGGTCATCTGTGCAGCCAGCATTCCCATTTGCCATTACTTGTTGACTCCTTCCCTGGGCCACGTCATTCACCTCCGTCAGGCCTAGTAGAGTGGTCAGGCCTTGTTGAAGGTTACTTGTCGTTGCACCAGATCAGAATGTCGCTCCATCAGTTCTTTTCCTCCGAAGAAAACTCTATACTCCTCGCACTGTGATGTGGTGTATGTCACTAGCCAAATCACAATGCGAAGATGATCGCTTCTTGTAGGCTCATCAGATAAACAAAACACCCAAAAGTTGTGGCTGGTTTGTCCCCGACCACTCTTTGAGCATGCCATTTTACCAGGAAACAGAACTAAGGTACTCGGTCACCACCACCAGCTGATGGCGTTTGGCGGGTCTTTTCCGAAACGTGCTCAAATGGAAAGCGAACCTTAGCTATTTATGATGGGCAATAAATCCATTGAATGCCCAAGTGAGGTAGAACGTTTAGTCACTTACTGGACATGTAAATCTAGGTGCTTTGTTGCATCACGTAGCACTGTCTGTTTGACATGGTGCACAGCCAAAATCTCGCAGATACCATACAAACACTTGGTGCCTAATAACACTGACACTTTGTACTTATTAATTCATTACAACTACCCTGTCAACCATAAAACTGAAAATAAGTCTGTGGGATAATTTTCAATTCATTGTTACTTGATCACTTATGTCCAGTCATTGGGTTAATATTCCTTGTGAGTGAGATTAGTCCACTGAAATATTCTCTGTATCTTATCCTAACATATCATTTATTTTTACATCAAGCAACCCTATAGGATGTACCCATCTTCAGATTCATGCTTTAACACACAGCTTTGTACTTCGCATATTTCTGTTGTGTACTTAAATGTTTCCCAGTGAATGCACGAACAATGGCAGAGACTTCCAGCCTGTCTTAAAATTACTTATTACATACCCTATAGTTAACACAACCTCCATATAGCTAATGTTAATGCTTTCATAGATTGTTGGGATGCAGAGATAATTGCTAATAGGTGACCATCGTTCTCGTAATCTGAAATTCTTGACTGATATTTGCATCACAAACAAAATTTTAAAGATTTACATACAAATAGAAGTTACTTCACATTATTTCCACTGTTGGTTGTACATCTCTTTCTGAAGACCAGTCGGCTTTTTAAGCAATGATTCTTATATTACTTATTAATTTACATTTTCATCACAACAGTATTTTAATGGTCATATTTGTCTACCATATACATGACATCAGCTAGCATCTTAAATTCTAATGCTTGTAATTAATTACAAATTTTATTATGGTTTCACAAGGCTGTATTTTAGTACAGAAAAAAATCAACTTCTTTAAACAGAACATTTTTTCTTACAGATTCTATTGAAATACTTCCCTCGACTGGTATCTTTTCATTTGATTATTTTAGAAATACACATATTGTATTGAATGTCTTCAATGGGACACAATAACGTTGCATGTCATCTGTCCCATTTGCTGGCCACATGATTCGAGTAAACAAATCCCACCGCATTTCCGCAAACACTTTTGAAGAACATTTAGGCAGCCATCAGTTCTTGAGCGGGGCCAGTGTCGCCTTCTCTATTGTGTGACATTTGGACAAAAAGTTACAGTTGCTAGGGCTAAATTCCGTCATGCTAAACATAATCCACTTTTATTGCATTTCTATACTAGGTCTTAGATAATAATAAAAGAATAATTTAAATATTTAATAATTTGTTAGCTTTATTCTTCTTTTCAATAACAGATTGTCTCAGGAGATAATTTTCTGTGTTGGACATGATTTTAGGTTATTAATTTTGTACTGCTTAGGGAAAAAGAACACTTCTATCCTTCATTAGTAATCCATGACTTTTCATTATGCTTTATTTTGGTATTGTCCGATGACTAATCGCTATCAACGTTATGACATTGCTGTTCCATTCCTCCTCAATCTTTATTCTTTCTTTTTTTCATAGACCATCACGCATTTACGTATTAACTGACACTTATCCTTTCAGTTTGTCTAAATTCTAATAATTATTTTCTCTTCCATGGGAATGTGGATTTTCATGTTGAATCTTCACGAGCATCTCCATTTATTTAGTGACCTGGTAGGTTTCATGATCACTAGGTAATGATAAAATATCAATTCTTTCCTGGAAACCTAAATCTCTTATTTTTCTTTGACTACAACAATGACAATAGCATTTACCGTAATACAACTTTCTTCTTTGTGTTCTCTTCTTTTAATTCACTGATCCACTTTTTAAAGTTCCTAGGGCAATTCAGAGTTGCATTTTTCCTTTTCCATGAAACTTCTCTTTATTAATCATCTCATCTCGTCATTATTGATTTCACTACATAAGTCCTTCTTCAGACTATTCCAATTTATTTTTTTACAGGTCTATGCAATAATAAGTTTGTGCTCTTCTCTCATCATTTTAATCATTTCTTGAGTTTTATCTTCCCAACAAACTCCACCTTCTGATTGTTCTATGAATCCAGAGAATTATTTAATTTTAATTTATTTACATTGATTGTAACTATGTCTAATTGTTAATTTTTACATTCATCTGTTTTCAATATAGCAATAATATATCTTCTGATTTCCCTAAAAAATCTTGATTTTTGTCTGTCGGACCTAATTACATTTCTTCATTTATTATATCCCACAGATAATGAATTTTATGTGTACAAGGGGATACCCAAAAAAAAACTGGAATTATTTTTTAAAAGCTATATATTTCCAATTTTTTTACAAATATTATCTCATTCAAAATATTCTCCATTACAACTAATACATTTGTCCCACTGGTGCTTCCACTATTCAAAACATTTTCTGTAGTCATCTTTACAAATGGCTGACAGCTCATTCCTCATTTTTTCTTGACCTCTTCAATACTGTCAAATTGGTTTCCTTCCATACCTCTTTTCATGCGTGGAAATAAGAAAAAGTCGCACAGTCGGGTCAGGCGAGTAAGGTGAGTGGGGAAGTGGAACCATTCCATTTTTAGCCAAAAACTGCCTAACAGAGACAGCTTTTTGTGAAGGTACATTGTCGTTGTGGAAGAACCAGTCTCCGGTCTGCCACAAATCAGGTCCTTTTTTGACGATTAGTATTGCATAATCTTCTTAAAACTTTCAAATGAAAGATTTGATTGACGGTCTGATGTGGGGAAACAAACTCTGAATGAATCAATAGTATCTTTTACCCGCCTGTAAAAATTTGGGATTAGCTCCAACAAGAGGATGAGGACTTGGGCTTAAAGAAAGTACAGCATACCCTGTGAATGTGAGAAATTCTATCCACATCATTGAAACCCGCTGTGCTGAACACATGTACAACTTTCGTCTGTTGCAACTAGCTAAGTCAGGTCAGGAGCGCTCTGATATTCACCATTGATCGGTGGTCGTGTGATCTTCAAGTTGACTATAAACTCTGAATGAACTATTCTCTTGGCATCAAAAAAAGCAATTGAGCATTGTTTTGATGTTTGATTTGACTTGATAGTTTTTTGGACAGGGTGACAATGATGTCTTCCATTGTCTTGACCATTGCTTTGTTTCTGGGTTGAGTCATCACCAGTATGATCTTTGACAGAAGATCTGGATCAATTTCAAGTTTCAAAGCACGACATGTTTCAATTGGATGTTCTTTTTGATTATCAGTCAGAGCCCAAGGAACAGACATGGCAGCAACCATTTTCGTTCCCAATTCTTTGATTAAAATTCGTGGAACCAAGCTCCAAGATAACCCACTAGTCTCTGACAGTTGATCAATTGTCTGTCGATGGTCTTAGAACACAGTCTCTCAAATTTTTGTCGATTCGGGCAATTGATGGATGCCCCAATGAGGTTTGTCATGAATCAATATGTCACCGTTTTTAAACTGAGCAAACTACTCGTACACTTGAGTTTTTCCCATAGCGTCATCTTTGTAAGCTGATTTCAACAACACAACATTTTCAGCGGCATTTTTATTGAGTAAAAACAAACTTTCACAGCAGCACGTTGTTCACTTAAACTTGTCATCATCAAAAGAAAACAATATCAAAACAGTGCTAGGAAAAACAATCACTGCAGAACAAGCCAGGTTGACAACACAGGTGGCACTGAACTAACAATGAGTTGTGCTATAAACGCCTAGCAGCAAGAAATGCGTACTACACAAGCTCCATCCACGCCAATGCTATTCTGGTTATTTTTTGGTACCCCCTCGTTAGGATGTCCCTTTTTTTTTTCATTTTACCCTAAAACACTCACAAATAAAATGTTACGCCATTGTGAGAATAGAAACCTGTGCCGACTTGCACCGACTCATCTTAACATAAGTTACGCAAGAGTAGTGGTGAACGCCCATGTTATTGTTACTGTTATTACAGTTCTTGAATAGGTATCACACATTTTTCTGTTCTAATAGATGGGTTTAGGATTATGAAGAGTTAGAAAGAGCATATTTTCATTATGTGAGGCAAACAACCAATTTGCAGAAGTGCTATCAGTTTTATTTTTATTATATGTGAAGGAAAATTGACTGTAAGTGTAAGTTGTAATGTCGCTGAACAGGAGTGCATCATATTCTGGGGAATATTATGGAGACAGTTCAAAAAGAATGCAAGCAAATCTCTGGATGTTTATAAGTGAAGTGAAGAGGATTTCAAATGTGAAGTGGATAATGTTTATGGTATTGCACACGCTTACGTCCTCGAAAGGCTGTAAACAAAGGAGGGTAAAATCTTACAGCGACAAAGAGCCAGGGAGACAAGGTTGCTTGGTGTGTGTGGAAAACTAACTGAAAAAGAAGAATGGGTAAAATAAATTAAAATAAATAAAGGGTAAAATAAATTAAAATAAATAAAGTGAAAAATGCTTAAATATATGTTGTCCAGCGAGTAGTGAAGCTCTTCAGCATCCTATGATTTGTTGATGCTATCTGAACAACTCAACGACACATAGTTTTGGAGAACATCAGGAAGACCATTTAACAAAACCGCCCGAAATAATACAATCAGGAACTGCTGCAAAATTCAGAAGAAAAGCTATCATTACTCCTAAATTAATAACTGCGTTGTATAGATGTCAGTTAAGTGTAAGAGAGTCAGTTTACATTCTTCAAGTTATTGTGGAGGCACTTAGACTTAGCATTGACGATTTTTCTTTAAACAAGTCTTCCGTTCATCAAATAAGGACACAAATGAGGAAGGAATGAGGCGAAGCTATAATAACTGATTTTAAAATGACGTGTTCCAAAGAGCGATCACTCAGTGGAATAGCAAGTTGTTGCCTGGTCTGGGTGTAAGAAGTTTCAAAGAAGAACAACTGCTAATCTATCTCATAATTACATTTCGTAATAAGGAACAACTTGTGATAAAGACCAAGGTGAAGTCATTCTGAATGTTCTGAATAACTGATTATATGCAGATAATGAGCTGCGACAAAGATGCATCTAACATAGGTTAATTAGGTCATCTCAATGGTGCCTGTGCACTTCTGGAGCAAATGTTAGAAAGAAAGTTGTTAATTTTTGCATGATGGCATCAAGTTAATAAAAGCACTCTGAAATTTTTTTTAATGAGATGCAAATTGGATAGTTGTTATATTTCTGTTTGGCTGAATTAAAAGTCCTCCTCGAGAGATGACTACAGAGAACTAATTGAGCTTGGAGTTATATTTTGGATGGAGATAGTGGTAAAGAACTGAAAACAAGGCATCTTCTTGCAGTACCAAACATTATGTATGGCAAGAGCCACTTATTCACTCAAGATACATTTCCTAAGTTTTCAACTAAAATTGAGCAAGGAACACAAAATGGTACATAATTTAAGATGGCAGAGTGCATCTGACTGTATAGAAAGGTACACTGCTTTGCTGGTAGAAATGTCAAGCTCTATTTTGTATGGTATTTGCGGCCTTGTATGTACATTATTTTATACCTTTGGAACTTGATTAATGCTTACCTATATTTTGTTTAAGAAAAAAAAAAAAACATGGTCAATTTGTATCCATGAAGAGCAAATGTTTGTTTTCCCGGTTGAAATTTGAAGCGTTTCTACATTGGAAGTAACTGCGCTTTTTATGCAGGCTAGAGGAAAGGTATTTTATCTGAACGACAGCAGAAAGAAATTAATGCAGGAGTTTCGTTGGTTAAATTACAGCTGATGAAGAATGGAAACAATTTTCTTGCAAAAACGCCGAAAATTGTACCCGCACTCTAGAAAAGAGATCCAAAAAAGAAAACATGCCACATAATTTTAATACTCCTGTCTTACTAAAAAATTAAATATTATTTCCTGTTGTCTGGATTTCATTATTAACCCAGAATTATACAAAATTTTAATGATTTGGTCATGTATCAAGCAATTGTCAAACATTTTTCTTAAACTTTCGGGTCTGTTAGGCACAGGTTAACATCATCGTAGGAGGATAAAATTTCTTATGTAAGTAAGCTACAGTGATTTAAAAAGAATTAGAGGGTATGCGTTTGAATATTGGATTTTTTTTCCTTTCTTACAAGGGACACCCTACTCCTTGTATATAGGAATTACAAAATAGGATAGTGAAATTAACCACCACTTACCTGAGATGATGGTTGTGTGGCATGAACACAAAAAAAAAAAAAAAAAAATATTTTGGGTCTTGGCCCTTTGTAAACAGGAGAACATTATGGAGGATGGGTGCTGTGGAAGACCGTCTCACAGAATGACTGTTAGTCAGGAACATGGTGGGGTAAATTCAAACAGATGACAGGAAGAGGAGGATAGTGAATTGGAGCTAGTACCCAAGCAATGCAAAATGTTGCAAAAAGAGCAAAATAATACATTAAAATCTTCACAACATAAATCTGAGTAAGCAAAACTAAATAAGTCCACAAAATAAAATCGAAAAAATAATTAAAAAATAAAATAAAAGAATTTATGCAGTTAAACATCTCCTCTGGTATGTGGTGGTTCAATTTAGACAGTGGGGATGGAGGCAATGAGAGGATAGAGGGAAGGAAAAGTACTGACTGTGTATTACCTCAAATTGAGACCAGGAGGTTGCCTTGTGCTCAGTTTGTATTGGTAGGCGAGCTTCCCCCTTCTGAGGTCAGAGGAGCTGTTATTTTTTGGGAGGACTCGGGTAGCATAGATCGTGAAACAAGAATTAAAATTATTGGTGTCATGGGAGATTGCATGGACAGCTACTGGATGTTTTGGATTCCGAGTGAATTCTTCATTCTTATGACTAATGGGAGACTTCACAAGTGGCGTGTGGGCGAGTAGGGTTGGTGAAAGTGGTGGAGGCATGGTATATGTTGCACATCTTACAGTGGAGTCTGTTGCATGGGAAAGAGCGTTGGGGCTGTCTGATGGGATGATGAAGACTGTGTTTGTGGACTAGGAGTTGGCTGAGGTTGAGAGGCCTGCTGAAACAAGTTCTGGGAGGGCCAGGGAGGATTTTTGGAAAAATGTATCTCATTTCTGGGCAGGTTAGTAGGAAAAGCATACCCCTGCCCAATGATTCTGATGATGGATTCAAGGCCAGGGAAGTATTGTGTAACCAGGATTGGACTATGGTTGGTTTGTGGGAGTTTGGGGTTGTCAATAGGTTGAGCACGTTGTAATGTAGCTCATGAAAGTTGCTTGTGAACCAAAGTTGGGGGATAGTTGTGGGATACCAATGCTTGTCAGATGTTGTTTGAATACTCCATTAGGGATTTCTGTTTGGAACATATACGACTGCCTCAAATGCCAAGGCTGGGGGGAGGGAATGTTTAGTATGATATGGATGGCAACTGTCAAAATGGAGGTACTGCTGTAAGTTAGTGGGTTTGGTATGGACTGAGGAACCGAGGTGGCCGTTGGAGGGACAGATTCACATTCAAGAATGTGGCGTGGGTGTGGGAGTAGGTCCATGATAAATTCAGCGAGTTATTAAAGGTATTAAGATTGTACGGAAATTTAGAAGGATGTTTTCTCCATGTGTCAAAATAATACAAATACCATCAATCTATGCCACAGAGGGGTTTGAAAGGGACGTTCTCCAAAAACGTATGTTCCATGCGGCCCATGAAGAGATTGGGATAATAGGGGGCCATGCGAGTGCCCATGGCAGTGCCACAGGTTTGGTGGTAGATATTGCCTTCAAAGGAGAAGTAGCTGTTAAGTATCAGTTTAGCCAAGGATGTGCCGTGGTTTGTTCGAAGGGCGCTTATCCAGAAAATGTTCCATGGCACTGAGGCCTTGGCAATGTTGAATGTGTCTGTACAGTGATGTGACTTCAATGGTTGCCAGGTTGGAGTTGGAAGGAAGTGGAGTCAGCATAGTAGAAAGACAGAAAAGGAATTGTTGCATTTCCTTGATATGGGAGCTGATAAGACTATTGTAGGTACTTGTCCACCAATGCCGAGATTTGTTCAGTATGAGATCCATAAGTTGCAACAATGGGGCATTCTGGATAAGCACGCTTATGGATTTTGGGAAGGAGGTAAAGGGTAACTCTACTTGGATTTTGAGGAATAAGAAGAGAGATTGATTGTTAGGTGAGACCTTAGGGGGGCCCATTGAACTGTACATATTGCTGTATTTTTTTTAGTGACATCAGGTATGGGATCTTCAGTGAGGCAGCAGCAAGTGTTGGTAACTGATAATTGACAAAGGGCTTCAGCCACATAATCACTGTGATTCATAACTACTGTGGTTGAGCCCTTGTCCATGGGTAGAATGATAAGGTCTGGGTTAGTCGAAAGTTGTTTTCTGGCACAGGTTTCATGTGTGCTAAGATTGCAGTATTCACAAAGGATTTCAAAAAACTAGGAGAAGCCAAACTGGTGGATAAGAATTCCTCAAAATTTTGTATGAGATGGTTCTGGGGAAGAAGTGGTAGTCAAGTGTGGATAATGGTTTGAATTTTTGGAGACTGGGTTACAGGTAGTCTTGAGGATCTGGTTCACTTACATGAGTGGCAAAGTGGTACTGCCAGCATAGCGTTCAACAGAATGAAAGAAAGTCACAGACTAGGTTGGCATGGACAAATGTAGGGTTAGGTGAAAAGGCCTTTGGAGGGTACAGAGAGTTCGGAGAGTTGTGGTTCAGATAGTGGTGAAGAGGAGAGGCTCACAAATAACAGTTTAGGCTTGGAAGCAGGGCTGGAGTGCAGAGAGTTTCAAAGGAGGAGGTTGAGGTATATTGAGCAGTTGGCCAATGGACGGTTTTGAGGAAATCGAGGGAGGATGCAGTTTTGATTGGTGGACGAGTGGCTAGAAGGGAAGAAACTGTCCTATTGCAAGATGGGACTTCAGTAAAGTGGACAACTTGTGCAGATGGTTCTGGGCATGGCTACTGCTGGAATTCACTAATTGTTGTAGAATCTGATGTATAAGTGGGATTACTTGTGGGGTTGAGAGCAGGAGTATTTTGTGGAGGGATATGAGTTGTCTGGCGTGTTGGCTAACCAATGATACCTCATTTATCGAATTTTGTTATGTATGAAGGGAGATAATGGCTTGTGACAAAAAACATCTTTTAGAAATAATACACAAAGAGTTGAAAAGGACTTTATACAACTTTGGAATGATATAGAAATTTGATGAGATAACTCACAAAATCGGTAGGTATGTCATTTTGTAACAAACAACCTCAAGTTTGATGTACGTAGTGCATCAGTACACTATTCCACCACCAGGAGTGCCAGTGTAGTGCACAGTAAAAATGGCTACTTTCACTGGTGCGTAGCGTGCTCACTGTGTTTTTTGGTTTCATGAAACGAACCCTGCAACAACTGTTAGGCATAAATTTTGCACTGAATATGCTAAAGAACTTTCAAGCAGATCTAAAATTCTACTTGGTCACATGAACCTTGTTGAGACGAGTTGTTCACTGTGACTTGACACTAAATTACCAGGTCACCCGCGTGTTGATGATTGTCGAACAGATAGGGAGAGCTTTACCTGCAGTCCACAAAAATCAATGCGACGTGCGTCTCATGAGACTGGCATTTCACAAAAAACTATTTGACGAGTACTGCGTAGACGTTTTAACTTGAAACCATACAGATTCACAATGGCACTGCACATTAGTGATGCAGATAAGGATAAGGAATTCTGTGCGGAAATGTTGCATTGGATAGAGAACGATGAGACATTTCTTAGCACAATAATCTTCAGCGATGAATCAGTATTTCATATCAGTGGCATGGTGGACACCCACAACTGCAGAATATGAGGTAGCAAAAATCCACAGGCAACTCTGGAACACGTTCGTGACAGCCCCAAAGTTAATGTATTTTGTGCCCTTAGCAAATTGAAAGTGTACAGCCCTTTCTTCTTCATGGAGAAAACTGTCACTAGTATTGTGTATCTGTACATGCTTGAAAACGTTTTAATTCCACAGATCGATGAAGATGAGTGAAATGGGATGGTTTACTACCAGCAAGATGGTGCACCACCTCATTTCCTCATGAAAGTTTGAAGTTTCCCCAATAATCATTTCCCAGGTGAGCAGATTGGCCGTGAAGGGCCAATCACATGGCCACCTCATTCCCCAGATTTGTCACCAATGGATTTTTCTCTGAGGTTTCATTACAGATCATGTGTGTGTTCCTCCCTTATCAAACAGTTTGGCCAGCCTGATGAATCGAATCTACGCTGTCATTGCACAAGTTACGCCCGATTTGCTGCAATGAGTGTGAGAAGAAATTGATTACTGTTGGGATATTTGACACATGACAAATGGTTGTCACATCGAATCAAAATGACACTTGACACTTTTATGCGAAACATGAGGTTGTTTGCTATGAAATGGCACATCTACTGATTCTCTAAGTTATCTCAATAAATTTCTATATCATTCCAAAGTCCTTTTTGATTCACACTGTTTATATGATACTAACATCTGCAGATTTGGTTTTAAATAAAATTGGACTATTATTACAAAAAAGATGCAAATTCAGAGCACAAATTAGAATGACCTCATGAGCCAAACTTAGTGACATCTGGAGACTACTTTCTTTGTTCTACCATTTAGAATTTTGGAAAGTATGTTTATCATAAAGGCTTTTCAAGAGATCAGCTAACAGATAGTTATAAAAAATATGTGATATGTTGTATGGTGCATTCTGTAGATAACATTTCTCTTTTAAATGAAGTTTAAACTTTATATTCCATTAAGTATTTTTTAATTTATCGGATTTTGATAGTTTTAGTTTAATTAAATGTTTTTAAACAATTATTAATTTTCAGACCCAATTTCTATGAAGAATGAAACAAATGACAGTGATTCTGAAAATGTTTGCAATGATTATCTTCTTAATCTGAGACCTCATTTGACAGGGGGTAAATATGAAACAGCATTGGAGTCAGATAGTTTGGACAGGTGAGAAGATATTTATTTCATTATGCATTACATCAATCTACAGCTGTCACATACTGCATGTGCATGTTACCAGTTGAATTTAGCAAAGGCATTCATGCATTTCTTTTGGGAGGTTGGTCTAATTACTTTAATGACACACCCAAATTTCATTTTTTTTCACTTGCTTTTGAGTAGTACAAGCCAAATGCCGGGGAAATTTCATCAATACATATTGTCTTTGTATATAAAAGGTAAAACCAAGTGACATTTTTTGGTTTAAACCACAACTCTTTCACTAAATAGGTTAGTGCCAGTTAAGTAACTGTATGTTAAAGTGATCTGTAGGAATTGGTATTTAAGGCTTTCATGGGTGGAATGTAATATTGAGGGATGAAACAAAGTAATTCAGTTTGTCTGGTCATCACTATTATTACATCCCTTAGAATATTTTTACAGCACTGAGTGTGGCGGGTAAACAATTAACATTCTGGCCTAGCGTTCAGGAGGATGTGGATTCGAATCCCTATCTGGCCATCCAGATTTGGTTTTTCCATGGTTTTCCCATATCACTTCCAGGCAATTGCTTGGATAGTTCCTTCAAAAGGCCCTGGCTGAATTCCTTCCCTTTCCTTGCCTCCAGTCCTTTCGCACCTATGATCTAGACGTCAAGCAAAATAATTTCCAAAAATAATGTTTTTTTTTTCATTTACTACTTGCTTGTGACTAGTGAAATCTAGGTGATGGGATAGTTTCACTATCACAGACTGCATGTTTATAAACAACTTAAACCCAAATGAGTAACATTCCTTGGTACATAGCTCTAAAAACACTATTTTTTTTAGTCGTCTCAGAGTTATCATTGTGTTTTATGTTAAGTATTTTACCCACATCCTGTACTAGCTGTGTCTCTGACTTCATCCATATGTAAGATGAGATTTGTGCTGTTAATACACTGGTTAAACTTATCAATGAAGTGTTGGATTATTAGGAAAATACATAACCAGTGGTGTATTTCTCTCCTTCTTGAGTCTTCTTCTTTCCCTTTACTGTTGAAGGTATATTATCATTGAAAGTGGTAGAGCAACATAACTGAATGACAATACATATATTAATTAATTTTTAAAAACTTTTAAGTATGAAAAATAAGATATAAGCAGTATAAATAGTTGTGATAATAAGTTCTGAGTCTGGTGGGAGGGATTTATTGGAGATTGAAGCCTGGAGGATGTCTGGTGTCCAGGATATTCTGATAGGCTTGTCGCGTTCCCGGTTCTCTTAGAGAAATGCCTCTACAGTGGCTAGAGCTAACCCTGGTATTGCCGAGCGGCTTGGGACGCAGGGTAGCTCGGAGGGAGCTAATCACTGTTATGGTCTATAGCGCGGGAGTGCATGCTTCTATTACTGCTATGAATGAAACAGTGATGGATGATACAGAAGTATATTTACAACCCTTTCATAGAAAGGAACAATGAGGGAGACACAGTCTCAGCTATATACAATGGAACAGTACTATGGCCCAGTAAATAAAGATACAGATGCTTACAGTATTAGAGCAGAGCAGAGGGCGGAGGCGATAACTTCAGTGCTACATCCGCCGACCGACCAACTTCGACCAACTACTGTCTTGTGGCCCCCCTTTATATACACAATTACTGCTGATGTGACCCACTAACGCCTCAGTTGCCTCACCTCCGCCGATATTGCTAGAGATCCAGGCATGGCACGCGACACTTATCCTCGCGAAAAAACGAAAATTTTGGAGGCATAGCCATCAAAATTTTTCATATCTTCGTACTTAACCTAATCTACCACGATCCAGCCACTCAGGCCCCGCAAACGGCAGGAGTGCCAGCGCAATGTGATTCAACGTCGGCCTGCCTGGCCGCTTGCTTTCTAAGTACACTCCTCATGGCTTGATCGGGTAGAGCTCACAGTAAATGAAACACATAGTGTTTCCATGCAATACATTAGAATTCCGCGTGCCTTGTCTTTACAAGTTCAAATTGATTCCAACGTTTCAAGGGCCATCATGATTACATACAGAATCTCTTTATATGAATACAATAAATTGGTTTACATGTTGTCTTACAATTTGACTTTCAAAATTATACAAGGTTCATCCATACATTGATGTCACGGAATGAAATTACGAAATACATTTGAATAGAAATACAATTCAGTGCAATACAAGATGTCATGATTTTACAATAGTAAATAACAAAAGCCTTTAGGTGCGTTAAAACTGCATAAATACTTTGGCTGTACGTTTTGCTGGTTGTACATATATCAGTTAGTAGGTCTCTGGATCTTGTTGTGTACAAGACATTAAATTATATGTTCATAATTGAAAAATGATACAATCATAGGAAATACACAAAGTTTAGAATTTGTCGCCCAACATGCCATTCTAATTTTGGTGGTCGATTGAAGTATTTTACCGTTCACCACGAAAGCGTTTTCGTAGCCCATATGAGTGGGACATCTTCCTTTCTGTGTGGTGATCTACACTGCGACTCTGAAAAACTTTTGCAATCAATTAGAAATATGTCGTGTTCAGATATAGTGATTTCACAATTGGCTATGTGCAATAATTTTTTTTTTTTTTCGAAGTACAATACATGATTTTTTTTCCCCACAACAGAATAAAAAAAATATGATATTGCAATGCGCTCACTTGGCAGTCGGGAATGTTTACAAGCTGACGCTATGCGTTTGCCTCTGAGTGGCAGTGACCTACGGTTACTCATGCTTAAGTCAGCAAGGCCGACTTAGCTGCGTAACTTGTCAACCGTTTTGCATCCACCTTTTGCGGCATTTTTGATAACGTCATTACTACACTTTCGCATTTGCCGACATACCCGTATAGCGCCTTGTGTTGCGTCTGGTTGACTATTTTACTTCCGCGAGCGGTTCAGAAAGATGGGAGCTTGAAGTGAGTCTAATGTGAAATTAAAAGACTCAACTCAAAGTGGGAAAAATTCTTCAAATAAGGGAACTCGGTGCGGAAAAGGTACTGGAAAAATAATTGAACTGCAACAAATTAAGGTTACAATGTTACAGCTCACGAAGCCCGACTTAATTCATAGAAGACAAATGCTACTAATGTCCATCAGTCACGAGGAACTAAGTCCTACACTAGCATCGAAGACTGCTACTGAGAGTTGAACTACTGACGGCGACTACTGTGCTCTGCACTAGTCTGTCTCTCCGCCCTACTCTCTGCTGCTGCTGCAGCTGCTGCTCCGCCCTACTCTCTCCTAGTCTGGCTCTTGGTGGCCCATCCACCTCTTTTCATATCGTCCGGTGACGACATTACTTGTGTCCTCTCAACCTTCCAGAACATTCTGTAGCGTCGGTCACACATCATTCGTTCTTGCATCAGCACTGGTTGCCCTTCTGGAAATTTTCAGAGTCTCCCGTCACGTAGCGGCTGGGTCTGGCCGTGTTATCAAGCTCTCCCGTGGCACTTATCCCCCCTCGCTCGACCTTCTGGCTTTCTCCGCAACATCCCACGCGCCTCCGAACACGTAAACCCTGCACTGTATTGCACAACCTGTCGCACCTAAGTACTTCTACGGTTCTTTCGCGACACTAAGTACTTCCGCTATTATTTCGCAACACCTCCCCCCCTTGGGGAAAATTTTGCAATCTCTCTTGAGAGTGCAAAATTTTCTAGTATCTACGTCAGCTGTGTGAGCTGCTTATTTTATTGACAATTAATATTCTTCATGCATGTTACAATGATTTACATTCATGTTACAATGTTTTACATATTTCAATTTCTTCGTCATCTTGTCCTTACAATAGTGACAATTCTAATATTACAATATTTTTACATACATCATACATGTATTAATATTTTCAAAATTAAAATATCTTACAATGTGCCACTTCATATTTCCTTCTGGACAGTTTCCTATTCTTTTCTGAAATGACATAAAACATATTTTTATCTTTTACCACAAAATATATATTCATTATACCCTCTAACGCTTTTCAGTTTTAGACAAAAACATTAATGGTCTCTTTTGTTCATACTGTAAGTATCTGTCTGGGTGACGCACACTTTCTCTTATCACTGTACCACTGTTTTCGGTTACATACCTGCTTCTTACAGGACCAAAAGTAATTTGTTCACTCTCATCACTGTTCATTCCAGCAGGATGATACCTAACCACCTCAGTGTCAGGGTATTGATTTACAATCTTATTCTTTACACAAATCTTAGTGCAACAGTCATCACCTATGGCTTTACAGAAGAACCTAAAACAGTCACGGCAACATTTACAATATCTACATACACAGAATATTATTATCAGCACTACTATCCCCGTCCCAGCATAACCCCATATTGGTATACTGTCTATAGAGAAAGAATCAAACGCTGTTCTTTGCTGGTACGTAATTTCATCTTCTAATTCATCTAGCTTATGCCCTGCTGCCGTCAAATCATCTAACTGACGAACTACGGGTTCAACTGGTAAATATAGAGGAATTTCAGATATGTTTTTCTTTTCTTTATTTATCATACAACAATCTACCTCCATATTTAGATTCGGGACTATATCATTAATCGGTACCTTTGATCTAATGATATGCTCAGACTGTATTAATATTTGTGCGCCATATGCCTTACATTTGCTTAAGAATTTAAGCTTTCCTGTCCCCTTAATAATTACGTCAATCCTTCATCCTTTGGTGCTACAAAAAGCCATTCATTACCTCTTATTTGCGTCCATACGCTTTCATTTAGTGTAATAAACTTCTGAATACAGTCACTTGGGATTTTTACTATAGGTTGAAGCATTCTGGCTTCACATACCTCATGGTCGTATGTTGACAATAACACAAATGTCTGTTTACAAATACTGTGATTAGGTTCTAGCTTTTTGCATGTTAATTGATCACTGTCTAACTTGACATATTGCCTTTTTGCATCATCAATTAACAAAAATTCTTTTTCAGGCGCTATATAGGTAAATAATTGTTTGCTGTGATTCACCTCAACTGGTAGGGGCCAAAGCTTATAAATGTTAAACGTTTCACTGTTTACTAACGGAACATTTAATACATAGCTCAATATATTTCCTGAAATAAAGACATCTAGATCTATTACTCTCATTAATTGGTACCCCTTGGCTTCAGACAATTCTATTGGAAATTGCTTATCTTTTATTTCGTCTTTAATCAATCCCAAGTATTTAACCACTTGTACTGGATTGATTAAATGCGGTTCGAGAATGCCTTTCTGTGCATTCACTATGGCAGTTATGAGCAAATCGTACTCTCTCTCAATTTCATTGAATATTGACATTAACTGTATCAGCTGCTCATTTAGTGTGACTGATATGGCAAGCTTATCAATTCTTTTGTCTACGCTATTCTCATATTTTAAGACATGCTCATTTAATTTTAACATCCCTGCAGTTATAACTCTTTCATTACGCTCTATCGAATTAACCGTATGATTAAAGCTAGCTAACGTCGCTCTTACAATTGTAACTTGCTCTTTGGACAACTTTAATAATTGCTTCTGTTCATTTTCTAACAAATTAATCTTTGACTTAAAATATGAAGCATCATCTTCATCCAAAGTTCCAAATAGGACCTTGCTAAGTTCGCCTACAAAATTAAGTATTCCTCGTTTTCTTCTATTCTGCTCATGTCTAGCTAGTTGCCCAATTAGGCCTTGTGAGGCTTCTATTTTGCTCACATGGTATTCTAATGCATGTCTTGCGCTAACACATTCTACGGTACTTACATTTACCTTTGTAAGTTTTTGATGGCAAAAGTCTACGGCCCTTGACGCTACATTTCGACTGGCTTCAAATTTCTCTCTTATGTCTTTTAAGTTAAAATAACTCACTATTCTCCAAGTAACAGTGTACAAACTTACTGTCCCTTTGTTGTCATAATACAGTCCCGGTGATGACTTGAATTTTGTTAACTGTAGATCCTGCTGTTGCATCGTTGACGTCACACTCATTATTAAGATGACCACTACTATTCCACAGGTTACTGCCATCGTTCCTGCAATTTTAAAAGAACTCTTTTAGTCTATTGGCATGCACTTTTGTATATTTATTCTTCTTTAACTGAATTACTACATTTGGTCCCTTAGTCTCAATTACTGTATACGGACCCCTCCATTGACTGTCCAACTTTTTCGAACGGCCTCGCCTCACACTTTCATCAAATAATAAAACTCTGTCACCTGGTCGGAATACTACGGGATTTTGCGTTTTATCATAATTTTCCTTACTTTTCATTTTCGCTTGCGCTGTCGCTTCTCGCGCTTCTTGGTGCATTGCCCTTAATCTTTCTCTTAGTTCAATTACGTAATCATCGTAATTATATATTACCTCGGCTGGTTTCTTTTGTAGTACTCCCGGTAGGTTACATACTCTTCCAAAAAATAATTCATGAGGCGTATATCCGGTAGTGCTATGCGGTGTTGTGTTAAAAACAAATACTGCATATGGGATCCAGGTATCCCAATCTGTTTGACCTTTATTTATGTAGTGTCGAAGCATTTCCGTCAATGTGCGATGCGTTCTCTCTAACGCTCCATTCGCTTGTGGGTGATAACTTGTAGTGTGTATCTTCTCTATACGTAACAATCTACATATTCTCCTCATTAGGTCACCCATAAAATTACTCCCCATGTCACTTAATAAAATAGACGGTATTCCAAACCTTAGAATTATCCGTTCTACTAGCACTCTTGCTACCGTATCAGCATCTTGCTGCTCTATAGGCTCGGCTACTAAAAACTTTGTCAAAGCATCCTGAAATGTCAGTATATACTTATTTCCTTTTTCCGATTGCTGCAATGGACCTACAATATCTATATCGCACCGTTCAAACACATGCTCTGGGGTTCTTGTTATCTCCATTGGCATCTTTGTCTTACTCTGGGTAATCTTATTCTTTTGGCAGCTTTCGCACTGGCGAATGTACTGCTCAATGTCGGCTTTCATGCCTTCCCAGCTACAATATTTCCTAATTCTCTCATAGGTCCTACCTATTCCCTGATGTCCACCAATTGGCGATTCATGATACTGCTTTAGTATCTTCGTCTTCTCTTCCTGAGTAAGTTCTTCACCATTATTGGTATTTGGTTGTAAGGTTTCTTCCATTACCTTGACACCATTTTCGGCCATAGGATACAGCTGATTTCTACATTCTCACTTTTCTCTTTATCACTTGTATCGTTATCGATCTCTCTAATGTTCCGAATTCGCGAAAGAGCGTCCGCAACCTGATTCCTTTTGCCGCTCTTATATATGATCTCATAATCATATTCTTCAAGTTTAAGTCGGAACTTCATTAATCTGGATGACGGGTCTGATACACTATTAATCCACATCAACGGTTTATGGTCTGTACAAATGGTAAATTTCCTTCCAAACAAATAGGGTCTGAACTGCTTCACTGCCCAACAAATGGCTAGCATTTCCCTTTCTATAGTGCTGTAGTTTCTTTCTGCCTTGTTTAAGGTCCTGGATACATATGCTACAGGTAAGTCCTTACCAATTGTACCTTGACTTAAAACAGCTCCAGTCGCATTTTGGCTTGCGTCTGTGGTAACTACAAAGCTTTTGGAAAAATCAGGATACTGTAAAATGGGAGGATTCAACAATTTTTCCTTCAACTTGTTGAAACGCCTCTTCCTGTTCGTACTCCCCATATGTATGCGACTCCTTTCTTTAATAGCTCATATAATGGCTTGGCAATTTTACTGTAATTACTAATAAACCGTCGATAGTATCCACTCAAACCCAAGAATGCCTTTAACTGACTGGTATTACTCGGTTGTGGGTATTGTTTCACGGCTTCTACCTTTTTTGGATCAGGCTTCAACCCTTCCTCGGTGAGCACATGTCCCAAAAATGTAACCTCTTTCCGTAGAAATTCACATTTGTCTACTTGTAACTTGAGGTTGTACTTTCTCAGTCTTTCGAAAACATCTTCTAACCTGGCATTATGTTCTTCTAATGACGATCCGAAAATAATGACATCATCCAAATAAATGAACACTTTCTCACCTTGCAGTCCTGTTAACACAGAGTTCATCAATTTTTGGAAGGTATTCGGTGCCGTCTTTAATCCCATAGGCATCCTTTTGAATTCATAATGTCCATAAGAAGTGCTAAACGCTGTCTTTTCCCGATCTTTTTCGTCCAATAAAACCTGATAATATCCTTTCGCTAAGTCCAGTGTCGAGAAATATTTTGCCTTGCCTAGCCCATCTAGTATTTCATCTATCCTAGGTAAAGGGAATACATTATTTACTGTCAGATCATTAAGCTTTCTGTAGTCTATTACCACACGCCATTTCTGTTTACCGCTTGCATCCATTTTCTTCGGAATTATCAGTACCGGCGAATTCCATGCACTATCACTAGGTACTACTATGTCATCTTGTAGTAGTTTATCTATTTCGGCTTGCAAAATTTCTTTTTGCGCCTCCGGTATTCGGTATGGCCTCAACCGAACTATCTTTCCTTCTGCCTCCGGAAGGAGTTTAATTTCATGCTTGACGGCCTCTGTATAACCTAATCTATCCCCCGGCAAATGGAATATATCGTTATACGCCGCACAAATCTCCAATAGGGCTTCCTGCTCTTCTTTGTTCAAATGATCGACCCGGAGATTTTCCTTTAGCTTGCTTAACCGCGATCTGCCCTCCGGTCGCTCCCTTTAATTTGTCTTACGTGGGTTTCTTTTACTTCTGGCACTTTCTCAGCTTCTACTATGGGATTTTCTAATTTAACTTCCTCTTCCGTAGTATTTAACATACTTGTGATGCACACTCCGTTTCTCACGGATACCAGTGCCTCTGGCACAAATAGACCTGGTTTTACTTCTTGCTTCGGGATTATCGCCTCTGATTCATCCCTCAGCGTAACTCGTACTCTCACTATTTTTTCCTCGCGCGGGCCTACTACTATCTCATAGCTTTGAGCACTTTCGGCTCCTCCACTATGTCTATCACCATGTTTCACCACTTCTGCATAAGTGTGTCTTACATGGCCTGTTGCAACCATATTTGGTTTGCTCACCTTTGATTTCGCTAACGAACCGGTACCTCCTGCGTTCGTTTTAGCACTTTTCCCGTGACGGTAGGTCCCACCTACTGCCCTTGGAAACTTTCCGTCTCGTCCTACAGTTCCGTTAGTAGGCAGACTAACATTACTTCCTGTCGTAATCCCTACGACATTTCTCCCGTCCCGTCGCACAGTTCCGTTAGTGGACGGACGAGCATGATTTGGTGACGTAACCCTTACGACACCCACAACATTCTTGTAGCCGTCGGTTCGCCTTACCGATTTACAAGAACCACCACAACGCATCTCACGTTGTGTCTGAAATGGCCCTTCTTGCGCGGTTTCCAAGCTAATTCGCTTCCCGCGAATCTCAATGGTCCTCCCACCATAATCTATTATGGCCCTATTTTTTGCCAGGAAATCCCTTCCTAACAAGCCTTCAAATGGCAAGTCTACGTCCGTCCCTATCACATAGAACTTTTGCCTTAGTACCAAGCCCTTTTCGGCTTGCAACTCAATTACTACGGAAGCTTCTGTTTTCACTATATTGTTGCTAATCCCTTTAATTCTAATTTTTTCACTAGTATCCCTTTTTGCTCCCTTAGGTATACTATCCTTTTTTATTAAGCTGATCTGTGCCCCGCTATCTACCAGGAATTTTATCGGAGTGCACTTTACATTCTTGCATTGCATCATTATATACTCATTTTTGTTTGTGCAGTCTACTTTATATACTTTCTGGGCCTCGGCGCAATGCGACTGCCTCATTACGCCTCCTATCAGTTTACCGGTTTCCTGTCATTCTTCTTCTGTATCCATGTACTCTCAAGGCATTCTCGTGCATAGTGCCCCTTTTTATTGCACCTGAAACATGTGACTTCATTCACTTTTACGCCCGGTATCTTAGTTTTGGTAGGGTCTGCGTGTTCTGCTTCCCTAGCATTTTTTTGTGCTTTCCCTACTCTAACAGCGTTTTCCCTTTACAATTTTAGCACCCTTTTTTTCTAATGCGTCATTTTGAAACTTGTTAGCTTCAGTTGCTACTTCGACTACTCTGACTCTTCTCTGACTTCGGCAATTTTTAGCTACGTGCCCGAATTTTCCACAATTTAAACAAGTTCCCTCTTTACTTTTTTCCACTCTCGGAGCCCTGAATGGTTGTCTCGATATCGGCTTTTCCTTCGCTGATGCTATCGCACTCTCTTCAGTAGCTGCTATCTCTACTGCTTCGGATAGGGTTATGGTCTCTCCCCTAGCCCGTACAATTGTTTTCACTCGGTCATCGTACAACCCTTGACTGAAAACCGCTCTTCCTAATTTTAATACAAGAGCTATGCTGCCTGCCAATTCCGTTTCTGCCATAACGCCCCTTATGGCTTCCCTAAACTGATGCTGGAGTGCATCTATGCGCGAACCCCATTGCGCAATACTCTCCCATGATTCTTGACTACTAGCAAACATTTTACAGGCATAATAATCTAACGTTCTTTTGCAGCCATAGTTTTCAACCAATATTCCACGAACTGCCGGCCAAGTTGTAAGTCAAATCTCTGACGAGCAATTTACTTCTAGCTGTCCCCACTATTCTGGCTTTAACAAATTTTAACAAGATTTCATGCTTTTCTGGCGCCACCAGCTCAAAAGCACTATCACAGTTGTCCAATAATTCATTTAACTGTGCCTTATCGCCATCAAAAGAATGAGGAATTAATTTAATGACTTCATTTAAACTAATATACTGCCTCTGAGGTGATGACTGCGCCTCCTAACTACCTGACATTGCTTCGTTAGGCATGCTTGCTGTGCGTATTATCTCACCTGCTGGAAATGACTTTTGAGCGACGTGTGCTGCTCGTTTGGCTGCTGACTGCGGCTGATGACTGCTGGCTGCGGCTCGCCCCACTGACTTTGGCTGCGTCGTGGTTGCACTCGGCTGCGTCACGGCTGCACTCGGCTGCGTCGCGGCTGCTGTTGTCAACCCTCGTTGACCTCAGCTGCGTTGCGGCTGCTACCTGTCTCGTGGATGCTGCTGGCAGGTTTTCTCCGCTGTCGAGTGACCCCTCTCATGCTCGACCAGTGGATCTTCTTCTTCTTTCTCTCGACACCTACTTATTGCAGTGACCTCCCTCTGTCGGCTTCGTTCTCCAAGCCGTCAGTCTTACTTTGACTTCGGGCTGAGTTCTACAGAATACCCACACCGATTCCTCAAATTTGTGGCCTATACCTCTGTTACTATGCTGACCTTTGGCCAACCCTGGTTAACTATGGTCAAGTCGTATCTAACAGTGGCTATCCTGGCCAAACCCCACACTATTGACACCAAAAATAATTGGTATGTTGCGTCTGGTTGACTATTTTACTTCCGCGAGCGGTTTGGAAGATGGGAGCTTGAAGTGAGTCTAATGTGAAATTAAAAGACTCGACTCAAAGTGGGAAAAATTCTTCAAATAAGGGAACTCGGTGTGGAAAAGGTACTGGAAAAGTAATTGAACTGCAACAAATTAAGGTTACAATGTTACAGCTCACGAAGCCCGACTTAATTCATAGAAGACAAATGCTACTAATGTCCATCGGTCACGAGGACCTAAGTCCTACACTAGCATCGAAGACTGCTACTGAGAGTTGAACTACTGACTGCGACTACTGTGCTCTGCACTAGTCTGTCTCTCCGCCCTACTCTCTGCTGCTGCTGCAGCTGCTGCTCCGCCCTACTCTCTCCTAGTCTGGATCTCGGTGGCCCATCCACCTCTTTTTATATCGTCCGGTGACGACATTACTTGTGTCCTCTCAACCTTCCAGAACATTCTGTAGCGTCGGTCACACATCCTTCGTTCTTGCATCAGCCCTGGTTCAGTCTCCCGTCACGTAGCGGCTGGGTCTGGCCGTGTTATCAAGCTCTCACGCGGCACTTATCCCTCCTCGCTCGACCTTCTGGCTTTCTCCGCAACATCCCACGCGCCTCCGAACACGTAAACACTACACTGTATTGCACAACCTGTCGCACCTAAGTCCTTCTGCGGTTCTTTCGCGACACTAAGTACTTCCGCGATTATTTCGCGACACTTGCAACGATCAGAATTACACAATGTTGTTAATGCATCTAAGTAATATTGCCCAATCTGTTAGATTTTTCAACACTTGCTACAAGAACAGAATTAGTTACAATTTCACCTATTAATTATAATACCAATTTTCATTTATGTTCTACAAAAATTAATCTTTACAATTCTGATCAGTGCTATTACTCAAAGTACCATCTAATTTTTATCAAAAAACAGTCACACGTTTACTAGTAATGCGAAACTATTATAACTTCTAGGTTTCGTCCGTTTCATAGGATTACGATTACAACATCACAGTATATTGCTTAGAAATTCAGCGCGATCTGGATATTATTTTGGCTTGGTGCGCTGAGTGGCAACTTACTCTAAACTGTTAAAAGTGCAAGACAATGAGCATAACTTACAAAAAGAATCCGATTGTTCAGAAATACGAGTTAAACAATACAGTTATTGATATGGTCGATTCTATTAAATATTTGGGAGTAACAGTACAAAGGAACATGAAATGGGACATACACATTAATTCTTTAGTAGGTAGAGCAAATTCTAGGCTGCGATTCATAGGTAGAATCTTGAAAAATTGTAATGAACAAACAAAGGAGATAGCGTATAAATCTCTTGTGCGTCCACATTTGGATTATTGTTGTGCCATTTGGGACCCGTTTCGTAAGGGATTGATCGAAAGTATAGAGAAAGTACAGAGAAGAGCCGCTCGATTCATGACCGCTTGCTACAGTCCTTATGAAAGCGTCACAGAACTGATTAGTAGATTAGGTTGGGAGTCTCTGGTAGATAGATGACACACGTTTCGTTTAAACTTATTGGAAAACATGCATACTCCAACTTTCACTCATGAGTGTAGTGAAATACTTCTTCCCAACCTATTTGAGTCGGAAGGACAGGAAAGATAAAATTAGAGAAATAAGGTGCCGGACTGATTCTTATATAAATTCTTTTTTCCCTCGTACCATTAGGGATTGGAATGCACAGCAAAGAGATTAGCTTTGGTGCTGAGCACCCTCTGCCACCCACAATTTTGTGAATTGCAGAGTATATATGTAGATGTAGATATGCACTTTGGATGCTATTTCTTCTCTCCGTCAGTACGAACTCATTATTGCAATATATTTTTTCACTAATTCATTATACAATTTATTGGCGACACATGCTATTCACTTGCCTACTACAGAGCTAAATGTTTCACATAATTTTTGACCATAACTTGACCAAGTATTTTTAATATTGCACACTAATATACTTTGCCAATATGTAATGAAATCGATCTTTACTGATGCTATGAATTTTACCTAAGGAATTTTTTGCAATGTAACACATATTGTTAATGCCTTATAAATAGACTGACAGCTAGAATGTGACTGCTGCTCAGTTTTTACTAATTTTCAGCGGACAAATGAAACAACTATCTGACTTAGTTGTGCACTTTTATTTGCTGACAACAGCTTTATTGAGTACAACTTCCAACTGATATGATGACTGCTAAATTGCAAGATCCACACACTTGAAGCATAAATATACAAGAATAATTGTACAAGCAATAGTTATTCTCATAGATTTCTGCCCAGCTTCAGATAACATATGGTTCGCGATTTACGACACTCAAAACAATGTGCTAATAATTGCTTCGGTAAATGAGAAGAACTGCTACTTAACCCATACTGTGTACGATTTCATGAATGTTTCTACTGCGATTGTAATCTCGTATCGTTTGCTCAAATTTTTCAGTTAGTTCATTTGATGTCTGATTACAATTTACTTTTTTTTGATTCATTAATGCTATTTACTGTTGGTAGAGTTACTTAGCCATTTTAACCATTATTCACCAAGTTCTTACGTACTGATAACACAAAATACAATTTATAACGCTAACATTAGTCATATTCCTTCCATAACACAGTATATTAATTCCCTTTATTGTTAATAATAAATACTCAAATAAGCTACAGCTACCGTTATTTCTTAATATCATTGTTGCTAACGTGATTTACAAGATTGCATTAATGCGTTCATGTGACCAAACACACACCACCTCGTGTTTGAGCAAACAAAACAAGTTATGACAACTGCTGACATCGACCTCGTGACATAATACTAGCATGTCATGTTATGTTATAATGCCTGCCCTGGTTACGACGGGTGTTAACATTCCTGGCCTGAAATAAGTAATCTGTTTACATTCTTGACTAGGCGCAACCGTTAAGCCAACTTTTTCTTCATTTAAATAATGCCACTTCCTTCTCTAGACAAATAAATTAACTATATACATTTTGACACATGTTGCACATCTATATGTTCCCTTAGTTTTCCCAGATTTATGATCGCCAGTATATACATTTTTGATACCCTTTTGCTATCACTTAAAATCCGGCTAAGTTAATTTCTACCAATCTTAAATTACTTAACATTTTTATACATTCAGACACATCTATAATTAATTCCACATTAGTTACCCATAGGTGTACACCATTTATTTCTACATTTACTACAATCTGCGGCTACTCTTACTTCCACACATCAACTTTATTACAATTTGCGGCCGCTCCTACTTCTACATATAGTATAAAATTATTATTTCCCATCGTGACTTTTTCACACCAATTCTATTTACATACTAAGATAGTAAGGGAGCGTGCATAAACCACGTAGCTCCATTTTGGCCTCCGGTGAACCCCCCCCTACCCCCCACGTAGCCCTACATGGCTTTTGCCTCTACCCCCCCCCCCCCTCCCACGTAGCATGTAGCTTTTTTCCCTTTTGATTCCAGAAGACATTTTGTACTGTTTTCTCTTGTCAGACTATTGAAAATAACATACGGAGATAATTAACTGAGGGAAATAAATGTTCACATGCTGTTGTGAGTTCTATTCCTTGTTTTAACTGTGAAAAATGTTATGAAAGGAAAGCTACGTGGCCTGGCTCGGAACCCCCCCTCCCCCATGTAGCCCAGTGTAGCCTTCCAGCCGACCCCTCCCCCCCTGGACCGAGCCACGTGGTTTGTACACGGTCCCTAATTAAAAATTTCCCTTTACTCGACATCTTACGATTTAACATTACTTTTTTCTTCACCACGCTGTCCCCGTGTTCTCTGAGAATTCGCGGCGGCTGTTCACAATTATGAAATACATCACTACTAAACTACGCCGCTACTTCGGCCAACGACTTCATTTTACGCAGTTCCATCTGCGCATCACGCGACCCCTTGACTCGCGCTTTCATTTTTCGTATATTTGCCTCTTACTGTTGCTTTCCTGTTCTCTTAGAACTCAGGATAAACGCTGACAGTAAAGCAATACATTACTACGGTACTTACTATTATGCCGCCATCTCGGCCTAATGACTTAGTATTGTGCAGCACCAACTACATACATTCTCCCCCCTCCACTACTGTGTTTCCCTGTTCTCTTAGAACGCAGGGCAAAACTTACAGTATATTATACCAGAAAATGATTTACACAGTTCCCTCTGCGTACTTTCCCTACAATTTTAAAGTCGCTCTTTTTACCATGGGATCTCTAGCCCCGCTGCGGTGTTCCCATAACCGCCCTCTTAAAGCACTACGCAGTTTTCCGCACAAAACTGCTATCTTTTTCCAACTTGTAGCAATCATATTCTTGCGCCTATAACATTTGCGCCGCCATAATCTATTTTACGGGCTCGCTCATTACTCGCCGCCATTTCACCCTTTGAGAATACTTTTTTTCCCCCTCAATACAAAATACACTGGCGCCCTCTTTGTGGGTTCCCGCCAACTATTGTTTCCTTTCACAACAACTTTTGCATTTTACTTATTACTGATTCTCACTTGCAGCTACATTATTTCTACATTACTCTCGTAGAAACTGCTACCACATTTCCAGTTACATACACTTACTATTACAATAGGTAATTCTGCCTTTGGCCTACATTACCGCATGACGTTTTGTTGACTGCGGCTTCCACTGGCGACTGCAAACCGGCGTTGTCTTCCATCAGCGTTTTCTGCGTGCTGTCATTGCGGCCTCGCTGCGCTGGTTCTACATCACGGCATTTGTTGCTTCTTGCTTGCGTCGCTGGTCGACTCCATTCTGTAACATTGCCTCCATCTTGCATGTGACAACAGCCTGACCATCTGCCCACCCTCTGCTCTAGAAAATCCTATTTAGTGACTTAGCCGACAGTCTCCATTCAAGACTGAGGGCTGCTTGAAAACAGAAAATGAAATATAGTAGATAGAAGCACCGCGCTATTAGAAACCACTAAAAATTACCATGAATTGCATGTTTCTGACTAGGGCTTAACGTCCCCAGCTAACACAAAACTCTTCTGCAATTACTAAAGGGATAGTGTGACTGGTCTAGGGCTTTACATCCCTAGCTGATACCAGAAATTCTCTGTTCTAGGTCTTTATACCCACAACTGTCATCGGAAATCACCAGTAAGAACCCTCTGTTGCCTTAGCTGGCGTTCAAGTTCCGACATTGACACTTGTAAACTACGTCATCTGCCCTGTTGTATCTAGAGGTCTACGCTCCACAACCGTCAGCAGAAAAATTGACGTCATCTGTTACACTATCCAGGGTTCAGGACCGCAGATCTGATACCAAATAATTTATTCCTCCTATTACACTATCCTGGGTTCAAGACCTCAGAGCTGACACCAAAAATTAGTTCCTACTGTCGCGTTCCCGGTTCTCTTAGAACTCCGAGAAATGCCTTTACAGTGGCTAGAGCTAACCCTGGTATTGCCGAGCGGCTTGGGACGCAGGGTAGGTACTTATGGGAGCAACTAGTCAAGTAGCTTGACTGCTCGGAGTGAGCTAATCACTGTTATGGTCTATAGCGCGGGCCGGCAATAACTTCAGTGCGACGTCCGCCGACCAACCAAGTTCGACCAACCACTGTCTTGTGGCCTCCTTTATATATGCAATTACTGCTGATGTGACCCACTAACACCTCAGTTGCCTCAACATTGCCTCACCTCCGACCATATTGCTAGAGATCCAGGCATGGCACGCGACAGGCTAGTTCCCAAATACGTAGTTCAGAAGAGGTTGTGTTATCAGAGAAAACTCGGATCACCCTAACTGACAAACAGTTGTTATTATTAATTAGTTTGTAGGAACTGGCATGTTTTGACACTGGGTGGGCCTCGTTGTTAGTATATACTGTCTGGCTGTGGCAAGTCATTCTGATAGCAAGTTGGTGAGTAGTGGGGCCTATATATGATCTGGAGCAATGGAGGCAAGTAAGTTGATATACAAGGTGTGTTGTAATTTAAGTAGATGACCAGTGATGGGGAATGTTTCACCTGTGGTAGGATTGGAGTAAGTGGTAGTGCCTGGGTGCATGCTGCACGTTTTACAGCGGGTTGTGTTGCACGGGAATGATACCTGTGGTAGTGTGGGGGAACTATTGGGTGAGTACTTGTGAACCAAGATATTTTTTTAGATTTGGTGGTCTGCTAAAACGTGTGTGGTGCAGTGGGTAGGATTTTATGGAGAATGGTGCGCGTCCCGGGGAAGGAACATAGGATGTCATGCCAACGACAAAGGATTAGTTTAATTGACTCGGGAAAGATATTCTTCATTCGAGCAGATGACCAGACTGTATGGAAGGGAACGTTAGGTGTGGGAGGGATGACAACTGTTAAAATGAAAAATACTGCTGTATATATATATATATATATGTTTGGTATCTTGGCAACAACCCTAACAGTTTGGATGAAATTTCATATTTAGAGAAAGTTTTGCTTTTTAAGTTTATTTAAATAGGTGTCTTCCCAGCAAAAATGTGATTAAAAATAATATGAACAATTTTCATATTTAGTATGTCGGAAATGGCTCTAACACCATCTCATAGACGTCTCTGGTACCAGAAAGCCTACTGATAGTTACGAGGGCTGTCTGAGAAGTTCTCGGCCTCGACCATAGATGGCAGCACTACCCAAGTGATTTTTTTTCCGTGCAAGTTGGTGCATGTACCAGATGCACCTGCAAGAAATTGCAGGTCATTCTACAGTGTAGTTTGGTCTGTACAGTTGTTTGATGGAGGCGCGGTGCGTAGTTGTACCAGAGATAGAAAAAATCGGGTATCGTGCAGTTATAAAAGTCTTTGTAAAAGAAGGTTTAACGCCATCCGAGATCCAAGGAAGATTTTTAAAAGTGTATGGGGACTCTTCTCTTTCATATTCGACAGTTAAGAAATGGGCTGCTGAGTTCAAACATGGCCGTAGCAGTCTCGAAGATGATCAAAGCGAAGGACGTCCGAAAAGTGTAACAACTCCAGAAATCATCCAGAAAGTGCATGATATGGTTTTGGATGATCGACGAATAAAAGTGCGCGAGATTGCATAGACCGTAGGGATATCAAAAGAACGTGAGGGATACATTTTGCATCAAATATTGCATATGAAGAAGCTTTGTGCAAGATGGGTGCCGCATTTGCTCACTGTTGATCAAAGCGCATCCGCATGAGACTTTCTGGACAGTGTTTGGAGCGTTTCAGCAAAGATAAAACTGATTTTGTGCGTCGATTCATAACTATGGATGAAACATGGGTTCACCACTACATGGCAGAATCAAAACTGCATCCAAAGCAGTGGACACTAGCTGGTTGTTCAGGTCCAGAGAAGGCCAAGTCGGTTCCATCGGCAGGGAAGGTGATGGCATCTGTTTTTTTGGATGTTAAAGGTGTTTTGTTCATTGATTAGCTTGATAAGGGTAAAACAATAACTGGACAATACTATTCTGATCTTTAGGACACCCTGGATGAAAAAAATTTGTGAGAAAAGGCCCAGTTTGAGGAAGAAGAAAATCATCTTTCATCAGGACAATGCACCTGCCCACAAGAGTCTTTTGGCAATGGGTAAATTAAGAGATCTGCACTACGACGTGTTGGAGCATCCACCTTATTCCTCAGATTTGGCTCCCTCTGACTTCTATCTGTTCCCAAAATTAAAAAACTTTCTTGCTGGTCAGCGTTTTTCTTCAAATGAAGAGGTAATTGCAGCTGTAGATGGATATTTTTCAGGCCTTCCAGAAAGCCATTTCAGGGATGGTATAATGAACTTGGAACATCATTGGACTAAGTGTATCAGTGTTTAGGCAGAATATATTGAGAAATAAAAATGATTTGGTAAATATCAAATTGGTTTTATATTTTTAGGCTTAGAATTTTTCAGACCACCCTCGTAGTTTCTCCTTGGTTACAACAAGCAATGCTTATAACTTTAAACGAACAATTCTTGTATACTAGCTGACCCATGCAAATATTTCATATGGTGTTGTGGTGAGTCACTGAAAGGTAATATAATAATGTGGAAATATGTAAATTCATGTATATTTATTAATGGAAGGTATTTTATTATAAAGAGTAGTAATAAATATCAGTCTTGTTGTAAAAATTTGTTATAATTTAATACTACTTGTTCAATTGTAAAACATTTAAAAAGTAAGATATTTAAAAAATAGTTATTGGTTTGGCAGATGTGATTTTTTTCAAACTTCTTTACTTTACTTAACTTCTTTTAAAACAATATTAGTAGTTACTTTTTGACTGTATGTGTCTTTAATGCAAACATAACTACTAATTGAATCTACAAACATGGGAAAAAGCACGTACAGTGTCCAGACGAAAAAACAGGTTCTGGTGAATACAATCCTGCGCATTGAAATGTCTGACCTTGTTCTTTATTAATGGCCATCGCGAAGGTTATTTTTATTAGGAATTGTTTTCTTATAATTTGAAAAGACTTGGTTGGATCAGAAAGTGTGAGTTTAATGTGAGGTATGAGCATAGTTTCATTGGAGTGAAAATTAGCACTGATGATGTACTTGTCTAAATGAATTACCGCACCATTAATTAATCCCTGATTATTATTAAGAGTTCTGTTTCACATAATAATAGGATTTTTCTTTAAAAACAATTTATGAGATAATAAACAGGATGATCTCGGAAATGGCTCTACCGATTTGGTTGAAATTTCATATGTAGGTAACGTTTTGATTTTCAAGTTTGTAACACGATGTTACCAAAAAAGACAGCAATTCTTTTATATGATGTCTCGCAAAAAGCACTTAACTCATGTCATAGAAGTTTCAGGTACTAGTAAGCTTATCGATGTTTGTTAAGCTTCTCTTTGGCCAGAGCAAGGAATTGTATTGTTCAAAATGCCTAGCAAGCCTACAAGAAAATTGTTCAACTTTAATCAAACTTCACCCAAAATCTTACATGTTTAACAAACATCAAAAGATGCTGGGCGAAGATTGGTCACCAAGATACTATAAATGTTTTAAGCGTGTTCATGCATTTCATTTGTTTCTAACACTATTTAAAATTTCAATAATTCGGAATATTTAATGGTTGTGTATGAACCACATGCACAATTTGTTCGCGAAGCTTCTCTGTGAGCAATATTTGAAGTGTTATCTTGGTTGTGCGGGTAGAATAGCATCAATTTATTGAAACCTATATTTGAAGTGGTTGGATTTTGCACAGTTTTGAACAGATTTCTTTATTTATTTGTTTATAAACTATGATATGAAATTCTTAATTGGACCACAAAGTCAATCTCTTATTATTTTTACAATTTAAACACACCGTCACTATGTCCAAAAGCTAATATGGCCATCTGTTGGCAAGTAACTAAATGATTTCTGTATGTAGAAGAACAAGAGTCTTGGAGAATCTAGACAAAGATAAAACGCCCATTACATTTTTCTTTGCTGCTTTGATTTTATGATTATTATGGGAACTTATTAACTCTCAGTATGCTACATTTCACTAAAACTTTTTAAGCACATGGATATATATATATATATATATATATATATATATAGTCGCATATGCTCTAACCAACAGTCTCTCATGGATTATTCAAACAGTATTTCAGAGGCATTAATATCTCGCAACTACCCTCCAGCTTTGGTTAACAAACAGCTTTCACGTGCCACATCACAACTGAATCAGCCAATCAATCATCCCAGACCCGCAAAAACCAACCACAATCCAGTCTTGGTCACACAGTACTACCCAGGCCTCGAATCCATCAACAGAGTCCTCCGGCAGGGCTATGATTTCTTACAAACATGCCCTGAAATGAGATCCATTCTTCCTAAAATCCTCCCTGCCCCTCCTAGAACTTGTTTCAGCAGACCTCTTAACCTCAGCGAACTTCTAGTCCACAAACACAGTCTTCCTCTTCCTAACAGTCAACCCCAAGGCTCTTTCCCATGTAATAGAACACGCTGCAAGATGTGTGACATACACCATGCTTCCACCACTTTCATCAACCCGGTCACAGGGGAAAGCTTCCCTATCATAGGACACGCCACCTGTGAAACCACGCATGTAATATACCAGTTAACATGCAACCACTGCCTGGCTTCATATATAGGTTTGACCACAAATGCACTCTCCATAAGAATGAATGGCCACCGTCAGGCGGTATTCACACAGAACCCAAAGCACCCAGTTGCTGCCCATGCCATAACCCACGACTTGAATAATTTCAACTCTTGTTACACAGTCCGTGCTATCAGAGTTCTCCCTAATAGCAGCAGTTTCTCTGAACTCAGAAGGTGGGAACTTGCCTACCAGTACAAACTTGGCACTAGGCAACCACCTGGTCTCAACCTAAGATAATACCCGGTCACCTTTTTTTTTTTCTCCCTCTCCTTTCCACTACCTATATTGAACCACCACTAACCTGAGGTGATGTTTAATTCATAATTATTATTATTATTATATATATATATATATATTTTATTTGTATAATATTTTAATTTTTTCAATATATATTATATTTTGATCTTCCTACCAACCAGAAATTAGTTTGGATATTAATTTTTGCTCGGGTATGAGCTCTGATTCACTGCCCCTCCACTTTTCCGATGTTTGAATTTACCCCCACCATTTTGTCGACCGGCGGTCTTTCCGTGAGGCAGTCTCCGGGTGCACCCACCTCTCATAATGTTCTCTTGTTGAAGAAGGGTTTTTTCCCGAAAATTTCTTTATTATTTGTGTTTGTGTCTTTTCTGTGTGTTCGCGCCCCACATCCATCATCTAAAGGTAAGTGGTGGCTCATTTCCCTATCCTAATTTGATTCCTTTCCGCTACTTAGCGTCTTTTTTTCATTGTTATTATATATATATATATATATATATAGAACATTGGATAGGATAAAAAACCACCACTTACCAAAGAAGGGGGTTCCAGTAGTGTTGGTACACGAAAAAAAAAAAACACACACACAAAGAATTAATTTTTGAGCATGGCTGCACGCAAGCGCTGCCGGCAGCCAACTCACTTCTACTGAGGAAGAGCCATGCTCGAAAATTATATTCTTTGTGTGTGTGTGTGTTTTTTGTGTACCAATGCCGCTGGAATCCCCTTCTTTGGTAAGCGGTGGTTTTTTATTCTATCCAATGTTCAATATATCCACTTTTAACGCCTTTGTTTCCTAACAATCTATATATATATATATACCTAGGCAGTTGTGTATTTCATTGGTACAGAAGGGATACTAATCCTTGACACAAGCTATCACTGTGTATAATTTCATTGAAATCCATCCATTAGTTTTTGCTGGATCTAATGCATGGTTGGACAAAAATACCAAAATTTATTATTTTTGCCTGCTATCATGGAGAATTTCATATCATGTTAAAAATTATCCTGTATGTTAACTCATGCCATATTCTATTACTGTGTTTAGTTTCACTTTAGTAAGTGTGCACAGAAAGACAGCATACCTAAATTTACAATTTTGATCCTTTTGTGGCCAAGAACTAAGCTGAATTGAATATGTTTTATATCTAAATTATGATATAATCCTATCACTTTGTACAGTTTCTTTAAAACTCGTCCATTAGTTTCTGCACGATGTGTGGACATTACAACATTTCCTTTTTGGACTGGGCTTCATCAGGATTTATATGTCCTGTGATATAAGTTGTCACTATGTATAGTTCATTAAAATCCATTTTTCAGTTTTTACATGATGTGCAAACAGTAAAAAATTCCAAATTTTGTGTTTTTGACATCTCTATCATATGTAGTGTGCATTACAATTACATTTTTTTAAAAATAAATTTCATGTACAAACACAGCTTTTCAAAAAATTTAGGTATAGATCTCATGATAGAATCATATTTTCTTCCCATTCATACACAGTATTCTATCAAAAAATCCAAATAGGAAGAATGTAATAAATATGGAATCTGAATGTTTGTGTATATTGTTTACAAGAAAATTCTGACTTGGCTTTGTCTTAGTTGAAGGTCAGAAAGAAATATTTCTGAATGTATTTTGCAGTGCAATTTGTGCATTATAAAGCATAAGAAAACAATAATTAAGAGTTTTTATCAAATATGATATCTACAACCCTGACCAGAGACCTGCTTCAGGCAGGTCTCTGGTTTCATTTTGAATATGTGTTCAAATTCCTTCATTCTAAACTCTTATATATGCTGATCTTCTCACATTAAATACTCATTTCCTTACAGTCTGCTTATAACTGGCACATGCTTCTGCTTAAGAAAAGAAAAATTGTCTTATCACTCAGTTTTCTACAAGGTTGAACAGCCACTGACAAACAATTACCATGAACAACCCAGTCACCAAATTTTAACTCAAGCCTGTTTGCCACAACACAAATATTTCAACATGGGTTTCATGGTTGTGATCTCTGCCTGATGTTGGTCCACCAGACTTCTGCTGTTCAGAGTAGTAGGGATAGTAGGAACCTCTTTAAGAATATTAATCCGTATAGAATTGGGTAAATGATAAATATAGATTCAAGTGCATGATGAATATGAAACTATCAAAGCATTCAGCTAGTGTAATATTCAGATGTGGTGTTAATTATTGTGTAGGGTATTAAAGATTGATTCAGTGTTGTTATTGAATATTAGTGAATGTTTAGAAATGGAAAGTTAGAAAAACAAAAATTATATTTCCATCTTTCCCCGAAAGATATAATTAAATAACATTTAGTAAAGTAATGATCACTAATACTGTTGTTCCAGTGTTAAATAAAAATTAAATTGCTTTGTTATAAGTTCATTCAAGTTTGGTACTTTAATTCTTTTGGTTTAAACCAGTCCCTTACTGCAAAAGGAACAGCTTCTCTCTGCATTTTAAAAGAATGCATTGTTGGTTTCTAGGATCACATTTGCAACGTCATGCATTTTACATCCCATTTATTTATTACTATTAACATTTTGTGTCATTGAACATTCTTTAATCATCATCCTGTATGGTCTTCATCTTCCAGCCAGCTTTGCTGGGAACACAGTCCTCTCCAGGATCTCCTGCCCTTCCACCATTCCTACTCTCCCACTATAGACCAGTTTGTCTGCTGTCTTACACACACATTTCCATTCCCTTCCTGTATCCCGTGTTCCCCGAGGCCTCTTTCCTTCCAGGTTCAAATTATACATTTTGTTTGGAATTCTTTAATCACTCATTCTCATTATGTATGTTTATCACTGGAGTTTTTGATTCTATCGTGTGCAGGTTCCTCTTTAACTATTTTCCTCACATGCTCCTCATGCTTGTGCCTCATGTGTGGCTCCTCTGTAACTAGAGCTCTGTCACCTGAAATTTTGTAATATTTTTTTTTCTCTCCCATGCTTTAGAACCATATGCCAGTATTTGCATAAAGCAAGTCCTTAATTAGCCATATCCCAATCCCATCCCGCCTCTAATGACCTTAGCCGTCGATGAGGCGTAAAGCAATAAGTAAAAAAAAAGTGGTCAGCTCTGCATCTTTTGTTTCCTATCAGTTTTCTTATTTTTTTCTTTCAAGATTTGTAAATACTTGATCTCTTGTATAACTTTATTTCTCAACTCTACATATGATATCCTGATTAGCTCTGGTATTCTTGCGTGTTGTACTTACTACTTTTTTATGGAAGAATTGCTTTCAATAAAATTTCACTACTTCCTACCACACATCCTATTGGTTTTTTTTCTGCTGGCTCACAGTTTCCCCATTACATCATCACAGCATCTCCCCAATTGTACTGGTCAGTTTCTTTATTATTTCGTCTTTAACGACAATGAATAGAAGCGGAGTGAGAACACTTCCATATCTAAACCCACTATTTAATTTCAACATGGTGCTCTAATACAGATTACAAATATTACTATGTATTTTCATTTATTTTAAACTTTAGCTCTTGTGAGATGTCTCGATTCTTTGTTTTTACCACACTTCATATATGTTTGACTGTTCTTTTTTTTAACAATTCAACTAATGGACTGGTCACAAAACAACAATTGCATAACATATTAACAGAAAAAAATAGTCATTTCATGTGATAAGCCTTGGCTGAAATTTATGTAATTCTGCTGTAGTGATATAGAACTAATGATCAAATCTTCATAATATATTATTATTGTTATATGAATTGTTTGTGAACATAATTGTTATAATTTTCTTAAGCATTTCACATAGTTTCCTAAGTTTCTAATTTGTATTACAGCTTTAAGGGGAGAGTACGGAAACTGAAATTGTCACCAAGGAGAATAAGAAAGATTGTGAAAGGCAGGATTTCTTCAGCATCAGTTCATCCTTCTGAAACCAAACTTCTTATTGCTGCTGGTGACAAATATGGAAATTTGGGTAAGAATGTTCATTTTTGCAGTCAATATGTCCTCATGCTGATATCACTGACCGACCGGTTAACATTCTGGCCTTGCATTTGGGAAGACATGCGTTCATATCCCCGTTCGTGCTTCCAGATTTAGGTTTCCCATGGTTTTGCCAAATCACTCCAGGCGAATGCCGGGATGCTTCCTTCAAAAGGCCATGACTGAATTCCTCCCCATTCCTTGCCCCCAGTCCTGTCCCGCCTATAATGACCACGACAAGGCGTAAAGCTGTAAAAAAAAAAAAAAAAAAAAAAAAAGAAAGATACCACTGCCTCTATATATTTTAATGTGTAGTGTGGTGTGTTTGTTCCAGCATCATGAAAAAATTACTGAACAGGTTTTGATGGTATTTTAGGAACTAACTGAAAATCTGAGGTATGACTTTATGTGATCTAGTGCTGGAGCAGCAAATGAAAATCTTATCTTAGCCTCAAAATTTTATATTGCCATATTGCATTTGTTTCTGTAAAATGTTTATAAGACTTCTTCATTATGGGCATGGAAATAGTGTAACACCCCAGAAATCTTGCTGTATTGCTGTTTGTCCTGGCATATCTTTGTTTATGAGAAATCGGGATTATAAATTGTAAAATTGTACAATACTGACTATACTAGTTGAAAAAACACTTAATCAGTAGTGACTGGATTGGCAAGCTGATTGAGGTGATGTGTACTCATGCTTTAGGCCATGGGTTTGATACCTGTTCAGAACTGCAATGAAGTCTTCACGGGTGTACCGCCGGATTGTGTTGTAAAAACATGATATTTCGACGACTAGCTCCACCGTCTTCATCAGGTGTGGAGACATCTGCACTGGTCGGCTGACCCACAGATACTCAGTATCTGTGGGTCAGCCAACCAGTGCATGTGAGAGCATTATTTTTTATTATTATTCATCATTTTTAGCATTATAAATTTATTTTTACAAAAATTCACTATATTATACTTAGGCTTTTCATAATAATGGACTTTTGATTTTGGTCTCTTGAGTGGTTTTGAAACATAGCTCTGTTCATACCATTGTTGACTTTTCCCTCTTTTTAGCAGTTCGTCTAATTTACCACACTTAAACAAAACCACGATCTGTAATGTAACTTTAATGATTAAGGAAAAAGGAAATAGGTTTTAGGCAATTTAAATAACAAATAATGGGGAAAATAATCCATCATTCACCAAAGTTGAAGGCTGTGTACGACAAGGCCAAGTGACCCTATCCTTCTTATACAAATAAAGTTTTAAACCAAAATATTGTATGTTTGTGCTCGTCTTGTTTTTTATATACTCATTGCAACCTTCAACTTTGGTAAGTGATGTGTTATTTTCCCTATCCTGTGTTATTTATGTAACTTTAATTAGATGACCAAAGTGTAGTGAAGCTGAGGAGTTAGGTAACATGATGCGAATTGTTGAAAGCAAATTTGTATATAATGACAGCATTTTTTGGTAAGTCAGTGGCAAGTACTGTAATTTGGTTAATTTATAATGATAATTATCAAGTAGACAAAAAAGGCAACTGTTAGTTTCTTTTGTTCACATAAATGAAACCATGGACAAAAGCTAGTTTTATTTATGTGGAAGTATTGGAGAGTGCTTATAGCTGCAGTGATTGTAGAATAACTTTAGCATGCAGTAGTATTATGGTGAAGTATGGCTTCATGTTCTTGCCATATCTGTACTCGGTTGTTTGGCTAAGTTTCTTTACACCAAGACTTTGTTGACTATATTGACCATTCACTTGCATTATGTCTATAGAAATTGAATTGGGTGTTGTTAAGAGTATTAAATGATGGAAAATCTGTGATTTTTTGGAAGATATTTATGGAAAGCCTGTGACATGATTGTGCATTAATATAATGAAACATCTTCTTCAGTTCTTATCCATCCTTATTTCCAAAATATTTTTAATGTAATCCTTAAATATTTCTAGTAAAATATTTCTAATATGGACTTTGATACTCAGGCAAATCGCAGAGATAAGGTGGGAATATGGCAAAGGCACAGTAATAGCTTTCATTGACATAATATGACAAAGTACTTAAGGAAAGCATATGGCTAAGTTTAGACAAGAAAGGAATAGATGAAGGGATTGTGGAATTAATAAAGAAAAGTGTGAGAATTGCGTGTGCATAGACAGTAAATATTCAGAATGCTTTCACATGGAAAGAGCAGCAAGACAAAGAAGTGTATGGTCACCTGTCATGTTTAATGTAGTATTAGATGTAATAATAGCTGAAGTCCAAGGACACAAGAGATCTAACAGAGCTGAAGGTGATATCATATGCTGATGACATAATAATATAGGAGGAGACAGAGCAGGATCTGGAAAGAGAATTATGGAAATGATGGACTGTAATGGGTAAACATGGTCTGGAGATTAGTGTAGAAAAGATAAAAAAAATGAAGATAACAAGAAACACTGGCCCTTCGAAAGATATTTTACTGGACTGCAAGAAATTGGAATGGGTAGAATCGTTTGTATATCTGGGAAGTAAGCTAACTGTCAATGGAAAGATGGAGGAAAAAATACGTCAGAGAGTAAGGAAGAGTGGACAATTGTATCATCAGATAAAGGATGTAATCTGGAGATGGAACATAGGGAAGGATGCCAAATTTCTGCTCTATGAAGTATATTACGAGCCCATACTACCTTATGGTTCTGAAACTTGGACTTTGACAAAGAGAGAGATTAGCAGATTGCAGGTGGCAGAAATAAGGTTTCTGAGAGGGATAGAGAAAGTCACGAGGAAAGACAAAATCAGAAATGAAAACATTAGGAAGAGTGTACAAGTGGAAGCATTAGAAGAGATGTTAATAAGGAAAAGACTGCAGTGCTTGGGACATGTTATGAGGATCGAGGAGGGGAGGATGCCGAAAGTAGCACTGCTGAACAGCGGGAAGGGAAGGAGACCAGTTGGAGGACCTCAGGCAAGGTGGATGGACCAAGTGAAGGATGATGGTGATGGTGGTGGTGGGCTGATGGTTAGAGCTAGTGAAGCAAAGAGTATGTTGAAGGATACTGAACATTGAATTTTCTACTCAGTTTATTAAAATACTATCTGTTTAGTGTAACATTGTTCATGTGGACTGTTAATACACAGGCCTCTCTCTTAAACCAATGTCATCAAGAGCCACATGAACCTCTGTGGCTCATTGAATGCAAATTTCTTTTTTTTTTTATGAAGGGCTTCCACAGAAAACTGTACCTCAATTCTGCCAAATAATACTTTGCTGCTCATATTCTGAAACTATTGTAAACATTATGAGTGCAAGTAGTAACTTAACTTCAAATGAATAATAATTTGTGAACAACTTTCTCTTAATTTCTTAGCTTTTCCATATCACATAAAAATTAAACCTAACCTGTTTACTGCTGGGACCATGTGCTGTTCAAAACCCCCTGAAAGTTTTTACATGAATCATGTTTAACAAAAATTGATACTAATTTCCTGACTTTTATCATAATTTCTCAGTTTTTGGTATCCATCTTTTTGCTGGGACCATTATTTGAACCCCCCCCCCCCCCCAAAAAAAATAGTTCCAACCAGTAGTTTTAGCGTTCAACAAAAAGAGTATACTAATTTGTGAGCATTTTTAAATTTTTCTCCTTTCCAACTTCACATCGAAATAAAACATGCCCTTAATATTTAGCCCTTGGGTCCAAGGTCTGTAAATTATTCAAAACTCCATCAAAATCCTGTTCATCTACAATGATAAGATGTAAGAACGAAGACTTTCCCGGCGTATGACTGCAATGTAGTCTTCACGGGTGTACCGCCGGATAGTGTTGTGGAAACACAATATTTCGACGGCTGGCTCTGCCGTCTTCTTCAGGTGATGAGACATGTGTAATGGTCGGCTGACCCACAGGTACTGAGATGGTTCGGGTGCCGCTCTTCCTTATATACAAGTCCGCGTGGCTTCGGCGATGGCTTACTATGAGCCAGGCCCGCAACCAACTGGCGGTTGGCTGCCCAGTGGGCGTGGCTAAGGTTCTTGTTCCAGCCCGAGCTAATATGAAGCCCTCTACGGCGGCAGCTGGACGGAAGTACAACGTTCTCTGCGGATATTTGCCAAGGCAGGTTTCCATGCCTCACTGAGACATAGACCACTGTCTCTGTTAAATGTGTCGGCCAGTCGAATTTCGATGGCTTCTTTGATGACAGATTCCCAAAAATGTGATGTTCTAGCCAAATATCCTAACGTTATTGAACTCTACTTTGTGGCCATGGTCGTACACGTGCTCGGCGATCGCTGATTTGCTATACTGTCCCAAGCGGAGATGGCGTTTATGTTCATTCACACCGGTTTTCTATGGTGCGGATCGTTTGACCGATGTAGGTCTTTCCACACTCGCAGGGTATGCTATAAATCCCCGGAACTCTTAGGCCAAGATCATCCTTGACTGAACGGAGGTAGTCCCGTATTTTAGCTGGTGGTCGGTAGAAAGATTTTATACCATGTCGTGCGAGGATTCTGCCGATTTTCCCCGAGGTGTTTCCGGCGAAAGGCAGAAAGGCGGTGGCCTTGGGCGTTTCTTCCTGTTGGACTGGAATTTTCCCTGGCTTACGTTCAATTGCCCTTTCTATCTGCCTCTCGGAGTAACCGTTCCGCCTGAAGACAGTTCTCAGGTGTTCCAGTTCTTGTGGCAGGCTGTCTTTGTCAGCAATCGCTCTAGCCCTGTGCACAAGAGTATTTAAAACAGTGTTGCGCTGCACAGGATGGTGGAAACTCGTGGCGCCCAGATACTGGTCTGTGTGGGTAGATTTTCTGTATACACTATGCCTCAGCGTTCCATCCGGTTTTCTTTTAATTAGGATGTCGAGGAAAGGTAGGCAACCGTCCTTCTCCATTTCCATAGTGAACTTTATGCTAGGATGGATTCCGTTCAGATATTCTAGAAACTCATGTAAAGTCTTGATTCCATGGGGCCACACCACAAATGTATCATCTACATATCTGTAGAAACATGTAGGTTTGAGAACTGCTCCCTGCAGGGCTTTCTCTTCGAAATGCTCCATGTATAAGTCGGCGATTACAGGAGAAAGTGGAGATCCCATGGCAACCCCGTCCACCTGTTCATAGTATTTCCCTAAGTATGTGAAATACGTGGACGTCAGTACATGTTTGAAAAGGTCCACAATGGCTGGCTCAAACTGGTGGCGTATCAGCTCCAGCGTATCCTTCAATGGGACGCGGGTGAATAATGAAACGACGTCGAAGCTCACCATTATATCTGAATCCTTCAGTTCCATGGTCTTGATAATCTTGACAAATTCCGTGGAATTTTTGACATGGTGTTTGCAATGGCCGACTGATGGACTTAGAAGACGGGCCAGGTATTTAGCCAGCGGGTAGGTTGGAGCTCCGATGTTGCTGACGATTGGTCTTAGCGGTACGCTTTCTTTGTGTATCTTCGGCAGACCGTATAGCCGAGGTGGTCTGGCAGCACGAGTTCTGAGCTTCTTATTTATCTCTTCAGAGAATTCGGCCTTCTTCAATAAAGCCGTAGTCTTCCTCTCAATCCTGCTGGTAGGATCGTTGTCCAAACACCGATAAGAAGGGTCGTCAAGGATGTTCCTCATCTTCTGCTCGTACTGTTCTGCCGCAAGTAATACTGTAGCATTTCCCTTGTCCGCCGATAAAACAACAACCTCATTGTTCTGACGCTAGACACGAAGTGCTTCACGTTCCTCCCTGGTAATGTTGGTCTTTGGGGGTTTAGCTTTATCCAAGACCCGGCAAGTCTCCCTGCGGATCTCTTCCGCTGTCTCCCCTGGTAGGGCGCGAACAGCCTGTTCGACAGAGGTGATGATGTCAAGTGTTGGCACACATCTTGGCGCCGGAGCGAAGTTGAGGCCTTTGGACAAGACAGAAACGGTGGCGTCAGATATAATGGTGAGCTTCGACGTCGTTTCATTATTCACCCGCGTCCCATTGAAGGATACGCTGGAGCTGATACGCCACCAGTTTGAGCCAGCCATTGTGGACCTTTTCAAACATGTACTGACGTCCACGTATTTCACATACTTAGGGAAATACTATGAACAGGTGGACGGGGTTGCCATGGGATCTCCACTTTCTCCTGTAATCGCCGACTTATACATGGAGCATTTCGAAGAGAAAGCCCTGCAGGGAGCAGTTCTCAAACCTACATGTTTCTACAGATATGTAGATGATACATTTGTGGTGTGGCCCCATGGAATCAAGACTTTACATGAGTTTCTAGAATATCTGAACGGAATCCATCCTAGCATAAAGTTCACTATGGAAATGGAGAAGGACGGTTGCCTACCTTTCCTCGACATCCTAATTAAAAGAAAACCGGATGGAACGCTGGGGCATAGTGTATACAGAAAATCTACCCACACAGACCAGTATCTGGGCGCCACGAGTTTCCACCATCCTGTGCAGCGCAACACTGTTTTAAATACTCTTGTGCACAGGGCTAGAGCGATTGCTGACAAAGACAGCCTGCCACAAGAACTGGAACACCTGAGAACTGTCTTCAGGCGGAACGGTTACTCCGAGAGGCAGATAGAAAGGGCAATTGAACGTAATCCAGGGAAAATTCCAGTCCAACAGGAAGAAACGCCCAAGGCCACCGCCTTTCTGCCTTTCGCCGGAAACACCTCGGGGAAAATCGGCAGAATCCTCGCACGACATGGTATAAAATCTTTCTACCGACCACCAGCTAAAATACGGGACTACCTCCGTTCAGTCAAGGATGATCTTGGCCTAAGAGTTCCGGGGATTTATAGCATACCGTGCGAGTGTGGAAAGACCTACATCGGTCAAACGATCCGCACCATAGAAAACCGGTGTGATGAACATAAACGCCATCTCCGCTTGGGACAGTATAGCAAATCAGCGATCGCCGAGCACGTGTACGACCATGGCCACAAAGTAGAGTTCAATAACGTTAGGATTTTGGCTAGAACATCACATTTTTGGGAATCTGTCATCAAAGAAGCCATCGAAATTCGACTGGCCGACACATTTAACAGAGACAGTGGTCTATGTCTCAGTGAGGCATGGAAACCTGCCTTGGCAAATATCCGCAGAGAACGTTGTACTTCCATCCAGCTGCCGCCGTAGAGGGCTTCATATTAGCTCGGGCTGGAACAAGAACCTTAGCCACGCCCATGGGCAGCCAACCGCCAGTTGGTTGCGGGCCTGGCTCATAGTAAGCCATCGCCGAAGCCACGCGGACTTGTATATAAGGAAGAGCGGCACCCGAACCATCTCAGTACCTGTGGGTCAGCCGACCATTACACGTCTCATCACCTGAAGAAGACGGCAGAGCCAGCCGTCGAAATATTGTGTTTCCACAACACTATCCGGCGGTGCACCCGTGAAGACTACATTACAATGATAAGCTTATATTAGTGACTCAAATTCATTTTTTTCAAAAATATATTAAATATACAGACTTTCTTCGAGTTACAGTCAGTTGCAGACTTCCTGAAGGGCAGAACACAGTGTATAGTTCTCGACAGTTAGCGTACATCACTTACTGAAGTGGGGTCTTGAGTTCCCCAGGGAAGCGTGTTAGGGCCTCTGTTGTTTCTCATATACATCAATGGTCTATGCGACATAATAGGGGGGATGAAAAGATTATTTGCCGATGATGCTATTATTTATCGCGAAATCAAAACCAAGGACAACTGCGCTTTGTTACAAGATGATATTATGAAAATAATTGCGTGGTGTAAAGATTGGCTGTTGGAGTTAAACGCTAAAAAATGCCAAGTCATGCGTGTAAGTAAAAAGGTGACACCATTTAACCATGAATATACAATTATTGGCACTGTCCTTAGAACGGTAGATTCCGCTAAATATCTAAGGGTAACAATTCGTAATAATTTGTCGTGGAATGAGCATATCGAGAATGTAATTGGAAAAGCAAATCGTATGCTCCGATTTCTAGATCGTAATTTAAATCAGTGCACTCAGGAAGTTAAATCGATTGTATACAAGTCACTAGTACGCCCTCATTTGGAGTATTGTTGTTCTGTATGGGGTCCCCATCAAAAGGGGTTAATGGAGGCTTTAGAGAAGGTCCAAAGGAGAGCTGCCCGATTCGTGACAGGTATATATAGTTGGAGGGAAATCGTAAGTGTGATGTTGAAGGAGTTAGGTTGGGAAGACCTGGAACACCGAAGGCGTTGCTCTCGACGGAAGCTAATTGAAAAATTCACGACAGACGTATTTCGGAATGACAGCCAGCAAATATTGCTACCAACAACATTCATATCTCGAAATGACCGCGAAAATAAGATAAGAGAAATCAGGGTCAGAACCGATTCATTTCTGTACTCATTTTTCCCATGAGCGATTAGGGAATGGAATAGAAAGGATTTACCGGGCAAGTAAACTTAAAATCTGACAGGAGTAGCTTTCGATAAAGCACTCAAGTCATCCTGATCTGGGTTTTCCATGGTTTTCCCAGATCACTCCACGCGAATGCGGGGATGGTTCCTCACAATAGCCCATGGGCGCCTCCTGCCATATCCCTTATAACGCTTCCAAACCATAACCCTTTTCGATAGGTGCAATGCACCCTCCGCCACACACTTTTAGTGAGTGGAGTAATAATAATAATCATATAAATGTAGTAAGCCTCATAAATCTCATGCTGGTTTTTCCCATGTAAAACTATCTGAAGAAAGTTATCTCAAGAATGTTGGTGACTGTTTTAGTCCTCATCAGAGTGATCAGTTTTTAGTTTGCGTGCGTGGAGACTTTCCCAGCGTACTGAAGCAACATAGTCTTCACGGGTGTGCAGCCGTATGGTGTTTTGGAAAGCTGGCAGTCCACGTGGTGACTGCCAGCTTTCGTCAGCCTGTAGACACCTGATGAAGACAGCTGAGCAGGTTGTCGAAACGTTGTGTTTCCAAAACACCATCCGGCTGCACATCCGTGAAGACTACGTTTGTTTTTAGTTTATTTCAGTGGACTTGATAAGAAGCAGAAGGCGTTGATTAGTATAAGGAAATAAGGAATGAGAGAGGAATCATCTCTTAACAAAAGTGACAGTAGGATGACGAAAACACTGAAAAACTGTAAGCATTTAACAATATGGAATTTTTTGGTGTTAAACCCCTTGTCAGCAATAGAACATAGAGTTCACTGTGTTGGGATTCGTAGAGTGTCTTGCTTACTGTTAGCCAACCATTGAAAAATGGCAGATGAAATTCAAATCAGGAAGAATATGAAAGAAAGGATAGCAGATAGGGTCAAAATTAAAGTAATAAACCAAAATCAAATGTTCAAGAGAAATCTACACAATTTAATTTTTTGAAATGCCACAAACCTTTTATAAGCTTATTTGTTTAAACAAGTCTTAGTAGTTCATATTATAAAAGCTTATTTTAAATTTTGTGACAAACTTCCTATCAGGATATTGTTTTTAAGGTTTTTTTTTGTGACTTCTCACAAATATAATGCTTTAATCGTTTAATTAATTTGAATGCTGTTCCTTTGAATGTTACATGAAAGGTCCTCTGTTTTATTGTGTTCATATGGTAACAGAATTTTGTTGAAAATTTTTTTGAATTGTTATTTTCACACACATTGTCTAAATGCAAAGGAAAGTTAAAAAGAAGAAGAAAGTTAAATTTTTTATCTAGACTGGAGTATTCATTCCATTTGACTTACATATCTGGTCAACTGTTTTAGATTTTTATGCAGGTCTCTGCGGAAATGTAACTTTAGCCAACTTCTGAATATTACACATAGTTAATTTTGATTGGCCTTACTTTTTATTTTTAAACACCCCGAAATGTAGTTTGTCACTAGCTGATTGTCATTGATCTTGAAAGTATAATAATGGAGTGTTTGGTGTCCAAATGGTAATGTAAATAAGAAGTAATCTATCTTTATTATAATGAAATCTTCAACTTGGAAATTTTCTTCATGATACAGAAAGCTGCCTGTTATATGTTAGGTATCTATTAAATTTTGCGTGACAAAATTTTATTATCAGAACTGTGAATTAGATTGGATAATATTGTATTTTATTTCTGTTGTCAGTTTCTATGATAATTCAAATTAGAAAGCAGATTTTTGCAGATGTTGAGATAGTATTTTACATCGCATCAGTTTTCAGCATTCGCCTGGAGTGGTATTGCGAAAGTTCATATTTAAATTATTTATTTTTGGTTAAACTATTAAAGTTACAAATTTTTTTAATAATAACTAAAGTTGTCGTTCGCTACAAGAACTAGCGATTTGTAAAATCTCAGTGATAGAATTATTTTTATGGTCAAGGTCAAAATTGGATGATGAAACAGTATTCGAAACTTATCAGTCAGTGCTAGAAATTCGTTTGTAAATCCAGGCATATTTGTTACGCCTAACTTGCAGACTCAGGCGTAAAATGAAAATGTTAGGCGTAATTACATTATAATTATGAAAATACAGATATTATAGCTTACAACCTACTCCAACACAATTTAAAGCTGTAAAATAGGCCCAGAAAAAATTAATATGGTTTGCATGTGCAATGCATCATATACCAAAATTGTGAAATAATTTAATATGATTATTGATTTCATTGTACTTTGACAGTAACTTTTGAATTTTACACAATGATCTTCATCTTCAGAGGTTTAATTATGAAATATTTTCGATTTTTTCCCCGATTCATCGCTAGAGGAATATTTCTTTTAAATACAAATAAGTCAATATGTAAAATAAAAATTGTAAGATATTTTCATTGATGTACAAATTTTAAAAATAATTTGATTTCACAGTTTCTGTGTACAATTTATCGGCAAGATCGCAGAAACAAAACCATTCAATTTATTGAATATATCTGAGCTGAATAGTAAATGCAATGATTCCCCACTTTAAATATCAGGAAAAATGCCTTACGGCCTTACCTGAAGTGCTGTATTTTTAATAAATTTGTATATTGGTTGTCTTCATTATTTTCGCTATATACTCTGTTCGAAAGCAGACAACTTGATAGAGATTTCTTGTCCTTACCCCAGATTTTCCAGTGCAGAAATTCATCAGAAGCTTGTTTGCTTATAGTCACTGCTGCAGGTAAATCCTTGAGGACCTCTTCAATCTCCTTTACTCCATAAATTAATATATCCTCATTTGGAATGTTAATTGCATCAAAAATATTTATATTTTTAAACATGCAATAGTTCGAAGATCTTTGAAGCGTTTTGTTAATCCTGTCAAGAATTTTCTGATTATATCTTCGCGATCACGTAAAAAAATCTGCAGACCCTCTTTACTCAATTTTATACTTTTATACACACAAGTACCAGTACCCAAGTTACAGTCCTTATCAAATTGAGACAGAGTTTCTCCATTGGCAGCAATTAAATTTTTCAATTTCATTTCGCAAAGTTCAGACATCACTTTCTCAATGTTCGCCTTGTCATATTTTTGGAAAATGTTGACAAAACATCAGTTACATCAATCGAAAAGCACAAAAATATTATGAACCGCACTGATTTGTTACTGAGGCTATCAGAAACACATAGTTCTATCCGATGAGGAATACAATGCACTGATATAATATTCCCGCACACGTTGCGCAATTTTGCAACCACACCATTGGTAACACCCATATTAACACTTGCCCCATCTAGACAGTACCGGATTAACCACGTAGCAGGAGGTAGCAAATGCTATGGGCCTTGTGCCTTCTGGGGGGCCTCGCGACTCCTAGGGGGCCCCGCCGCGTCTATGCTAGAGGACAACCTTTTTTTTATTATTATTATTAGCTCTACAACAATTTTTCCCCTGGAAGGTAAAAATCAAGGGCCTTTTCTTCACATTTGTTACGGCCCCGCACTATCTTAATCCGATCCTGCATCTAGACACACCTACTAGTTTCTCTTTCCAAGAATCGCCATCGAATGTTTCATTTAAAGTGTCAAAAATACATTCGAATATGCTTTTAGCTGATCCGTCACTTAATGGCTTTAATTTTAAGAAATCTACTCCTTCCTGCCCTTTTTTAACAGATGCTATGTAGATGATTTCCTCATTCAATTGTTTTTCTTGTAACTGTAACAAACGTGGGTAATCTGTGAACGCGAAGTTGCCTTTTGCAACGGAGTAAGCAGTATTAAATAAAACACACATTTTTTGATGTATTTTGTGCTAGTGGTGTCTGCAATTATTTTTTTTTTTTGCCAAATCTGCCGCACACGAATTCTGATGGACTTCACTTTTGTCATGTTTTTTAACTGTTTCTGATCTAGATATAACCTTTGTATTTACGAAACTCGTTAAAGATGAATTCGCAAACTGCCTTCAAACGACACCTATTTTTGCTGCCTTGTTCTATTGATAACCAAGGAAAACTTTTTTGCCACTTACTTAATGTGTGTTTACCCACGGCATTAGTTGTCGTTGTACTGGTAGTAACAGCAGCTGATAAATTTTGAACTGTTTTTGATCGTTTACTTGCTTGTTGATCTCCTGGATTGCGTGAAGTTGGAGCAGGCCTACTGGTAGTAACTGAAGGGGATGATGATTCGTCAGCAGCTGATGTTTCTTCATTTTCTGTTAGTCCTCGTTTATCGGTACTTGTAACACTTCTATCACCAATACTCGTCTTTACAAATGGTATAAGGTCAGTAGTTTTACATCTTTACATCCTTTGTTAAGCGAATAACAGAGAAGTATAACGCACGCGCTAGAATTTTTTTTTTTTTTTCACTTCGCTTTACTTCCCTCCCACTACACAGTTGCCACTTCTGAACTTCAGAAACGTATTATTTGAAACTTTGAAATAGATCAAAATGGCAAGAATTGAAATTAATTGTTAGAATTAAACCTTGAACACGCAAAGCTGAAATGTTCCCAAATGTAATTTTTTAATTTAAGTTTTGATGCTTAGGCGTATTTTGTACACCCTTGACGGAGATTGCAGGCGTAAAACGCAAACATTCAGGCGTAATTACGCCTAACGCCCGGTCAATTTCGAGCACTGTTATCAGTTATCTGTTCAGTTTTAGCATGTTCTCGTGGGAAACAGGAAGTTTAGGATTTTCTCATGGTTCGTGACAGAGCAGGTAGCTGCCTAGAACCTTCCCTCGGTCTCAGTTGTCCAGAATCTGTAAGCACGTCAAGATGTAAAGTTAGTCATCCGGGAACCGTGCGCGTGGCAAGATGTAGACTTAGTAGACCGGCAAGTTTCATATTAAGCACTACTGTGCTACCTTGTTGGCTAGATGGAGGCATCGCAAAGTTTTAAAGTTTCAGTCAGGATAACGACGATGCAGTTTTGAAATAGTATTTCGCCAAGTGGGGCCTCGGGATTTCTTAAGTTTCGGTCACTTGCTAACTAAATGGAATAATAGAAGTGTGTGATGAACTTTTACTTTCAAGTAATAATCAATAATACAGTGAAATATGGGGTGTGGTTTGGCTTGAGTTGGTTAATCAAACTTGCAAACTTTACTTCTGTAACGTTTTCTGATGCCTATTCAGTTATTGACTTTGTAAGATTTCCGGCCCTCCACCAGCTTCAATCCCGCGAGAGATTCAGAAATTTCAAATAAGCTTTAAACTCAAGTCTCTCATTCATTTTCATTTGATTTTTCTATCTGTTTTTGTTAATTTGCTTTTTGTATGTTTGATTATGCTATTGTAATTCTAATAAATAAAAAAATGTGTGAATTTTTATCGCCTTTTTATTTACTACTACCTACTTATTTCTTACCTACGGCCCGCGATTTTGTACCTATGGCCCGCGGCGTGATTAAGTCCCGAAATTACGCCCTCAGCTAAGCAAAGGTTGCCAATACCTGATATACACTATAGAGCAAAAAGTCATGGGATACCTCCCAATATTGTGAATGGCCTTTTGCCCGCTGAAGTGCTGCAATCTAAAGTGACATTAACTCAACAAGAAGAAATTTCCGCAATGCTTCAACTACAGTTGTCCATAATTGTAAAAGTGTTGTCATTTCCCAGATATGTTTGATTGGATTCATGCTTGGTGATCTGTGTGACCAAATTTATTGCTGGGATTGTCCAGAATATTCCTCAGACTGGTGATGAATGATTTTCGCATGGTGACATGGTGCATACTTGTCCTGGAAAAGTCCATCATTGTTTGGGAACATGAAGGTCTTGAGTGACTGCAAAATAGTCTCCAAATAGGTGAACATAATGATTTCCATTCAATGGTCCCTGTCCGTGCCATGTAAACACAGCATATACCAGGGTGAAGCCACTACCGGCTTGCACAGTGCCTTTATAACAACCTGGGACCATGGCTTCATTGGCTGTGCACGACACCTGAACCCTACCATCAGCTCCTTCTCTCTTCCATTGAATCCCATTTCAGCTCCTTCATCGTATTCTTTAATTATTGTATTCTGTGGTAATTACCACAGACAAATTTAGCCACCCTTCTTTACGCCCCCTCCAATTCTCATATTTGACACCCAAAATGTGGGTCCTTCGTTACACCTAATTCAAGTAATGGTCTGGCAATAATCAAATTTTAGGCAAGATGATTTACATTTCAGGTCATCAACAAGCAGTTTCTTTCCCATCCCACAACCATAAGTGTTTTTCAGTCTGTGTACTTAGTAAGCTTAGTCTTCTTGGCATTAATGTTCATTCCATGCTGACTTACCCAGCTAGATATCCTATGCAGGTCATCTTATTATATGACACTAGCGTAAGTCCGTGACCTTTTTTTGTGTATCGTCATGGGACCAATTATGAACTTGACCTTTGTTCACCCGTAGGGTTAATAAAATCTCTTGAGTTTGAAGAACTCTGCTCTGGCCTCACATACTGGCGGTTCGAATCCCCGTCTGGGCATCCAGATTTGGGTTTTCCATGGTTTCCCCAAATCACTCCCGGTGAATGCCGGTATTCTTTCTTCAAAAGACCATGGCCGAATTCTTGTCCTCATTCCCAATTCCCATCCTGCATCTAATGACCTCGACGTCAATGAGGCATCAAGCCATAAGTAAAAAAAAATGAAGAACTCAGAAGTATTGGGAGACGCATTAAACAAGGTCAGAGATGATCTTGCTATCGTATAATTGTTTGAAAGGTAGTAGACCCCAACTAGCCAAATGCAAAATTGTGTTTGACCCTAAAAGTTCACTCTGAAAAATTTGAAAAATTCTACTTTGCTTTGAAAGCATCAAGTTTTTTTTATTAAGGCTGGGTGAACATTCATAATGTAATCTTTGGTCATAGTGTCTGGTACAGCTAGAGTACTTAATACAGATTCCAGATTATTAAATAGTTGAGCAACTCCCAAAGAAATGAATTGCCAAAATACTCTATTCACTAACCTTACTTGGCCTGATGACTACTTTAAATAACTTAACAACTCATGTATAGCGACATGAACAAAGACCAATGGTCAGTGAAATACATAAAAAGCAAATAAACCAGAATGCATTAACTTGGTCAAACAGCAACATTAATGAGGGTTTTAATTAAATTGAAATTTAGCCTACGGCAGGATGACAATTGGCACTCATGGTTGTAGCAGAGATACCTTATATGAGTAATATAAGGTTTTTTTTTTTAAGTGTTTTGTGTTGCTGTCATTAGTGAGATGTTACTGAATAGTACCCCTGGTTGCAAGTTTTTCAGTTGTAAAGTTTTTCCATATTTTTGTTTTTAAGAATGAATTTATACAGAAATCATGCTGGATGAATGTATTGTGACAGTTAATTTTGTAGCAGTTGCTTAGCTATCAAAATGTGCAAACTTTAATATTGATATAAATAAAATTTCAAGTTACGACTCAGTGCTGTATCCTGCTATTTTCCATACATCTGTAGTAATATTATCGATACCAACTTCTTTATCGCTTGCTTTTCAGCTTTCTTAGTGCCTTTATTATATTCTCAGAATGAGTTTCAATTTTTAGTCTGCTGATTAATATCTTTGCCTTTATCAAATACTCAGTAACCTCTTCTGCATCCTTATCTGAAACTATTTTAAATGCCTGTCAAGAATGAGAGTTTCAACTATTATGGTAGTAGGAGGAACATTCTAAGGAAACACAAGTAATGTTTACTCATTATTTGTTTTAATTGATATTTTTCATGATATGAGTATACTTTCTCTGATTAGATTCTCGGAGTATTTCACTGCAATGTTTTTAAATGACTGAATTTTATTTTGAATGTGGGAAATTTGTATTTTTATGAAAACTTTTCTAAGTAAAGTATAATTTCAAAATTTAATAACTATTATTTTATTTTATTGATATATTTTGATATTTTTACTAGACCTTGGATTTTCGGCAAAAACGTATTTTGTTACTGATTGAGAAACATGATAATACGATTTATGAACATTTATGGCTGTTATTTGTGATTTTATAGTGCCTAAAAATTCCTAAATTGTTGTTAGGACCTATTTTTGCCTATTTTGCATATTTTTCTTTTGAAAATCAACAACACCATTTTTAACTCAGATAAAGCTAATACTTTGTCAAATGTTAATATCCAACAATTTAAACGAAAGTTTGTGGTCATTGTCGCTCGGCCCTTGTTTGCTATTAATCGCATATGGGTTGCAGTGAACCATGTATACTCGTAAAGCAATAGTATGTCCCAGATACGGATCTTCCTTAATTAGGCAGTGGGGTAACTAGTTTCCTAATTTCTCAACGGATGGCAACATTATATATTGCGACATGTCCAACAAATGGGTGAGTAAACAGTAACAATGTGTTGAACAGTTTTTACTATGACACTAACAATACTTTAATAATGTAATTGACACCCATGTAGATTTATTAAGAACATAATGAAAAATAGGACAGGCATCCTTCCACAGTATAGCAACCTGATCTTCGCTTCTGGACACTGGACAGAAATTTAAATAGTAAAGTAAGCAAGGGATCTTCCTATCGTCTGTATGGTAGCCCTGTTATTGTGCCTATATGTGGCTACTACTTCAAAACTTTTAAAATGTAAAGGTCATGGGGTTCCTATGGCTCCTGCTGCTTCCCCCAGGATTTGTAAGACCCTAGGCTGATACCAGGGCTGTAGTATAGCCTTAGTGCCTCAACTAAAAGTTTGTGGTTGACTCAAAGTTCTGTAGAAAATTTACGAAATAATTTAGATTTGACCATGTAGCCGGATAACTCAACTTAAATGCTTGAGGTCGCCACAATAATTGTTAACCCACAAATAGAGAAAAGGTTGCAAGATCACTACGAAATGATAAAAGTTCACTTTCCGAAAATTTCAAGTTTATTTAAAAGAAAATCACAAGTTCAAAATTTCAAATGTGCACTTAACAGTTGAGTTGGCAAATCGAACACACTTTTCCAAAGTTTGCAAGTTGTGGAGAGATATTTGAACCGACCGAACCCCTGATGAAAATTTACAAGTTCATGTTACTAGTTAACCTTGCGCGCCATACACAAAAGTGCCAAGATGGCCAACTCGGTAGCTTCTCCTCATCCGCCTTTCTCCCACCCGACAAGACACTTGCGCAGACTATACGCACATACTGCTCAGCTTACCAAAGAATAAAGATGGAGTATCATGCCAGCACCAGATTATATAGGTTCTATGACGTCACAGCCGAAACGCAGCTTTCTACTGCTGCCTAGCCAAAATATGCCTTAGCTAACTCGTTAACCAAACAGATATAAGGTAATTAAAGGCTGATAGTGTTTAGACTTTTTTAATAGAAGATCAGAGGATATGCAGTGAGTAATTTTAAGTGTTTGGTTTTAAATGTCTATTTTAATCTAAGCGTATGAGGCGACCTACTTCCTGCTTGGGGGAATACCTATTCTTTTGAGCTTGCATAATTTCGTCATTTCTGCTGAATCGCAAATTATCTAAATAATATTTATGTGTTCTCCAAAAATTCCTGAATTTAATGGTGTAAGTTTTATTGATGCCCGGATAGTGAAATTACAGCTTTGACAAGATTTACAAAAATGATATATGTGTTTTAATTTAATAACTTTACTTCTACTGCTTTTATCGAAAATGTAAAATTACCAGAATAGTCTCTGAATTAAATTACGTATTATGAAAGTTGTCTCATCTCTGTATCTAACTTCGATTGGCTGTAATAAATTCCTAAACTTGGCACATGGTTTCATGATGAAATAATTTTTGAAATCTTTATAAAATCTGTTCTACTGCATGGAATGGCCTGAAATTAAAATATGTGATACTAGATTTTTGGATCTTTCAAGAAATCTACTTTTTATTCCGAAAGCTTGCTAGGATTCTGTGATAAAAAATGTTAAAAGCGAAGTGCATTTAACGAAGTGTTTAAAAATTGATTTAAGTTATTTACACGTCCAGAAACTACGGAATTTTAGTGAATTTATTCTTTTATTAAATTATTGTTCCTTTAAAACTACTTTATTTCATTCGAAAGTGTGCAGAAATAGTGAAATATCAAATATCAAGAACCTGTTGTTTGGTGAACTGAATTATTATGGATTATCACATTTCAGGTTAGTATAAGGTTTTTATATTATTATAGAAAGTTGGTTTAGTTGTTTTATTAAATGTTGAGCCACTTTATTGCTCTTAAACCGGTTTAAAAATGACGAAATGCTCATATAGAGGAAGTTCATTGTTTCAAAACTGAATTATTATTGATTATTTTATTTTTGGTTGACCTAGGGTTTGTTTATTGTTATACCAAGTTTATATAGGGCTTTTGTTAAATACTGACAGTCTTTACTGCATTTAAATTGGTTTAGAAATGGTGAAATTGACACATAGCAAAGTTTATTGTTTAGAAATTGAATTTATGTAAATTAACTTATTTCCTACCAAAATAATGTTTTCTTACTGTCATAGAAAGTTTATTTAGGTCTTTTATTAACTTTTAAATACCTTTACTGCTTCTGAAAGGGTTTATTTAGTCTGTTTGGTCATAGTATCTGCATGCTATATAAAGCATCACTCTCCTAACCTATATAAGCAACGAAACTATCTGTTACTGAAGAGTCAGCTTCCCCCCCCCCCCTTATGCCTAAAGGTTAGGAGCTAGAATTTAACAAAATTCTAAGGTGCTTACAGATTCATGGAGCTAGAACTCCACATTCCCATTACAACCATTGGCACTAGAAGGATGTTACGGGGTCAGCGCCATGCCACGGCTGTCTCCCACAGTACTCATTGGATAGCAGGCTGAGTGGGGCTTGGGAGCTGTTATGAACGTTCAGCTGCAAGGAAAGTTTATTCGCTTCATTGGGGATCTTCAGGACTGCAGTCATGTAATTTACCACCTGATTTGTCGAGGGCTATTTGTAGCTTTTAGCTTTGCATTAATAAAAGACAGTGCAGTTATATCAAAATAACATTAAAAAAAAAAAAAAATCTGTAAATTTAACATTTTTCACTGACAGTACTAGATTGCTAAACAACCTAAAAGTGGAATTTAAATTTATACGTGGTGCAATTTGGTTGTTCAAAATAAATGCCTGTTTGTGCAAAATGTGGACTTTATTATCGACATTGTAAATTTAGCTATCTGTTTATGAATAATACAATAAAAATAATACACGTGTAATAAAAATAATGAAATATATATAATAATATACGTACATGTAAACATAATAATTTATGTATCAGTAAATAAATGATATAACAGATTTTTATTCCAAATTTATTTCTCCATAAGTAGAAAAGACTTGACAAATGTAGATTAAGAGTTTTATTGATTTTAAATAATCCCAGCCAGCTAAAATCAATTAAATTCAATAATTTTCTGCTGAATTACACTTCTCAATGTTACATTATATATTAATGAACGCTTGCTGATAATATTTTGTAAACATTTGATTGCCTATTTTGACATTTTAAGAACTTATTTTGCATTGGAACAAAGCCTATTTCAGGCACCTAAAATAAGGTTTTTAGAACCTAAAAATCCAAGGTCTAGTGCTTACCTACATTACTTTCTCTAAGTTTTAATAAATTTTCATGTTTGTTATCTTTTTTAAAAAAATTGCTAGGTTATGATGTCGTTTGGTATCAGTAACTGCTACAGAGAATACAGCATAAACTCTGGATGCTCTTCTCTTTACATGAATTTCTGCATCTAGTCGTCGTAAATAAACAACATATAAATTTAAACGAACATCACATTATATTATATCTTTCTATAACTCTGCCTCTACCTGCTACAAAACAGACAATTGTGTTTTGGCTGGCATCACATTTACACTTCATTTTAACAATATAAATCTGAAAAACATAAAATTCCATTATTTATTTACTCTTCCTTTTAACAACAAGTGCAAATAAAGTCAAAGCAATTATTCATTTGAAATTTCTTGATTAGCCAAGTGGTGCTCTGGTGGCAGTCAGTGTAACTGACACTTTGGTCATTATTGATACTCGCTGAAGGTTGCCAATCCAATGAGGTTCCAGTCTCTAGGGACAGTGTATTTTATTAAAGTTGATTATCTGATCCCTTCCTTTCCCCTCAGTTTTCTAACACAGGACTGTCATAGTCTTATGGGGAAGTGGAAGTATTGCCATCAGTCTATGTGAAACATGTAATTATTTTTTCCTTATGATAAGTGTATTTTTTGTTTGTGTAATGTGTGTGAGGTGGAGATTGGGTACCATCCCAGCATTTGCCTTGGTGATTGCAGTAAACTGCCTAAAAACCACAAACAGAATGGCCAGTATGTGGGGGCCAGGACTCAATCCTGGCCCCGTAATATCTTCCCGGATCCAGTGTGGTGCCACCTTAATGCGTGCTACCACACTGGCAGATTGTGGGTATCAGTATAAACATAAATTTTGTTCATACAGTTTTTAAGAATGAAATGATTCGAAAATCACACTTAATGAATGTATTGTGGCAATTAATTTCATAGCAGATGCTTAGCTATCAAACTGTGCACCTAACTTCAAATTACTAATGAACAAAAGCTGAATTAGTGAAAAAAAAGGAGACGGTCCCAAGGAACAACCTCCAGGAACATGGATTTTATAGAAATAAAAATTAATTATTAGCAAATTAAAATAAAAGTAAGGATAAAGAAACAACTAATCAGCTGCAGAAAATTACAGCAGATTTGTATCAACACCCAATAAAACAATAAGACAAACATAAAACATTGAAACATTTGGGTCTAAACCTGACATCAGCAGAAGTACAAAGACTTGAACTGATGAAGAATGTACTCTGGAAAATTTGTGTATGCTGTTTTTAGTCAAGTCTCATTCAGTTACGAATGCTATGCGGTCTCGTGTTTTGCTGCAGTAACAGCTTGCTTCTCCTAATCCGCGTTTTCCTTCAATTCTACTTTAATTTAATTACAATGGAGCGCATGATCTGTTGGCAATATCCCTTCACACCCATCTTCCTCCTTTCCTGCACCCATCTACATTTGCCCTTTACAAATTTCAACTTTCTTTCAACCTTTTTGGTAAATTGTTCATTATTTTTCTTGGTAACTTATTCCTATCCCTGACACCCTTATCTAAAAAAGAGAATCTTCCTACACTCTTATGCCTGAAATCGAGTGCCAGTTTGTGGCCATGGTCATCTTTTCCCTTCCATGCATTACTTTTCATTCTTACACCAATATCTTTCCATGCCTAATATCCAATATACGCCTTGTACACTTCCATGACCCTCTTCATCCTCCTACTGTCTTCCAATGAATCCCATTCCACCTCTTTTACCATATCTGTTACCGATTTCGTTCTGCGGTAATTTCCAAAAACAAATCTAGCATCCTTTTTTTGCATCCTGTCCAACTCCTGTATTTGATACTCAAATTGTGGGTCCCATACTATACTACCACATTCAAGCAGTGGCCTGACCAAAGTATTGTAAACCCAGTTCCTTTACTGCTCTCGTACATCTTCTCATCACTCTCTACAACAAGTGCAGAATTTTGGATTCTTACTATGTAATGGGGCATATTTGTGACTTCTGAATGTATAACTGACATATACAGCTCTCATTATTGCATTCAACCATCTGCCTTTCCGTTCCCACTTTCCTTTTACTTTGCCTCTTTCTCTCTTACAATCATCACACTTTTATTATTCTCAAGTCACAAACATAAAATACATAGCTAAACATTATGCAAGTTAACGAATCTAAATCCCTTTGGGCTCGTACTTCATAACGTCCGTTTGGTGTTGTTACAAACAGATCATTTTCCTTGCATTATGTTGGGGACATAGGTCACTGGAGAATTTGTTTCATGGCTCGGTCTGCACCACATTCACAATTAATGTTGATAGCATCAGTATAACCCCATTTCACCAGTTTTGCCTTTGACCTGTGCTCTGATTACATTATCTAATTTTTAAGTGGAAATGAATTATTTAATTTGTTTATTGTTAATTTAAATTGAATTTAATTGTTTCAGGTCTGTGGGATGTTGAAAGTGACAATGAAAGTATGCTGTTTGAGCCACATGCAAGAGGCATTAGCTGTGTTACTTTCTCTCGATATAATGCTGAAAAGATAATAAGCACAAGTTTTGATGGGACTGTGAGATTTGGTGATCTCAACAAGGAAGTTTTTATTCAGGTACATGTTTTTTTTGCTTTATCATTTTCAGGATAAATATAATAGTTAAATTTTGCGTGTATTTCCTGCCAGGAATTTGTATTTCAGAAATGGATTGTTGAAGTGGTGTCTAAACTCAGTTTGACCATTTTAGTGTACTGTATTTCATTTTATCCCATCCATTAAGTGGTATGGACATTCAACAACAATTTAATCTCTGACAGTCTTGATAGTGTTGCATCACAAAATCTAGAATGCATTGTTATAAGACTTTGATAGCTTAAGGTTACTCAGATTTCTGTGAAAGCTGGAGATAAAAAGTACAGCAGATCATTGGCTTTAAGTCCACTCAGTATAAAAAGTTTGGAAAAAGGTAAATACTGTAATTTTAGGTATTTGTTTAGATTATAGTGTTACAGCATTATACAAGTTTTTAATCACAGGGTATGGGCTGTGTTAACAACAAGAAATAGGAAGCTAATCAGTGGAAAGGCTAGAAGCTTTAAAAAAAATTCTGAGTTAGCAAAAGTTAGTATGATTCTTGGGCAACAACTAGTTCTTTAAGATTTGTCAATTATCATATAATGAAATGTAAATTCTGACCTTGACTGGTAAAGGTAATAAAGGTGACACCATCCTATGAAAGTCATAAAATATCAACAGTGCCAAAATATTGCTATCTCAGCAGCCCCAAACTCGCCGCTTAAGCTGATTGTTGCCCATAAGGCTTTTCGATAATTTTTAATTTGAAAATTCACATTCTGATCTTTTAAAAGCTCTCTTGCTTATTACTTTTCTCGTCAGGGAGTAGAAGGGAAAAAGTAGGGAAGAAAAGGAGCCTTTAGTCTTGATTGGGCTTAGCGAGGTGGGCAAGGGAGCTTTCTTGCTTCATAATTAACTATTTATGTGTGAGTGGAGACTTTCCTGGCGTAATGATCCAATGAAATCCTCTCGGTTGTCAAGCCGAATGGTTTTGTATAAACACGATGTTTTTGACAACTAGCTCTGCTGTCTTCATCAGGTTTCAGGTGTCTTCTAGCTGTCACCAGCTGATGGTCACTGCCTAGCCCTAGAGGAATATGAGAAGATCAAACCTCAACTACAAACAAGAAGAACTGTGTTGTTGTTGGCACTTAACTCTTGCAACTGTCTTACCAAATTCAATTAATTATGACTAGTTAATTCTGTAGTTGAAAGTAAGCCACTGGTATGGACTATGGAAAATGATTCAAATAGGGCTCTAATTGCAGGTGTTCAGCGTTATCAACCACCAGAAATTGTGCCCTGTGGCACTTGCAATAAAAAAAAACTGCTTAAGAATCTATGGAGTGCTAGGAAATTACAAATCTAGCTCTAAAAGCTATTTTGTAAGCACCACAGCAGATACTTGGTCACTGCCAGAAAGAAGCAATCTTGGTATGGTGCTTTATTGGATCAATCATAACATTTAAAAGAAAAAGTGTTGCATCTTCTTGCTAGGGATTTGAAGGATTTCTTGATAAAGTAGCTGAATTTATTGACGTGTATTATGAGTTTAAATAGTAAAAAATTGTGAAAACAACTACTGACAATGAATCAGATATGGCCAAAACCTTTAAGATGTTTGGGAAACCTGTTTTGGGACATACACAATAGGTAATAGAGATTCAGCTAACATTGATAATATAAGTTTTTTAATGAGATGTTACTATTTAAAGAATTCCTGAACGATCTGAAGATTTATAGAAGTATCGACTGTTTAATTGTGGAAGATGTACTACCCATACTTTGCATTTAATTTCTTCACAAGTTATAGACAAAGTGTTAAAACAACTCGTAGAAAAAATTACATGAAGTGCCAGTGATGAAATATTAAATCTGTGATCAAGATCTCCAAACGTGTGTGAAATAAACTGGATAATCCTCTACTTCAGTGCATCCAACATGATTTAATTCGTATTATAATTCTATTCAAGATCTTTTTGCAATAGAGGAGAATGAATGAATCAATGAGAACTCAGTTTGGCAGCTTTTAATGAAATTCAAATTAGTTTATTTTAATGAATTACATGAGCTGTAAAAATCCTATGGCTAAAAACAACAGTTTCAGGGGGGACAAAGATACTTTCTATGCATATTTATAGTATAAATGAGAGTTCATTTGATACCATGCAGTTTACAATTGGATAATCCTACACTGGTATGTTGATAGTTGTAAGTGAAGGAAGCCTTCAAAGGTGTTTTGAAAGATTCTATCAATTAGAAGAATCCAGCACAAATGATAATATACTAATATATGTATCATTTTTTGTTACTTTTTCATTCATTTAATGACCAGTCTTGTTGGATGACTGGTATTCCATGCCTATGAAAGTTGAGAGGATGTAGTTGTATATCCTGCTCCATCCATCTGCTTTTATTTAGCATGATTTGCCATGGTCATTCCAGGAAAATACTTTACTCCCTCCCCCTTTTTATAATCCTTCCCATTCCTCCCAGCTTTCCTTCTCTGGCTCCATTGTCAACAAGCAGTAAATTTTTAATTAGAATGTAATGATTAATGTGAAATTTATTGCAAAGGTGTAGCGATGTTTAGGTGTGGAGTTTTTACTTGATCAATATGTGTTACATACAGCTTTTAAACTATAGCATTATTCTTCCACAGGTATATGCTAGTGATGAGGATATGAGTTACAACCATACTTGCTGGCATGCTGAAGTGAATCCAAATGTTCTTTTAATAGCCCATGGTATGAATTTAATTTTTTATTTTTCTTTCAAACAGCAGTAAATTCTGAGTAATGGAATCTGATTTTGTTTAAAAAATTATAATTTGTGATCAACCCTGTGTTTTGGCAGTAAAGCAGTTAATATGTCTGTCCCTTTCTCTGAGAAATTATTCTAATGCTTTCTTCACCACCATCCCATAACAGACAATAATAATAATAATAATAATATTTAATTAAATTGCAATGGAGCACACGCTACCATGGCAATTTCCTTACACACCCATCCTCACCCTTTCCTGCACCCCCTTCATTTGCCCTCTACAAATTTTAACATTAAATTTTTTCAACTGTTTCGGTAAATTATTCATCATTTCTCTTGGTAACTTATTCCAATCCCTGACACCCTTACCTAAAAAAGAGAATCTTCCTACACCATTGAGCCTGAAATCGAGTGCCAGCATGTGATCGTCGATCATCTTTTCCCATCCACGCATTACTTTTAATTCTTTCACCAATATCTTTCCATGCCTCATCACCAATATACACCTTGTACACTCCCATGACCCTCCTCCTGTCTTCCAATGAATCTCATTCCAGCTCTTTTATCATATCTGTTACTGATTGCATTCTGCAATAATTTCCAGAAACAAATCTAGCAGCCCTTTTTTGCACCCTCTCCAATTCCTGTATTTGATACTCAAAATGTGGATCCCATATTCAAGCAATGGTATTACCATAGTTTTGTAACCCAATTCCTTTACTTCTAATGTACATCCCTCATCAATCTCTCCAACAAGTGCAGAACTTTGAAACCTTTTCCTACCACCTGTCCATGTGTCCTGCCCAGTTAAGTTTGTTATCAAAAGTAATTCCAAGATATTTACATTTCAAGTCTTCAGCAAGCAATTCTTTCCCCACCTTATATTCATAATTAACCTTTTGTTTTTTATTTGTGTATCTAATAAGCTGACTCTTCTTTGCATTTATCTTCATTCCATGTTTACTAACCAACCAGATATCCTGTCCAGATCACCCTGCAACTGTTTACAATCCTCTGTTTTGATTCTTTTATACAGCATTATGTCATCTGCAAACAATCTAATTTCAGATAGTAAACAATCAACACAATTATTCATTAGAATAATGAATAGCAATGGTCCCAATACGCTACCCTGTGGCACACCCATTTTTACTTCCACTTCTTTTGATACTACATTTCCTACCCTAACTTTCTGTTTTCTACCTTTTAAAAATTCTTCTACCCAGCAAATCACTTTCTTATCCACTCCAATGTTTTTACCTTATTTACTACCATTTTATGGCTTACTCTGTCAAACGCCTTAGACAGATCTAGTGCTACACTATCAATTTGGCCTCCCTTGTCCATTTCATCTGAAATATCTTGCATATATCCCACCAACTGAGATTCGCATGAATATCCTTGCCTAAAGCCATATAGCCTTCTTGAAAACCACTTACTCTCCTCATATATTTCTGATTTGATTGCATATAAATCTCTCAATTTACATACCACTGATGTCAAACTTATTGGCCTATAACTTTTGACTCTATTTCTCACCCCTCCTTTATGTACCGGCACTACTACGCACTTTTCCAGTCCTCTGGTAAGGGAGTGCACAAACTATGTGGCTCAGTCCAGGGGGGGAGGGGTTGGCTGGAAGGCTACACTGGGCTATGTGGGGGGAGGGGATTCCGAACCAGGCCACGTAGCTTTCCTTTCATAACATTTTTCACAGTTAAAATGAGGAACAGAACTCACAACAGCATGTAAATATTTATTTCCCTCAGTTAATTATCTCCTATGTAATTTACAATCGGCTGACAAAAGAAAACAGTACAAAATGTCTTCTGGAATCAAAAGGGAAAAAAGCTACGTGCTACGTGGCGAAGGGGAGGGGGGGTAGAGGCAAATGCCACGTAGGGCTACGTGGGAGGGAGGGGCGGTTCACATGGGGCCAAAATGGAGCTACGTGGTTTATGCACGCTTCCTAAGCAGCAAGTATTCAGACTCAATTTAAATAATATTTCAAGAAAAGGTACAATGTCACATCTGGTTATCTTTAAGATATCTGTAGTAATATTATCTACACAGACCCTAATGTTTTTTCAGCTTTCTTATTTCCTTCATGATATCCTCAGGATGAATTTCAAATTTTTTGGTCTGTTCATTTCTAATTGGCTTGTTATGCTCGTTCACCGATTTAGACCCTCCTGTTTCTGATTCATTGTCCCTAATGCTATCTTAAACCAGTTACTTAGAAACTCTGCATTTTTTAAATCCTCAGTAACGTCTTCTTCATCCTTATCTATAAGTGTCTCAACACCATCCCTTCCCCTCAGTTTTCTAACATAACCATAGAAATTTCTAGATGCATCAGTTAATGGTTCCACTGCACTGACAATACTCTACATAAAACTATCTTTATCCACCTTCTTAGCTATTATTAAGACCTTGGTTAGTTGTTTGAAATGTTTCCTACTACCCTGCCGTCTCTTAACTCTGTTATGTTATCCTCTTACCAACCTTTTAACCTCCTCACCTCTCTATTATTGTACACAGGTTCTCTATTTATTTTCTGTTTTGGAATTAATTTTTCTTCCCCCTTTCTTATTATCTCCTTTAACTCTCACCTTGACTCTACTGTACTTGTGCCTTCCTTCCTGAAATATTCTCTAAACTATCTCTTCAAATTCGAAATCTGTGCCTGTTTATAGTTGTACTTATCAATTTTGTCTGCTGGTTCACTGAATCCCTTAATATCCTTAGAACTGTTTCATGATCACTTATTCCTTCAGTTACTTGACACCGCAGTGTAGATATCAACTGTCTTGTGTACACATCTTGCTTAGTATGATCTACACATTCTAATTATCTGACATATGTAAATAGCTAACATTGACAAGTGCAACTTAGTCACAAGCACAGAGGGTGCTGTAGACAGAGTAAATAAACTTTTTAAAACAATGAAAAATCTGCTGAAGAATAAAGTTTCTCAAAATATCTTCATAATTTTCCTGTAAACATCAGTGTATCAATGTAAATTCTGAAAGATTTATTGGATGAGTATTTTTGGAAATGAGGTATGGCATGTTTTAAATTGTTTTTGGCAGTTCTTTTCAAAAATTGTAGAATAATAATAAAAATAACCTGAAACATTTCAAGGGTTACTAGTTTTAATTTGACAGGCATGCAGATCATCTAAAGCAGTGTTTATAAAAGTGGAGTTTGCCAGTTAATCGTAGGGGGTTCATGACAAGATTTACATAATGGCAGACAGGCTATCTCAAGCATGTCGCTCATTGTTGCCAGTAGAGGAGCTAAAAAATAATGTTGCAGTTTTTTTGTTCAGGGGATTCGCCATTGGCTGGGAAATTTTATAGGAGTTATAAGGGGTTAAAAGTTTGAGATACACTGATCTAAAAGAAATATCGTTTTCAGACCTTCAATAAATCTTTTTTAATTTCGATCCCCTTCCCATTTTTCACCTGAGTTTTCAAAATTTTGTACTGTAACTGTGTTATGATTGTAAGATTTAAAGTAGTGCACAATTATGAGGGTGTGAAGCAACCAAGCTAAGAACAACCATCGGGCGCACCCTGGGCAATGTCAGAGAATGAATGGAAATGACCTGATGGCTGATCCTTTCATACCAGAAACATTATTACCAAAGTACTTTTCAGGACCATAACTAACAATCCTCTCTTTGAACATAGAAGGCATGTTATCAGCCAAAGAAGAGCTGCTGCAAGACCTATGCAGTCAACAACAGTGCCATATTCTGTGCCTACAGGACGCTATGAATTGTGTAGGCCAAAAATAAACGGAATGCATCTCGCTATAGAAACGCCTCATAATCAATACAGAAATGCTTTCTTTGTCTGTCCAGATGTACAAGTAATGTCCACTGCTTTCATGGAACAAAACAATATTGAAATTATCACTCTAGAAATGACGAACTGTACCATTTTGTCTCTTTATAAACTACCTGCTGCTGTATTCACACTCAACAAACCACCCAATTGCCATAATAAAGAAAACTATACAAATAATAATTATATAATACTACCCCAATTGTTAGTAAAATTGTTCTTCTACCCTTTGTTTTAGTTCCTGATTAGAATATTAAATATGAAATAAATCTAAAATTACCTTTCCCTCTTGTTTTGTGAAAGAATTGCTATATTTGTACCATAGTTAGTATTTCAACATGACAATAGTTTGTCTATCATCTCTCTGAAGAGCTTTTATTATATTCATCTGTAAGCTGGAAGCATGCATTAGACTACAGTAAGCAGATTAAAGACAGTGGTGTAATAATATAGAGTTATAGTGACTGAGGTTAAAGCACAAAGACATCATTACATTCAGTTTAAAAATAGATAAGACAAATGTAGAATAAGAAATATTTACTTCTGGTACGGTACAAAAGCCAGACATTCAATGAACACTGTTGATGAAACATACTTGGTACATTCACTTTAGAATTTGTTCCACCTGACCACTAAACATTTAATTGTACCCCAATGGGTTTCTGCATATTAATTATATAATACTAGGTACTTTGCTTGAATATAGTCTAGAATATTTCTATTTTTAGAATCAGTGGCCAGCTTATAATGAGTAAATCTTTCTTGGGGTAAGGATAGATTCTATAATTAGCTATAATCATTTTGTGTTCCCTTTCCTGATATTAATAAATTACATTTGCATAGTTCATGCCTACATTTGGTCTTCAGCTTCTTTGTACTACTTATGCATAGTTCATGCCTAAATCTGGTTGCTAGCATCTTGTAATATTTGAGAGAGATTTACGCTGCAAGGAGCAACAGTGAGAACATAGTCTATTATCATGAAAAACTTTACACCAGAAATCAATTGTCACTTAATTTATTTTGATTCTTTGCCATTATTCTGCTGGTATCACGAAGTTAATAAAATCTTTAATGAATTAACAGACTTCAGATACAAAATAATGATTGCTAGTTAATTGATCAAGATAAAATTCACAATGGCCACATGCTTTTACTCATTTATCTGAAAGTCATGAAGTACCCAAAATATTCTTCATAAAATTCATTAACAAGAATTAATGTAGTAACAAGATTTTTCTTAATTGTTTTTAAAGTCCATTTGTCACCAAAAAAATATTCTAAATTACTTTTTTTTTTTTTTGCTGTCGTCAGTCTATAGACTGGTTTGATGCAATCCTCCATCCCTTCCTATCCTGTGCTAACCTCTTCATTTCTACATACCCGTTACAACCCACGTCCTCAATTATCTGCTTCATATATTCTAATCTCTGTCTACCTCTACAGTTCTTACCTTCAACTGTTCCCTCCACTAACAAATTAACCAATCCAGCATGTCTCAAAATATGACCTACCAGCCTGTCTCTTCTTTCCGTAAGCTTCTTCCATAAACTTCTTTTCTCACCCATCATTTCCAAAACTCGCTCATTTCTTACTTTGTCTGTCCACCTAATTTTCAGCATTCTTCTGTAGCACCACATTTCAAATGCTTCAAGTTTCTTTCTTTCCGGTATTCCTAAAGTCCATGTTTCGCTACCATAAAGTGCTGTGCTCCACACATATAGTTTTAAGAAGTTCTTTCTAATTCCTAGATCAATATTTGAAACTAAAAGGTTTCTCTTTTTCATGAAGGCTCTTTTTGCTAGTGCTATTCTGCTTTTAACATCATTCCTGCTTCGGCCATCGGTTGTAATTTTGCTTCCCAAGTAACAGAACTCACTCACTTCTCCTATTGCATCAGATCCTAT
>JARYHS010013630.1:155709336-155745852 GCA_031002005.1 Vandiemenella viatica | reverse complement strand
TTCCACAGTATAGCAACCTGATCTTCGCTTCTGGACACCGGACAGAAATTTAAATAGTAAAGTAAGCAAGGGATCTTCCTATCGTCTGTATGGTAGCCCTGTTATTGTGCCTATATGTGGCTACTACTTCAAAACTTTTAAAATGTAAAGGTCATGTGGTTCCTATGGCTCCTGCTGCTTCCCCCAGGATTTGTAAGACCCTAGGCTGATACCAGGGCTGTAGTATAGCCTTAGTGCCTCAACTAAAAGTTTGTAGTTGACTCAAAGTTCTGTAGAAAATTTTACGAAATAATTTAGATTTGACCATGTAGCCGGATAACTCAACTTAAATGCTTGAGGTCGCCACAATAATTGTTAACCCACAAATAGAGAAAAGGTTGCAAGATCACTACGAAATGATAAAAGTTCACTTTCCGAAAATTTCAAGTTTATTTAAAGAAAATCACAAGTTCAAAATTTCAAATAGTACTTAACAGTTGAGTTGGCAAATCGAACACACTTTTCCAAAAGTTTGCAAGTTGTGGAGAGATATTTGAACCGACCGAACCCCTGATGAAAATTTACAAGTTCATGTTACTAGTTAACCTTGCGCGCCATACACAAAAGTGCCAAGATGGCCAACTCGGTAGCTTCTCCTCATCCGCCTTTCTCCCACCCGACAAGACACTTGCGCAGACTATACGCACATACTGCTCAGCTTACCAAAGAATAAAGATGGAGTATCATGCCAGCACCAGATTTATAGGTTCTATGACGTCACAGCCGAAACGCAGCTTTCTACTGCTGCCTAGCCAAAATATGCCTTAGCTAACTCGTTAACCAAACAGATATAAGGTAATTAAAGGCTGATAGTGTTTAGACTTTTTTAATAGAAGATCAGAGGATATGCAGTGAGTAATTTTAAGTGTTTGGTTTTAAATGTCTATTTTAATCTAAGCGTATGAGGCGACCTACTTCCTGCTTGGGGGAATACCTATTCTTTTGAGCTTGCATAATTTCGTCATTTCTTCTGAATCGCAAATTATCTAAATAATATTTATGTGTTCTCCAAAAATTCCTGAATTTAATGGTGTAAGTTTTATTGGTATTGATGCCCGGATAGTGAAATTACAGCTTTGACAAGATTTACAAAAATGATATATGTGTTTTAATTTAATAACTTTACTTCTACTGCTTTTATCGAAAATGTAAAATTACCAGAATAGTCTCTGAATTAAATTACGTATTATGAAAGTTGTCTCATCTCTGTATCTAACTTCGATTGGCTGTAATAAATTCCTAAACATGGTTTCATGATGAAATAATTTTTGAAATATTTATAAAATCTGTTCTACTGCATGGAATGGCCTGAAATTAAAATATGTGATACTAGATTTTTGGATCTTTCAAGAAATCTACTTTTTATTCCGAAAGCTTGCTAGGATTCTGTGATAAAAAAATGTTAAAAGCGAAGTGCATTTAACGAAGTGTTTAAAAATTGATTTAAGTTATTTACACGTCCAGAAACTACGGAATTTTAGTGAATTTATTCTTTTATTAAATTATTGTTCCTTTAAAACTACTTTATTTCATTCGAAAGTGTGCAGAAATAGTGAAATATCAAATATCAAGAACCTGTTGTTTGGTGAGCTGAATTATTATGGATTATCACATTTCAGGTTAGTATAAGGTTTTTATATTATTATAGAAAGTTGGTTTAGTTGTTTTATTAAATGTTGAGCCACTTTATTGCTCTTAAACCGGTTTAAAAATGACGAAATGCTCATATAGTGGAAGTTCATTGTTTCAAAACTGAATTATTATTGATTATTTTATTTTTGGTTGACCTAGGGTTTGTTTATTGTTATACCAAGTTTATATAGGGCTTTTGTTAAATACTGATAGTCTTTACTGCATTTAAATTGGTTTAGAAATGGTGAAATTGACTCATAGCAAAGTTTATTGTTTAGAAATTGAATTTATGTAAATTAACTTATTTCCTACCAAAATAATGTTTTCTTACTGTCATAGAAAGTTTATTTAGGTCTTTTATTAACTTTTAAATACCTTTACTGCTTCTGAAAGGGTTTATTTAGTCTGTTTGGTCATAGTATCTGCATGCTATATAAAGCATCACTCTCCTAACCTATATAAGCAACGAAACTATCTGTTACTGAAGAGTCAGCTTCCCCCCCCCCCCCCCCCCCTTATGCCTAAAGGTTAGGAGCTAGAATTTAACAAAATTCTAAGGTGCTTACAGATTCATGGAGCTAGAACTCCACATTCCCATTACAACCATTGGCACTAGAAGGATGTTACGGGGTCAGCGCCATGCCACGGCTGTCTCCCACGGTACTCATTGGATAGCAGGCTGAGTGGGGCTTGGGAGCTGTTATGAACGTTCAGCTGCAAGGAAAGTTTATTCGCTTCATTGGGGATCTTCGGAACTGCAGTCATGTAATTTACCACCTGATTTGTCGAGGGCTATTTGTAGCTTTTAGCTTTGCATTAATAAAAGACAGTGCAGTTATATCAAAATAACATTAAAAAAAAAAAAAATCTGTAAATTTAACATTTTTCACTGACAGTACTAGATTGCTAAACAACCTAAAAGTGGAATTTAAATTTATACGTGGTGCAATTTGGTTGTTCAAAATAAATGCCTGTTTGTGCAAAATGTGGACTTTATTATCGACATTGTAAATTTAACTATCTGTTTATGAATAATACAATAAAAATAATACACGTGTAATAAAAATAATGAAATATATATAATAATATACGTACATGTAAACATAATAATTTATGTATCAGTAAATAAATGATATAACAGATTTTTATTCCAAATTTATTTCTCCATAAGTAGAAAAGACTTGACAAATGTAGATTAAGAGTTTTATTGATTTTAAATAATCCCAGCCAGCTAAAATCAATTAAATTCAATAATTTTCTGCTGAATTACACTTCTCAATGTTACATTATATATTAATGAGCGCTTGCTGATAATATTTTGTAAACATTTGATTGCCTATTTTGACATTTTAAGAACTTATTTTGCATTGGAACAAAGCCTATTTCACGCACCTAAAATAAGGTTTTTAGAACCTAAAAATCCAAGGTCTAGTGCTTACCTACATTACTTTCTCTAAGTTTTAATAAATTTTCATGTTTGTTATCTTTTTTAAAAAAAATTGCTAGGTTATGATGTCGTTTGGTATCAGTAACTGCTACAGAGAATACAGCATAAACTCTGGATGCTCTTCTCTTTACATGAATTTCTGCATCTAGTCGTCGTAAATAAACAACATATAAATTTAAACGAACATCACATTATATTATATCTTTCTATAACTCTGCCTCTACCTGCTACAAAACAGACAATTGTGTTTTGGCTGGCATCACATTTACACTTCATTTTAACAATATAAATGTGAAAAACATAAAATTGCATTATTTATTTACTCTTCCTTTTAACAACAAGTGCAAATAAAGTCAAAGCAATTATTCATTTGAAATTTCTTGATTAGCCAAGTGGTGCTCTGGTGGCAGTCAGTGTAACTGACACTTTGGTCATTATTGATACTCGCTGAAGGTTGCCAAGCCAATGAGGTTCCAGTCTCTAGGGACAGTGTATTTTATTAAAGTTGATTATCTGATCCCTTCCTTTTCCCTCAGTTTTCTAACACAGGACTGTCATAGTCTTATGGGGAAGTGGAAGTATTGCCATCAGTCTATGTGAAACATGTAATTATTTTTTCCTTATGATAAGTGTATTTTTTGTTTGTGTAATGTGTCTGAGGTGGAGATTGGGTACCATCCCAGCATTTGCCTTGGTGATTGCAGTAAACTGCCTAAAAACCACAAACAGAATGGCCAGTATGTGGGGGCCAGGACTCAATCCTGGCCCCGCAATATCTTCCCGGATCCAGTGTGGTGCCACCTTAATGCGTGCTACCACACTGGCAGATTGTGGGTATCAGTATAAACATAAATTTTGTTCATACAGTTTTTAAGAATGAAATGATTCGAAAATCACACTTAATGAATGTATTGTGGCAATTAATTTCATAGCAGATGCTTAGCTATCAAACTGTGCACCTAACTTCAAATTACTAATGAACAAAAGCTGAATTAGTGAAAAAAAAAAGGAGACGGTCCCAAGGAACAACCTCCAGGAACATGGATTTTATAGAAATAAAAAATTATTAGCAAATTAAAATAAAAGTAAGGATAAAGAAACAACTAATCAGCTGCAGAAAATTACAGCAGATTTGTATCAACATCCAATAAAACAATAAGACAAACATAAAACATTGAAACATTTGGGTCTAAACCTGACATCAGCAGAAGTACAAAGACTTGAACTGATGAAGAATGTACTCTGGAAAATTTGTGTATGCTGTTTTTAGTCAAGTCTCATTCAGTTACGAATGCTATGCGGCCTCGTGTTTTGCTGCAGTAACAGCTTGCTTCTCCTAATCCGCGTTTTCCTTCAATTCTACTTTAATTTAATTACAATGGAGCGCATGATCTGTTGGCAATATCCCTACACACCCATCTTCCTCCTTTCCTGCACCCATCTACATTTGCCCTTTACAAATTTCAACTTTCTTTCAACCTTTTTGGTAAATTGTTCATTATTTTTCTTGGTAACTTATTCCTATCCCTGACACCCTTATCTAAAAAAGAGAATCTTCCTACACTCTTATGCCTGAAATCGAGTGCCAGTTTGTGGCCATGGTCATCTTTTCCCTTCCATGCATTACTTTTCATTCTTACACCAATATCTTTCCATGCCTAATATCCAATATACGCCTTGTACACTTCCATGACCCTCTTCATCCTCCTACTGCCTTCCAATGAATGCCATTCCACCTCTTTTACCATATCTGTTACTGATTTCGTTCTGCGGTAATTTCCAAAAACAAATCTAGCATCCTTTTTTTGCATCCTGTCCAACTCCTGTATTTGATACTCAAATTGTGGGTCCCATACTATACTACCACATTCAAGCAGTGGCCTGACCAAAGTATTGTAAACCCAGTTCCTTTACTGCTCTCGTACATCTTCTCATCACTCTCTACAACAAGTGCAGAATTTTGGATTCTTACTATGTAATGGGGCATATTTGTGACTTCTGAATGTATAACTGACATATACAGCTCTCATTATTGCATTCAACCATCTGCCTTTCCGTTCCCACTTTCCTTTTACTTTGCCTCTTTCTCTCTTACAATCATCACATTTTTATTATTCTCAAGTCACAAACATAAAATACATAGCTAAACATTATGCAAGTTAACGAATCTAAATCCCTTTGGGCTCGTACTTCATAACGTCCGTTTGGTGTTGTTACAAACAGATCATTTTCCTTGCATTATGTTGGGGACATAGGTCACTGGAGAATTTGTTTCATGGCTCGGTCTGCACCACATTCACAATTAATGTTGATAGCATCAGTATAACCCCATTTCACCAGTTTTGCCTTTGACCTGTGCTCTGATTACATTATCTAATTTTTAAGTGGAAATGAATTATTTAATTTGTTTATTGTTAATTTAAATTGAATTTAATTGTTTCAGGTCTATGGGATGTTGAAAGTGACAATGAAAGTATGCTGTTTGAGCCACATGCAAGAGGCATTAGCTGTGTTACTTTCTCTCGATATAATGCTGAAAAGATAATAAGCACAAGTTTTGATGGGACTGTGAGATTTGGTGATCTCAACAAGGAAGTTTTTATTCAGGTACATGTTTTTTTGCTTTATCATTTTCAGGATAAATATAATAGTTAAATTTTGCGTGTATTTCCTGCCAGGAATTTGTATTTCAGAAATGGATTGTTGAAGTGGTGTCTAAACTCAGTTTGACCATTTTAGTGTACTGTATTTCATTTTATCCCATCCATTAAGTGGTATGGACATTCAACAACAATTTAATCTCTGACAGTCTTGATAGTGTTGCATCACAAAATCTAGAATGCATTGTTATAAGACTTTGATAGCTTAAGGTTACTCAGATTTCTGTGAAAGCTGGAGATAAAAAGTACAGCAGATCATTGGCTTTAAGTCCACTCAGTATAAAAAGTTTGGAAAAAGGTAAATACTGTAATTTTAGGTATTTGTTTAGATTATAGTGTTACAGCATTATACAAGTTTTTAATCACAGGGTATGGGCTGTGTTAACAACAAGAAATAGGAAGCTAATCAGTGGAAAGGCTAGAAGCTTTAAAAAAATTTCTGAGTTAGCAAAAGTTAGTATGATTCTTGGGCAACAACTAGTTCTTTAAGATTTGTCAATTATCATATAATGAAATGTAAATTCTGACCTTGACTGGTAAAGGTATAAAGGTGACACCATCCTATGAAAGTCATAAAATATCAACAGTGCCAAAATATTGCTATCTCAGCAGCCCCAAACTCGCCGCTTAAGCTGATTGTTGCCCATAAGGCTTTTCGATAATTTTTAATTTGAAAATTCACATTCTGATCTTTTTAAAAGCTCTCTTGCTTATTACTTTTCTCGTCAGGGAGTAGAAGGGAAAAAGTAGGGAAGAAAAGGAGCCTTTAGTCTTGATTGGGCTTAGCGAGGTGGGCAAGGGAGCTTTCTTGCTTCATAATTAACTATTTATGTGTGAGTGGAGACTTTCCTGGCGTAATGATCCAATGAAATCCTCTCGGGTGTCAAGCCGAATGGTTTTGTATAAACACGATGTTTCGACAACTAGCTCTGCTGTCTTCATCAGGTTTCAGGTGTCTTCTAGCTGTCACCAGCTGATGGTCACTGCCTAGCCCTAGAGGAATATGAGAAGATCAAACCTCAACTACAAACAAGAAGAACTGTGTTGTTGTTGGCACTTAACTCTTGCAACTGTCTTACCAAATTCAATTAATTATGACTAGTTAATTCTGTAGTTGAAAGTAAGCCACTGGTATGGACTATGGAAAATGATTCAAATAGGGCTCTAATTGCAGGTGTTCAGCGTTTATCAACCCACCAGAAATTGTGCCCTGTGGCACTTGCAATAAAAAAAACTGCTTAAGAATCTATGGAGTGCTAGGAAATTACAAATCTAGCTCTAAAAGCTATTTTGTAAGCACCACAGCAGATACTTGGTCACTGCCAGAAAGAAGCAATCTTGGTATGGTGCTTTATTGGATCAATCATAACATTTAAAAGAAAAAGTGTTGCATCTTCTTGCTAGGGATTTGAAGGATTTCTTGATAAAGTAGCTGAATTTATTGACGTGTATTATGAGTTTAAATAGTAAAAAATTGTGAAAACAACTACTGACAATGAATCAGATATGGCCAAAACCTTTAAGATGTTTGGGAAACCTGTTTTGGGACATACACAATAGGTAATAGAGATTCAGCTAACATTGATAATATAAGTTTTTTAATGAGATGTTACTATTTAAAGAATTTCCTGAACGATCTGAAGATTTATAGAAGTATCGACTGTTTAATTGTGGAAGATGTACTACCCATACTTTGCATTTAATTTCTTCACAAGTTATAGACAAAGTGTTAAAACAACTCGTAGAAAAAATTACATGAAGTGGCAGTGATGAAATATTAAATCTGTGATCAAGATCTCCAAACGTGTGTGAAATAAACTGGATAATCCTCTACTTCAGTGCATCCAACATGATTTAATTCGTATTATAATTCTATTCAAGATCTTTTTGCAATAGAGGAGAATGAATGAATCAATGAGAACTCAGTTTGGCAGCTTTTAATGAAATTCAAATTAGTTTATTTTAATGAATTACATGAGCTGTAAAAATCCTATGGCTAAAAACAACAGTTTCAGGGGGGACAAAGATACTTTCTATGCATATTTATAGTATAAATGAGAGTTCATTTGATACCATGCAGTTTACAATTGGATAATCCTACACTGGTATGTTGATAGTTGTAAGTGAAGGAAGCCTTCAAAGGTGTTTTGAAAGATTCTATCAATTAGAAGAATCCAGCACAAATGATAATATACTAATATATGTATCATTTTTTGTTACTTTTTCATTCATTTAATGACCAGTCTTGTTGGATGACTGGTATTCCATGCCTATGAAAGTTGAGAGGATGTAGTTGTATATCCTGCTCCATCCATCTGCTTTTATTTAGCATGATTTGCCATGGTCATTCCAGGAAAATACTTTACTCCCTCCCCCCCTTTTTATAATCCTTCCCATTCCTCCCAGCTTTCCTTCTCTGGCTCCATTGTCAACAAGCAGTAAATTTTTAATTAGAATGTAATGATTAATGTGAAATTTATTGCAAAGGTGTAGCGATGTTTAGGTGTGGAGTTTTTACTTGATCAATATGTGTTACATACAGCTTTTAAACTATAGCATTATTCTTCCACAGGTATATGCTAGTGATGAGGATATGAGTTACAACCATACTTGCTGGCATGCTGAAGTGAATCCAAATGTTCTTTTAATAGCCCATGGTATGAATTTAATTTTTTATTTTTCTTTCAAACAGCAGTAAATTCTGAGTAATGGAATCTGATTTTGTTTAAAAAATTATAATTTGTGATCAACCCTGTGTTTTGGCAGTAAAGCAGTTAATATGTCTGTCCCTTTCTCTGAGAAATTATTCTAATGCTTTCTTCACCACCATCCCATAACAGACAATAATAATAATAATAATAATATTTAATTAAATTGCAATGGAGCACACGCTACCATGGCAATTTCCTTACACACCCATCCTCACCCTTTCCTGCACCCCCTACATTTGCCCTCTACAAATTTTAACATTAAATTTTTTCAACTGTTTCGGTAAATTATTCATCATTTCTCTTGGTAACTTATTCCAATCCCTGACACCCTTACCTAAAAAAGAGAATCTTCCTACACCATTGAGCCTGAAATCGAGTGCCAGCATGTGATCGTCGATCATCTTTTCCCATCCACGCATTACTTTTAATTCTTTCACCAATATCTTTCCATGCCTCATCACCAATATACACCTTGTACACTCCCATGACCCTCCTCCTGTCTTCCAATGAATCTCATTCCAGCTCTTTTATCATATCTGTTACTGATTGCATTCTGCAATAATTTCCAGAAACAAATCTAGCAGCCCTTTTTTGCACCCTCTCCAATTCCTGTATTTGATACTCAAAATGTGGATCCCATATTCAAGCAATGGTATTACCATAGTTTTGTAACCCAGTTCCTTTACTTCTAATGTACATCCCCTCATCACACTCTCCAACAAGTGCAGAATTTTGAAACCCTTTCCTACTACCGGTCCAATGTGTCCTGCCCACTTAAGCTTGTTATCAAATGTAATTCCAAGATATTTACATTTCAAGTCTTCAACAAGCAATTCTTTCTCCACCTTATAATCATAATCAACCTTTAGTTTTTTATTTGTGTATCTAATAAGCCGACTCTTCCTGGCATTTATCTTCTTCCCATGTTTACTAATCCAACCAGATATTCTGTCCAGATCACCCTGCAACTGTCCTTTACCGTTTTAAGCCTTTTATAAAGCATTATGTCATCTGCAAACAATCTAATTTCTGATAGTAAACAATCAACACAAATATTCATTAGAATAATGAATAGCCATAGTCCCAATACGCTACCCTGTTGCACTCTCATTTTTACTTCCACTTCTTTTGATACTGCATTTCCTACCATAACATTCTGTTTTTCTGTTTTCTACCTTTTAAAAATTCTTCTACACAGCAATTCACTTTCTCATTCACTCCAATAGTTTTTACCTTATTTACTACCATGTTATGGCTCACTCTGTCAAAAGCCTTTGAAAGATCTAGTGCTACACTATTAATTTGGCCTCACTTGTCCATTTCATCTGAAATATCTTGATATATCCCACCAACTGCGATTCGCATGAATATCCTTGCCTAAAGCCATATAGCCTTCTTGAAAACCACTTACTCTCCTCATATATTTCTGATTTGATTGCATATAAATCTCTCAATTTACATACCACTGATGTCAAACTTATTGGCCTATAACTTTTGACTCTATTTCTCACCCCTCCTTTATGTACCGGCACTACTACGCACTTTTCCAGTCCTCTGGTAAGGGAGAGTGCACAAACTATGTGGCTCAGTCCAGGGGGGGGAGGGGTTGGCTGGAAGGCTACACTGGGCTATGTGGGGGGAGGGGGATTCCGAGCCAGGCCACGTAGCTTTCCTTTCATAACATTTTTCACAGTTAAAATGAGGAACAGAACTCACAACAGCATGTAAATATTTATTTCCCTCAGTTAATTATCTCCTATGTAATTTACAATCGGCTGACAAAAGAAAACAGTACAAAATGTCTTCTGGAATCAAAAGGGAAAAAAGCTACGTGCTACGTGGCGAAGGGGAGGGGGGGGGGGGTAGAGGCAAATGCCACGTAGGGCTACGTGGGGGGAGGGGGGTTCACATGGGGCCAAAATGGAGCTACGTGGTTTATGCACGCTTCCTAAGCAGCAAGTATTCAGACTCAATTTAAATAATATTTCAAGAAAAGGTACAATGTCACATCTGGTTATCTTTAAGATATCTGTAGTAATATTATCTACATCAGACCCTAATGTTTTTTCAGCTTTCTTATTTCCTTCATGATATCCTCAGGATGAATTTCAAATTTTTTGGTCTGTTCATTTCTAATTGGCTTGTTATGCTCGTTCACCGATTTAGACCCTCCTGTTTCTGATTCATTGTCCCTAATGCTATCTTTAAACCAGTTACTTAGAAACTCTGCATTTTTTAAATCCTCAGTAACGTCTTCTTCATCCTTATCTATAAGTGTCTCAACACTATCCCTTCCCCTCAGTTTTCTAACATAACCATAGAAATTTCTAGATGCATCAGTTAATGGTTCCACTGCACTGACAATACTCTACATAAAACTATCTTTATCCACCTTCTTAGCTATTATTAAGACCTTGGTTAGTTGTTTGAAATGTTTCCTACTACCCTGCCAGTCTCTTAACTCTGTTATGTTATCCTCTTACCAACCTCTTTAACCTCCTCACCTCTCTATTATTGTACACAGGTTCTCTATTTATTTTCTGTTTTGGAATTAATTTTTCTTCCCCCTTTCTTATTATCTCCTTTAACTCTCACCTTGACTCTACTGTACTTGTGCCTTCCTTCCTGAAATATTCTCTAAACTATCTCTTCAAATTCGAAATCTGTGCCTGTTTATAGTTGTACTTATCAATTTTGTCTGCTGGTTCACTGAATCCCTTAATATCCATTAGAACTGTTTCATGATCACTTATTCCTTCAGTTACTTGACACCGCAGTGTAGATATCAACTGTCTTGTGTACACATCTTGCTTAGTATGATCTACACATTCTAATTATCTGACATATGTAAATAGCTAACATTGACAAGTGCAACTTAGTCACAAGCACAGAGGGTGCTGTAGACAGAGTAAATAAACTTTTTAAAACAATGAAAAATCTGCTGAAGAATAAAGTTTCTCAAAATATCTTCATAATTTTCCTGTAAACATCAGTGTATCAATGTAAATTCTGAAAGATTTATTGGATGAGTATTTTTGGAAATGAGGTATGGCATGTTTTAAATTGTTTTTGGCAGCTCTTTTCAAAAATTGTAGAATAATAATAAAAATAACCTGAAACATTTCAAGGGTTACAGTTTTAATTTGACAGGCATGCAGATCATCTAAAGCAGTGTTTATAAAAGTGGAGTTTGCCAGTTAATCGTAGGGGGTTCATGACAAGATTTACATAATGGCAGACAGGCTATCTCAAGCATGTCGCTCATTGTTGCCAGTAGAGGAGCTAAAAAAAGAATGTTGCAGTTTTTTTGTTCAGGGGATTCGCCATTGGCTGGGAAATTTTATAGGAGTTATAAGGGGTTAAAAGTTTGAGATACACTGATCTAAAAGAAATATCGTTTTCAGACCTTCAATAAATCTTTTTTAATTTCGATCCCCTTCCCATTTTTCACCTGAGTTTTCAAAATTTTGTACTGTAACTGTGTTATGATTGTAAGATTTAAAGTAGTGCACAATTATGAGGGTGTGAAGCAACCAAGCTAAGAACAACCATCGGGCGCACCCTGGGCAATGTCAGAGAATGAATGGAAATGACCTGATGGCTGATCCTTTCATACCAGAAACATTATTACCAAAGTACTTTTCAGGACCATAACTAACAATCCTCTCTTTGAACATAGAAGGCATGTTATCAGCCAAAGAAGAGCTGCTGCAAGACCTATGCAGTCAACAACAGTGCCATATTCTGTGCCTACAGGACGCTATGAATTGTGTAGGCCAAAAATAAACGGAATGCATCTCGCTATAGAAACGCCTCATAATCAATACAGAAATGCTTTCTTTGTCTGTCCAGATGTACAAGTAATGTCCACTGCTTTCATGGAACAAAACAATATTGAAATTATCACTCTAGAAATGACGAACTGTACCATTTTGTCTCTTTATAAACTACCTGCTGCTGTATTCACACTCAACAAACCACCCAATTGCCATAATAAAGAAAACTATAAAAATAATAATTATATAATACTACCCCAATTGTTAGTAAAATTGTTCTTCTACCCTTTGTTTTAGTTCCTGATTAGAATATTAAATATGAAATAAATCTAAAATTACCTTTCCCTCTTGTTTTGTGAAAGAATTGCTAGTATTTGTACCATAGTTAGTATTTCAACATGACAATAGTTTGTCTATCATCTCTCTGAAGAGCTTTTATTATATTCATCTGTAAGCTGGAAGCATGCATTAGACTACAGTAAGCAGATTAAAGACAGTGGTGTAATAATATAGAGTTATAGTGACTGAGGTTAAAGCACAAAGACATCATTACATTCAGTTTAAAAATAGATAAGACAAATGTAGAATAAGAAATATTTACTTCTGGTACGGTACAAAAGCCAGACATTCAAGAACACTGTTGATGAAACATACTTGGTACATTCACTTTAGAATTTGTTCCACCTGACCACTAAACATTTAATTGTACCCCAATGGGTTTCTGCATATTAATTATATAATACTAGGTACTTTGCTTGAATATAGTCTAGAATATTTCTATTTTTAGAATCAGTGGCCAGCTTATAATGAGTAAATCTTTCTTGGGGTAAGGATAGATTCTATAATTAGCTATAATCATTTTGTGTTCCCTTTCCTGATATTAATAAATTACATTTGCATAGTTCATGCCTACATTTGGTCTTCAGCTTCTTTGTACTACTTATGCATAGTTCATGCCTAAATCTGGTTGCTAGCATCTTGTAATATTTGTAATGAGAGATTTACGCTGCAAGGAGCAACAGTGAGAACATAGTCTATTATCATGAAAAACTTTACACCAGAAATCAATTGTCACTTAATTTATTTTGATTCTTTGCCATTATTCTGCTGGTATCACGAAGTTAAAATCTTTAATGAATTAACAGACTTCAGATACAAAATAATGATTGCTAGTTAATTGATCAAGATAAAATTCACAATGGCCACATGCTTTTACTCATTTATCTGAAAGTCATGAAGTACCCAAAATATTCTTCATAAAATTCATTAACAAGAATTAATGTAGTAACAAGATTTTTCTTAATTGTTTTTAAAGTCCATTTGTCACCAAAAAAATATTCTAAATTACTTTTTTTTTTTTTTTTTTTTTGCTGTCGTCAGTCTATAGACTGGTTTGATGCAATCCTCCATCCCTTCCTATCCTGTGCTAACCTCTTCATTTCTACATACCCGTTACAACCCACGTCCTCAATTATCTGCTTCATATATTCTAATCTCTGTCTACCTCTACAGTTCTTACCTTCAACTGTTCCCTCCACTAACAAATTAACCAATCCAGCATGTCTCAAAATATGACCTACCAGCCTGTCTCTTCTTTCCGTAAGCTTCTTCCATAAACTTCTTTTCTCACCCATCATTTCCAAAACTCGCTCATTTCTTACTTTGTCTGTCCACCTAATTTTCAGCATTCTTCTGTAGCACCACATTTCAAATGCTTCAAGTTTCTTTCTTTCCGGTATTCCTAAAGTCCATGTTTCGCTACCATAAAGTGCTGTGCTCCACACATATAGTTTTAAGAAGTTCTTTCTAATTCCTAGATCAATATTTGAAACTAAAAGGTTTCTCTTTTTCATGAAGGCTCTTTTTGCTAGTGCTATTCTGCTTTTAACATCATTCCTGCTTCGGCCATCGGTTGTAATTTTGCTTCCCAAGTAACAGAACTCACTCACTTCTCCTATTGCATCAGATCCTATTTTTATATTTAATCTGCTAGTATTGGTATCATTTCTGCTACATTCCATCACTTTTGTTTTACTTTGATTTATATTCAGTCCAAAGTCTTCCTTCAGTATTTTGTTCATGCCATTCAATAACTTCTCAATATCCTCAGCCCGCTCTGCTAACAAGACAATGTCGTCAGCAAATCGTAGCATACTGATTTTTTCTCCCTGAAAACTTATGCCACATGGAAATTTTTCTTTGACTTTCTTCATTGCTTCTTCTACATACAAGTTGAATATTAACGGAGATAGGCTACAACCTTGTCTTACACCCTTTTTAACTGATGCATGTCTCTCGTAATTCTCTACTTTTATTACAGCCACTTGATTCTTATATAGTTTATAGAGTATTCTTCTATCTCGATACTTTAGGCCTGACTTCTTTAAAATTTTGAACACCTTGTCCCACCTAACATTATCAAAAGCTTTTTCTAAATCAACAAATGCCATAAAAGTATCTTTGTTTTTCTTGATCCGCCCTTCAAGTATTAATCTTAAAGACAGAATTGCTTCCCTTGTGCCGCAATTTTTCCTAAACCCAAACTGATCTTCACCTACTATCTCTTCTACTACCCTTTCCATCCTTCTGTATATTATTCTGGTCAGTAATTTTGAAGCATGTGATGTTAGACTAATGGTGCGATAATTCTCACATTTATCGGCTTGTGCTTTCTTTGGAAGCGTGAAGATGATATTTTTATTAAAATCAGTAGGAATTTCTCCTGTTTCATAACTTTTTGATATCAACTTGAATACATGATTGCTTGAAAATATTTGCGACTGCTGATATGTAAATTTTTCCAAGTCCAACCAAACACCATCATCGCACCATCGAATGTAGTGCCCATCCTTAATATACAAAATTTGAGTTTCAGCCAAGCTAAAGTGAGGCAGCTCTTGGCATGATCTTTATACAGCTTCAGTCCAAAGGCATCTGAAATAATGGTGTGAAAAGTGATGAATTTTTTAAGCTGTGAATTTTGCTTCATGCTATCATGTTCAAGTACTTGAAAATAGTTAGAGGAAAATCAGTTATTTTTAATTCAGCATGCTGTTTGATTTTGTATAGATTGTGAAGAATTAGTTGTTAAATAACTACATGTACCTAATATAACTACACTTGTACAGTACCGTCTTTCTTTCGCGAATCAATGTGTGTTTCCTCCACCGCCCACTGGATAGTGCACACATGCTGAGGTCACACATTTCTGTTGGAATAACCTATTTCCTTCCACATAATTTGTGTTCCAGTGGACATTCTTACATCCAAATTTGATTGTTTTTTCTGTATGGCTCAACTTAAAACCATATGTGAAAAATGTCGATTATGTAGTAAGCCTTTGCTTTATTATTTCTTTGTACTCTCGATGCATTTGAATTAAAATTTATGTCTCAGGAACAGTTACAAAAGCAATTACAAAACACAGAACACATATAAGCATGAAAACTAGTATCAATTGTTTTATTTGTTTTTGATAGGGTCTGGGGAAGTGGGATCATTTGATTTGCGAGCAGGTAATTTGTCTGCCATGTACAAATGCCATGAGAGATCTGTCAGAACAGTTCAGCCCCATCCTCTTGATGAAAACTGCTTTCTTACATCTTCAGGCAAGGGGTGAGTGTCAACCACTTATTTTCTTATGTACTGTTTAGTGTAATCACATATATTATAATGAAATTCTAGTTTGTTTACTTAAGAAATGTTTTTATTCATAAACTTTAGGATTGGTTGTGATGCGAACAGTAGCTTTCTTTAAAACCTTTAGTTATGAACTCGGAAGAAAATTATGATTTGAAATATAGAGAGAGATTGGTTTGTTTGATCATAATCATCTCTCACTGCTAAGCCCATTTTGAGATAATGATTTTTAGGTTCTGTACAGTTTAATATTTTATCAAATAAGAAAAAAACATTGTTATACAATTGAGAGTTGGTGCTAGTGCTATCATTTATCTTAATTAATTTTAAATCGTACACTATTTTTGGTTTACATAATGTGAGTAAAACAATCCAGTTTTATTTCAATGACAAGAATTATTTTAAAATCCCTTACCATTTGTAATTTCTCAAATCAATGAAGGTCATTAAGAGGTGAATAAAATGAGGAATTATAAGTAGTTGTAAAGTACAACTGAGTTGCGAAGAGGTGATGTGAATGTACAAATATTCCACATAAACATTGTTCAGTTTCATTAATTATGGAAACAACTGCTATAAAAATTGTGTTGCAGATAGAGAAAATAACTATCAGATTGTATGTGTGAGTGGATATTGTATTACATACATAACACTGAGACAAATATTACATCAGGTAACAGAACATGGAAACACCCATTCTAAAGGTAAAGGTAAATGTTGCACTCATACTTGCTATTGAGCACATTATGGTGAGGCTGGGTGGGACAGAAGACATCAGCATAAGTGTGGAGGTGATGTGGTCAATAATATGCTCCAGCTACTTTAACCCATCCTGAGAATTGGCTTAATATGCATTGAGGCTGCTCTGGATTTTTATCTTTAGCAGGGTTAGAAACTCAGTTGTCTAGTTTGTAGGTGGTTATTTAACAGATGTTGCTATGCAGTACACTACCCATGCTGTATGTTTAATTTTGCTTTCATGCTGGAGATGATTCCACAAAACAAGTGGATAACAAATAGAGTTGGTAGGATATAGTTTGATATTGTAACTCCAAGTCTATCATCAATACCTAATATTCAATTACACAGCTTGTCAACAAAAGGAACAAAGAATTTGCTGTGCAGAGTGGGGACTTGAGTAGATTCATGTTTTAGAGGTGGGGCTCATTTTGGTACATCAGGAAACATGAGTAGTACAACTGATGAAGTGAGTGTGCTCATAATGGTCTTAATCAACAGCTATCAAAATCTTTTGATTAATTGTGTAAAAAATTAATGGAAGGCTGTTATCATGAAATTGTATGGTGCCAGTATTTATTTTTATATGATGTTTGATCTCTTCCTGGGCTATCTCCTTAAAACATAATCTCTTCTCATTTTCAACATCGTGCCCTGTAGGCCAGTTTTCTTTTCTTCCTGCCATTTGCAACCATTTTTCTTTCACTTCGAATTGGAAAATAATTAAAAATCAGCACAATATAGAACTGCAATTATACCTATCTGAAAAATGCAATTCAGTGGTTTCCATGAAACTCCATGTGAGCAAGTTAATCGGCATTGGAAACATGAGAAAATGATTGTCTTTGCCCAGTTGATGAATGTTTTCAGGCTAGTTCCTGAATGTGGAGTTTAGAAGGGATTATAATATCAGGTAAGAATCTGACAGCTCACACTAAAGGTTGTTAGAGATGTAGGAACTGCCACAAGCAGCCCTGGTGTAGGTTACCAATGTAAACATTTTGCTTTTGACCATTCATTCGGATGGATAGTTGGTCAGTGGTGAAGGCAGGTAAGTTGGTAAATGATGTACTCGGTAATCCAAGTGGCATGTCCAGTGATAGGAAAACTTTTCCCTTTAGTAGAATTCGAATAAGTACTGGTGAGCAAATGTCTTCTACACAAATTTTGCATGAGAAAGATCCATATGGTAGTTAGGTAGGTATTGTTTACTTCTCCTCTCACCACTGCCACCCACACCATGCTCAATATATTTATCTCTGATTCAGGCATGTGAAGTTCCTTCCCACATTTCTCATCTCTATACATAATTAAGATTTTAAAGTGAAATATTTAAAAGTGTGTTAGACTTTGTCCTCGTTGCAGTCCTCCTGCCTGAATGTGTACAGTACCGGATTAACCAGATTAACCACGTAGCAGAAGGTAGAAAATGCTACGGGCCTCGCACCATTTTTTTTTTTAGCTCTACATTTTATCCCAGACGGCAAAAATCAAGGGCCTCTTTTTCACATATATCATTTCTGTAACTTGTTTCTAGAGATTATACTTTCCCATACTTATTGTCTATTTCTACCTCTACCATTCTACCCCTAATCTTCCCATTTTGTTCATATCTGGCTTCTGCTGTGGTGATTCTCGATGTGTACACATCTGATCTCCTTGCAATGCAACTCACCTCTTTGCATGATTCAGCTTTAAATCAAAATGTTGTAAAATGTCTTCATATCTGTGTTCATTGTGGCTCTCCTGCCATCATCAATGTTGAATAATGAGTTAGCTTCCATTATAATACCTTATTGATGTATGGAGTATGTATTTCAGGAAACTTATAAGCTCATAAGAGACAATTTTTGTATATGAATCAGAAATTTTATTTATGTTTTTAATTCTTTCTTTCTTTCTTCCTTCCTCCTCTTCTTTTTCTTCTCTTTTTACTGGCGATCTAACTATATAGAGATTGCGTAATTTGATCCAGTCATAGCCTTGAGATGAAACTGGTGGCATGCCATTTCCAAGAAATCAGTCTGAGTCAAGAAGAGATATTGTTATTCATCAAATCGAAACATAACAAAAACATTATTGAAGTGCATCACTCATGTGACTTAAATGTTACATAAATTAATATAGATAAGGAAAGAAAGGGAAATTAACCCACCACATACCAAAGTGGACGGATGCGATGAGAGGGATCACTTGTGCTGACAAAAAACTACTAGTTGTTTGTCAGCACAAGTCCCTTTCTTTTCTTATTTATATCGCCTAGAAGCCGCTTCCATTTTCCTTAGTTGCATCATAAATTAATATAGATCTGCAATGATGAATCCATGTTTGTTTTGACAATGAAATTTGATTATCAAATGCAAGCACTCATACCTCAATGCCAAAAATCATCAAAATGACTCTAGAACAATCCAGAATGTAAACATCCATCAAAATTTGCCTAGATTTATGTAATGAAATAAGTTAAACCATTATTCCTATTTTATTCCTTTTGGTTAAGGTGCATTTCCACTTGAAAGTAGCCATCCGAGAAACTCTCGAGAGTTACTCCCAGGAAGTTGTCCATTTGGGAGTAGATTTTGGCTAGCTCTACTCTCGGCGAGCTGCTCGCCAGGACAGTTCTCGCTACAACTCTCCGAACCCTGCCACCAGAGAGCAGCGAAGAGTTGTCAAGATGACAGCACGCAATAGGAAGGTTGCATCATCTTTGATCATACTAGCTTTTATTACGAAAAGAAAAAAAAGTGAGAACAAAAAGCTGCTGGGTTAAACGTTGGATTAAAAGTAGAAGTGTTTTTGGAACCAGACGTATGCTGACATCGAAATTACAGATTGAAGGCTTGCAACAGTTTAAGAACTTTTGTAGGTTAATGAGCTGTGAAGTTGAGTTTATTGTAGAATCTGTGAGATCCTCAATTTTCAAACAAGACACTAAAATGAGAAAATCTACATCAGTACATGCAGCTACCATTCGATTTTTTGCATAAGGATAAATTTACTTGTTGCATAATATGTCAATTTCATTTTTTTAAATTATTTGTTACACCGTCTTGACATAATTTTGGGGGGGATTCGTATTCAAGCCTCCAGTAACTTATACAGTTGGAAAGACAGTTCAACTCCAGAATTACTGACTTCAGTGCATTGAAGTAATGCTACTTACATTAATAATTTTCGTCTGCGCCATTTCCACTTTTCTATTTTTAACTTTTGATAGTTCTTGAGATACCTTGAAAAATTAATCAAATCTTTCTTCAATTTAAACTTCCTACTGTAATTACAATGAGTCTACAATACTTATAAAAGAAATTGATATTCATGAAAACAAATTTTGAAGTTCTTTGAACTTCATCTCCTCAACAACAAAATTTCTCTCCCAATTCCTACAAAACATTTTGTATTTTAATTCTGTCCCGCTAATCAACATGTTTCACATTCCACAGCAATTTTCTGCCTTCATACATTTTAATTAATTGTTATAGTTTGTCTTGTGGTCAATTCTCACTCATCCTGTCAATAACTCTCACCAAGGCTCTCAATATCTGCTCTCAGACTTTCGAACTAATGTTCGTATACTGTGAGCTATTAACAGACAGCGCAAGAATGGCATGTCGACTTGCAAGCAAATTGATATTGTCAATCTCTCAGGCATTAGCATGCCACTCGCCTTGAGTTACTCTCAGAGATGTCTCCATTGGCAAGGTTATGCTATCGAGAGCTTCACGCCAGTATTTACTCTCAAATGGAAAGGCACCCTTAAATTTCCCACTTTAAACTTTAAGGTATTATTTTAAAGTTCATATTAATTTTCAAATATTTGGAATTTAATCTTTTAATTCATGTGTTCCAGTGAGGCCAGAATATGGGACATAAGGAAAACTAAAGCAGCCCAGCTTTGTGAATTTAAACACACAAAAACATTGTCAGGTGCCTTTTTCTCTCCAGCTGGAAGCTATGTACTTACTACATGTGCAGATGACAGGTTAAGAGTTTATGATACTGGAAAATTCAGAAATGAAATTCCAAAAGGTAGGTAATATTAAATAATTATTTTATTAAATTATTTATTTATTTAATTGATTAAATATTAAATTACTTAATTTTATTTATTAAATTGTTATTTAATTTAACTAATTATTTTAAAGAGTATTATTTTGTAGTGATTGTGGTATCATTATAACTTCATCCATGAGCTTCTAATAATTATTATAATTATGTGTGTTTAATGATCTAATGTTTCTCACTGGCTGTGAATTCCAACTCTGTCATAGCTGCCTAACGTTGCTTGATAATTCTGCTATGTAAAAGGGATCTACAGTTTAAGGTGGAATCCAAATCAAATGATTCAGACAATAAAAGGCTAGGAAGCATTCTAAACTTGAATGGAGCATGCAGCAGTCCTGCTCCACCATAGCATTCCTCCTCCTTAATGGAAGATGGTTCATCACGAAAATTTTAAAAGTAATTTAGGTATTGAATTCTCTTGGATTTTTATCATTTCGACTCCATCCAAAGATTTTAACAATTTGATTGAAAACAGATCTCATATTAACAGATTTATCTATGGATAGAGCAAGGAGTAATTGCTTACCATAAATGAAGTAGGATTGTATAAATTCAACTAAATATGGAATTCTCAGACCAACATAATTTTTGCTTGGAAAAAAAAGTGATGTACACTGAGTGGAAGTCATGGAGAAACTTGAAGTTAATTTGCAGTTTGGCAACTGGCCTCAGGAGTACTTAAATTTTTTAATATTGGTATTAACTACCTTGTAGTAAGAAGTAATTTTTGGCAACAGGAATCTGTGGGAAAATTGGATTAGTCTGAAAAGTAGAGGGAATAAGGGAGAAAGAAAAAACTGCTTGTTACCCATTAAGTACTAATAGATCTTAAATGAATGATAAAGATCAGACACACTGCACTAATTGGGAAGATTCTGCTATTAATAACAATAAAGTAGCAATGTAGTTGTTGGTACTAAGTATTGTGGCAGGCACAAATATAGGACGATTGATATTTTTGTGAAGATCATAGGTGGTTCAGATGGGGTTTATATGTATTGTGCCTCCTACAGGTACTGTTACACTATTTTCATCTTGAAAACATGGAAGATTTGTGTGATGTATATCAACATTATAATATTAACAGCTTGCAAAGTCAGAGGCAGTTGACTGACCTATGCTGCTTCTACAAAGTCATCAATGGACTTATTGATTCACCAGATATACTCGAACAATTCCAATTTAATTGCTCTAGGGTAGACCTACGAACAAGACGACTGCTGGATGCTGTAAAACCCAACAAAAATTATGTTGCTTCTGGGCCGTACCATAGGATAGTAAACCTGGTTAACCTATATGCAACCAATGTCAACTTCTTTGGAGGTTCTTATACTGGACTGATCTCCAACATTAAAAGACTTTTGTGAATCACTTATTCATTATGTAGCTTGTATGTTGATGATAAATTTTATTTCAATCTGTACAAAGCCGATTGGCATTTAAATAAATAAATAAATCTTTCCTTGGGCTCTTGGCAATTGAGTAACTGGTCGAATTAGTTTGCCAGAAGTGCCACATTCCCATTGTTGCAGTGACAAATTTCTATTTTGGTTTCTTGAAGTGAAGGCATGTTGGGTTATACCCTCTGAGATCCTCTTTGATTGCCCGGTATTTAGTATTGTAATGCCTGAATTCATCATCCAATTTCTCCTACAAATGATTGTAAGATATTTCACATGTATAATGGTCTTGGCTAGCTGTTTTCCCACCATTGTGAAATCTTAGTCTTTACTAAGGACTTCAGTTTCTTCCAGTAATTCCTTTCTCTTTGGATGTTAGTTGCAAAAATGCTCCATATTTCCTTGTTGGAACAGTGATAGAGGGTACCTGACACTTGGGCAGTAGTCTTGCTTTTATTTGGGTGAAGAAGTAATTACAGTCAATGTTCCAATCTATGCAAATTCCCATGTTCGTCATCGCTTTCCTGCTTTTTTTCTTTTCTGCTGATTGCGATGTGGTCTATCTGAAATGAACTAATAACGGGTTTAGTGACTGCCAGGTGGAAAACTGTGGGTATGAACCTCATCAGTTCTACAGTCAACTATAGATGAAGTAAAAAATTTGGCCAATTGCTGAAAATTCAACACAACCTGGACTTTATTTCAACATCCTGCAATCAGTGGCAATTTAATCTTGTGCAAGGCTGTGTGCGTAACCAACAAAAAGAATTCAATTTGTTCAGAAGTACAAACAAAGTAAACAGTTCAGTTATTGTCATGGTTTACTCCCTTAAGTATTTATGTGTAAGTGTATGAAGCAACATCAAATGGCACCTGTACACAACTTCATTGACAGGTGGGTCTAATTATGGACTGTGATTCATAGGTTAAAATTTTGGAAACAGTCATTTATATACAAAGGTGGTAGTGCAAAAAACTCTCAGGTATCAAAATTTTGGTCTACTGTTGTGCCATTTGGGATAGTATTGCAAGGAACTGATTATCAGTATAGAGAAAGTACGGAGAAGAGACACTCAATTTGAGACTACTCATCACAATACTTATGAAAGTATCACAGAATGGATACATAGATTGGGCTTGGATTGTATGCCAGATACACAATTTAGTTTTATTTGAATTTATTGGATAACATGCGAATGACACCTTGCATTTACTGAGTTCCTTGAAATATTTCATCCATCAGCCTGTTCGGGTCGCAGTAACAGGAGAGAAGATTACAGAAATCAGGTGCCATACTTGTGCTGAAATGAATTCATTCTTCCCACATGCTATTTGGGATTGTAAAGAATAGAGATCATTTTGGTACCAAGAACCTACTGTCATCCACAATTTTGTGAATTGCAGAGTATAGATACAGACGTAGTGTCTGGAATCTTGAGTGGGATTCTTGCCTTATCCTGGCACAAAATATAATCGACCTTTGTTTCTGTTACAGCAGATCTTCCCAAGTCCAAGCTCACCTTCTTACTTCTGACTGTTTTCTATCTGTTACCCTTGCCAGGCTCAACTTCAGTAGTTTTAAACCATCAAGGTGTTTTACTTATTACTACACTATGCCATGGTTGCAGTTTCCATTTTATCGTAATGAACTTTGTAAATGTATTTAAACATAATAGGTCTTGATAATGGGTCACCATAACCAACAACTATTTAAAGTAGTTTCATTAAAATGTTATTCTTATGGTTATTCAAACTGTAGTGATTGACTATTTATTATTTTCTATAATATTGTAAATTATTTCTTTGTCGTGAGACTATATTATGATGAATTAAAGTGTTGTTACAAAATAATACAGCAGTATTAACAAGAGTAATTACAATTCACTATATTCAAATACTGATAAAAACAATACAGAAATAATCTAGATATTAGAGGAAACAATAAATAGTCTATGGCTACAGTGTGAATAATAAACATAGTACCTGAAATGCTACTATATTATTGCAGAAGCATTAGTAGGTTTGTCATTAAAAGGAATGTTTGTATAGCTTTTGTAAGTGCTACATTATATGATTCTCCCTTTATGCCTACAGCTCCAGCTAATCCATTAATCAGTTAATAAGTCATTTTTACCATGGTATTTTCTCTCCCCCATTCTATTATGGTGAAAGATAATTGATATCTTCTTTCTTAAACTTTTATGTTAATTATTACTTCATAAAGCATTTGCCTCTCTTTTGTTAGTTTTTTTTTTTTTTTACTCTACTCTTTTTCTGGTTTGTCCCATACTACTGTTTCTCTCTTCCACTCATCATCACATGTTAATACTCACTATTAAAAGTTTAAAAATAACAAAGGAACCCACCACTTACCAAATTATGAGGGCTGTGATTAGTGAATAACATGTAAGACAACACAAAAATACAACATTACGATATAAAACGCTAAGCAGCGATGCATGCCAGAATATCCTGGATACCAGACACCCTCCCTGGCCTCAACTACCAATAAAATCCTACCACTTAACCCATAATTTGTAACAAATTTATTTTTCACGTCAATACTTGGTACCCTTTGCTACATATATTCATTTTATTACCACCTGTGATATGTATATATTATCTCAGACATTCCCAACATATCAGTAGTGCACTTCTTAACAGTTCACCATTTAGTTTGAAATTTGCCCAGGTGGTGGAAGGATCTGCCATTAGGATCATTCCTAATGCTGCCCAGGGTATGTGCGATCATATTAGCTTTCATTTTTCACTATTACGTACGATCTCTGAGGAGGCTCCTTTTTCTGAAGAAATCATACAGACAGAGGAAGATCTCCTATATGCTGTATCTGCTGCTAGAAGTGATAAATGGTGCAATTTATTGTCACAGTTAGACATGAAACGGAACAGCTGTAATGCTTGGAAATTACTGAAGAACCTCAATAGTGATCCAGCTACCACTCCGCCTAGCCTCCTTAAACTTAGTCCAGATTAAATAGTACACCAACTGCTGTTGAATTGAAAGACTAGAAGAAGACCTGCAAACAGGGAAGCTCCGAAGACACTCTTGACGAGCAAGACCATCTTGGGACTCCATTCACATTGGTAGAACTGGAAGCCATCTTGCAGTCTTTGAAGATTAACAAAGCTGCAGGCTTAGATGACCTGGGAACAGGGCAAATTAAAATGTTTGGCCCATCGACAAAGCAGTGGATATTGGATTTAATGAATGCCTGCACCTCCAACTTACAGATTCCCAAGATCTGGTGGAAATCCAAAGTTGTGGCACTGTTAAAGCCTGGAAAGGAACCAATAAATAAAAAAGAAAAACTTCTGACCAGTTTCACTCCTTTGTCATTTGTACAAAGTTTTGGAGAGATTGATCCTCAACCGTATCTCACAGTGCATTGACAAAATGCTCCTAAAGGAGCAGGCTGGTTTTCAAACTGGCCGGTCATGCTGCAGCCAAATTCTTAATCTGAAACAGTATATAGAGGACGGATATGAAAGAGGACAGTTACGGGTGTGGCATTCATTGATCAAACAGTGGCGTATGATACAGTCGATCACAAAATGTTGATAAGTAAGGTATACTCCACCATAAAAAGACTACCATCTAACATAAGCCGCCCAGTGTTTACTACAAAACAGAAAGTTTTATGTCACCCTCCCCAATAAGAAGAGTCGCGGGAGAACTCAGAGGAATGGCCTCCTCAGGGTAGTGTGCTGGCCCCGCTCTTGTACAACATATATACAAATGACCAACCAATCATTCCTGTAACCAGAGAATTCATTTATGCTGATGACACAGTAATTGCAACTGAAGGCACAACCTTTGAGGTGGTGGAGGTGAAGCTGACAACAGCTCTTGAGGATATGGCGAAGTATTATGATGCCAAGCCCAACTCTGAAAAAACGTAGGTCTGTGCAATCCACCTGAGAAACAGATAAATCAGAAAGAAGTTGAACATCAACTGGAGGGGACAACAACTATTACATTGTGAGCCTCCAAAAAATCTGGGAGTAAAGCTTGATTGCTTTCTTATATTCAAAGCCCACTGTGAGGATCTGACGCTCAAAGTATCAGCCCAGAACATCATCATCCGAAAACTTAGCAGTACCTCCTGGGGAACACAGCCAAATGTGCTTCGTACATCTGCCGTGGCACAGTTTCTCCACAGCATAATACTCGGCATCAGTTTGGTAAAACTGCACATACTAGGTAGGTTGATATAGCACTTAATTATACTGGTCGCATTATAACAGGTCGCTTGAAACCAACTCCCATCAGCAAAATATACCAATTCATGGGTATAACACCATTTTGTATTTTTTTTATGATCGGACATCATATTTCTTTAAAGCTTTGTTTTTCGGTCGCCAGGGATACAAGAATCGTTTTAATTTTTTTATAACTTGAACCTCCAAATTTGTTAACTTAATCTTTCATATGAATTATAATAAACTTTCATATGTTTCTTTGTCATTTATTCACTCTTCAACCAAAAAATATAGAGATATATAGGTCCTTTGTTAACGGTAACTTTCTGCTTAGCATCGACTCGTACGCTCATTAACGTTGTACATCACTCGCTTGGATTGTTATTCTCCCGTCCCCATGACAACGAACTTTTCTCAGAGTAACCTTCAGCCTTTTGTAATTTCTCCATGAAACTTGTTATGCTACAACCCTCACCAAGTTTACCATATATTTGGGAAAATACTCTGGTAAACTTTTTATTGAGGGCTTATATTAGGACCTTGTATTCTTCTTCACCTTAATAACATATATGATTACAATATGTAATTTTTTACAATTAACAACAATTGATATAAGACAGAAGAAACACAACTTTTATGTCCTGACACATTCCCCATGTTGTATTTTTTAATGGTATTTTTTTAATGGTCGATATCTTTTATGTTTTTCGGTCGCGAAGGATATAAGTCCCGTTTTAATTTGATTAGAACTTGAACCTCCAAATTTGTCAACTTAATCTTTCGTATATGAATGATTCATATGATTCTTTGTCATTGATTCAATCTGCAATCAAAAAATACGGTATCCGAAGATATAAGGTCCTTTGTTAACAGTAACTTTATGCGTAGCATCGACTCACATGCTCACTAATGTTGTACATCGCTCGCATGGTTTGTTATTCTGCCGCCCCCATTACAACAAACTGTTTTGGAATAACCTTCAGCCTTTTGTAATTTCTCCATGAAACTCGTTATGCTACAACCACCAGACATTCGAACGAAAACAGGAGAAGAGGAAACAGGAAGCAGTCCCCAGACACCCTTTGTTTGGACACTGAACCTCAGCCCACAAGGCTAAAGTCAAGAAGCTTCATACAGTCATAACAGTCACCTTGAGCTCGCCGTGTAGAACTATGGTGAAATTGGTTGCCTGAAGAGCACTGGAGGAGTGTCGAAGAGGCGCCAGCCACAAAGTGTAGAAATTGATTGCCTGAAGAGCACTGGAGGAATGTCGAAGAGGCACCAGCCACAAAGTGTAATCAGCCAATATGCCATATGGAAGGCACTAAATAGATTAAGAACTGAAGTGTACCCGATGCAGATCCAACGTCAAAAAATGGGATTACACTACTGAAAACAAATTATGTGAATGTGGTGAGCTGCAGGATCCACATCTTCTGGTATGCAGGAATCTACCTGAAACCTGCACTATCAATGACCTTTTTAGGGCAAATGAGAACGCCATCAATATTAAAAAATTCTGGTCACATTCCATTTAATTGTGTACTATAGTCCATAAGCTTGATATTAATTAATTAATTTTATTTGTTTTGCTTCAACTTGTAATGTTATGCCCTGGACACGAGAAATAAATAATAGTTGACCGCCACCACCCACTCCTCCCCTTTCTTCCGCTGCCTAACCAATCATGTGCACACCTCCAGACCCAAATGGCTCATTCTCTAGTGCATGAATAAGGTTTTATACCAAAATATTGTGTTTTTGTGTCCATCATCTTGTGTTATTCACTCGTCGCAGACCTCATTCTTTGGCAAGTGATGGATTACTTCCCCTATCCTTTGTTATTTATCTCACCTAAAAGCCACTTCCTTTTTTCTTAGTATCATTACTATTAAAAGAGTAATCCTTCTAATGTCTATCATGATATTACCTTCATCTTGTATCCCTTTATTGTTCTAGCATGAGCTTCTTTCCTTACTTTCCTTCTTCTCTATTTTGTAGTGATATAATAGTTTACAGAATGCTTAAGATGTTTGTATTTTTTTTTTTTTTTATAGGGCATGATCATTACCAAATTTTTGTGATAATGTTAATATGTTTGAGTTATAAGCTAAGAACTTTTCAGATAAAGTTATGGTTCTCTATTTGTATTATAAACATTTTTTGTTTTTTTTAGTAATAATTCTTAGTCATCTGTCTCAATATTGTGGGTTAGAACTCCTAACTTTTTCTGTTCATTATTCTGTTAAGCCTGTATGAAATATAAATATATCATTTTTCTTGCTCCTTCTTTATTATGTTACTAGCATTTGCCCACTGCTCCACGCACGTATGGTTTGGTATGTGTAAAAATTCTTTACTAATTTTATTCTATTACCATTTATTAACATTGAGAGGAGTGAATTCTAAATCCTTTGTTTAGTTATTGCCTTAGGTTTGGTTTTCATACTGATGTCCGAGAGTTTTGTTCATTCATGTTTTAATGTTATACAATTTATGAATTAGTAGAAAAGCTATCTGAAAAATTAACTGTACTAATTCGTAGAGATAATTATTGTGAGAAAAAAAAAAAGTTTAGAAAGGGTTTTATTTTTATGATGTAAGTAGGTGTAACAATGTTTAAGAGAAATAAAATGTTACCTTTACCTTACTTAGTAGGTTGGTCACTGTAACACCTCTGAGTGCCATTTTTAAATGCCGATACGGAGCACTGCACGATTTATTATTATTATTAATTTAATTGCAATGGAGTTAATACTCCGGTGTCAATTCTTCCATTCATCTAATTACTCCTTTTTATTTTATTTTTTAACATTTTCTTTTATATTTGGTGTGTTAAATCCCTCCCCCATTTATTTTTCTGTTTTACAAATTTTAATTTTAAATTCCTTAAGAGTTTTTGGTACATTACTTGATAATTTGTTCCAGTCCCTGAGACCCTTACCAACAAAAGAAAATTTTCCTGCTCCCTTATGCATGAAATCGAGCGCCAACTTGTCATGGTCGTGTTTCCCCTTACATGCACTATACCTAATTCTTTGACCAATATCCCATCATGCCCCATCACAAAAAATATGCCCTGTATTTTCTCAGCACTCTCTTCACCCTCCTACCTTCATCCAGTGATTCCCAATCCCAATTTAATTTTCTGAAATATTTTTTTTTCCTTTTGCTGTAATGTTTTTGGTTTTATTTTGACGATATGTTAGTACGCTCAGTATGAAATATAAATTTATGTGGATTAAAACTAATCGTGTGCGGTATCACATGTTAAGATTTATGCATTATTTTAATTTATCTTTGCTTTCAATAAAGCCATATTATTGATGTTATTAATTTGGTCGCGTATAAGTACCTCCTGCAGGCCAAAATTCTATAGTGAAACAGTGAATGTATTAATGCTCATGTGACAGAAGCCAAGTTTGTCGTTAGGTTTAAATGCAGCCTGGAGCAGAACGGCAATTGACATGCTACGTTACAGTATAAGACATAATGGATCTAGTTTTATAATTTACACAGTGTAACATAAGGTGTTAAGATGCCTAATTAATTTTTAATTTCATTGATTGGATGTTGCTATCGCCATTAACTCAATTGCACGTATGGAGATAAACATTAGAAAATCAGGGTTATGAAGTTATGTTATAGAAAGAACAGATCATTTTACTGCCTGTGGTTTGAACAATAGCCAAAATTTGTACACACATTTAAGAATATTTGCACATGAGAGCCACCAAATATGTATTAATGGAATAAAGTACACTGAAATAATAGACAGTTCTGTAGAAGTTATTAAGGAAAAACTACGTATTTACCTGTTAGCTTTTTTCCAAGACATCTTTCTCTGGGGGGAAAAAACTGAATTTCGTATCCGTAATGATATGTAACAAAAAAATATTGGCGTAATAATGTTTATTGTACTTCCTTTAGCGATCACGTAAGACATATTGTACTAGAGACAAACTTTAACTGCCTACCAAAGGCAATCTACGTCTACCACGTTAGTAATCTAATGCCTTTCACATGACAACTGACCTGTTACGATGTAAATTAATGGTGATTACGTTTGATTCACGTATTCCGTTTACTTTAGAGTACTGCGGTACAAAAAACTGGATAACAAAAGTAAAAAAAATAAAATGGAATCCTTAGTTTTGCGAGATTTTTGCGAAAGGAGTGAGCGTCTGAAAGTGCCCACAATTTCCCATATATAAAGGTTTTTAATTGCTTGCTCCTTCCCATGGTACATATAAGTCATTAGCTATTTTCGCAGATTTTTGACTTGCACCATTAGTTCTGAAAATTTGAAAACCCCGTTGCTTATAATAGTATAGATTTTTGATGCTTAAATCAATTTTCTTTCACTCATTTCTCCTTAACTTGAAATGATCTTTATCTGGCATTTCACTTTCCATTCCCCTGAATGGTATCCTTGTTTTGAAACAGAAAGTCAGACTGATGTGCCTGGAAGTATGGATACTTGCCATGTGTGATGTAGGTGTGGGCATAGAGATTATGCAGTTGCAATATCTTTCCTGTACATTGCAGTTTCAAAAATCTGTAAATTCCATATTTTTGTAAAGATTTCAACATTTCTGTGGCACTCTCTAAATTGTTTAATGCTAAGTCAAATAATGGTCTTAAAACTGGTTCTCCTATATCAGCAAGTTTCTAATACTACTGCTTGCAGTTATTTAGATTGTCTGTTATTTCATAAAAGGTTTTCAGTGCTTTCTTTTGAAGTTTCTGCTGTTAAAGAGCTTAACATGAGTTTTTGACCAGCACTTTTTCTGTTAACAGCTCTTCATTTCAGTTCTACAGAAATCTATTTCCTCTCTCACACAGAAATCAATTTTCTTTTGGAATTCTTGTACTACTTACATATCTCATTTATCTATACTGCTGTGATTGCCCAGTAGTCACTGTTAAGGCACTTAATTTGAAAAGTTAATGTCCCTGGTTGAAATGTGGTGAGGCTGGAATGGATACTTCACATGACCTTGTTATATATCTATTATCTCACCTAAACAATTCAGCAAGAGGCGAGGTACATATAATACATAGCGAATAACTTTCATAATCACATTCTATGGTAAAGCAAGTTTAATCGCAGAACATAACCTGGTTATATGTCCATTATCTTGCTAAAACCATTTAGAAGGGGGTAAATCTCATATAGTTATATAGTAAAGAAATTAAGGAAGGATAGGGAAATATGACCCAACACTTACCACAGATGAAGGCGGCTGGGACGACAAACAAAAAACAGACACAAGAGAAGCGCAATATTTCGGCCTACAGCAGCCTTAAACGTGCAGAAGCTGAAGCACCAGGCGCCGTCACATGTGTACACATAGACGGCCGACTGGTGAATGGCGTCTCAGGCGCGGATGGTAGTTTAGGTGGAAAAGGGTGGGGGGAGTAAGCTAAAATATTGGGTCGATAATCGATACTGATGACAATATGTTATTATTGAAAGAGGTGAATAATAACTGGGTGGGGATATATATATATATATAACAATAAGTAAAAAGTAAAATAAATGTAAATAGCATGGTTAATAGTAAATACAGAAATAAAAAACGTAAATGGTATAGATAATAAGTGCTGGGTCTGGTGGGCAGAGTTTATTGGAGATTGAGGCCAGGAGGATGTCTGGTGTCAAGGATATTCTGGTAGGCTAGTTCCCATCTACGAAGTTCAGAGGGGGTCGTGTTGTTAGGGAAAACTCTGATTGCCCTAACTGAAAAACAGATGTTCAAATTATTGATTTTGTGGGAACTGGCATGTTTTGCAACTGGATGGGCCTCATTGTTAGTATAGACTGTCTGCCTGTGGCCATTCATTCTGATTGCCTTAAAGCTTTTTCCTGCTCATTGTTATTATATAGTAAAGAACTTTTATAACCATTTTCTTAACAAGAAAACACTTTTTAAATCAATTCTGAAACATTTTTGTAAAAGGCATAAGATTTACATAAATTTGTTTTTCAGTCATGATGAATTTTGTTGCATTCATTTCCACTAAGAAAGCAGAGAATGACAATCACTTTAAGGTATTTTTTGTGTGCTTTTAAAATTTATATAAGAAGAAATTTCAAAACAAAGTAACTCAATATTTTTAGAAATAAGAGCTAGAAAGATAAAAGTATGCTTAAATGAAAGAGAAAAATTCGGTAACAAAAATATAACAGTTCAGAGGTAACTTGAAATTTAAAGTAAGAAAAATGAAGTTTTAGTTTTGACATATGATAGACCCATGTGTGACTTTCAGAAATTAATAGCTCTTAAACGAGAATAATTATGAGAAAAGTTGTCATGACCAAAAAGATTCGGAATAAATCAAAATATAACATAGTAAAATTTCTGGAAAATCCGAGTAAAATTAGTGTTCCACAGGAGTGGAAGCTTTTTCTAATTCACTAATGAATAGTGTTTCCCCACGGTAATACACCAATGTTCCACGACGATTCAGCGATAGATAAGCCTAGCCTATAAAAAGCCGACCAGCGCAAGCAGTCGGGAATAGTTTGCAAACAGTTTTACGGTGTTGGCAGTTTTTAAGTTGCAGTATGCGTTGCTCCGCGAGGGTAAATTTCAAAATGTAACTACTGAAAGTTCAACTATCTCACCTCGGAACAAGTTCGTGGACTTACTCATTCATTAAGGAAACTTTAAGCTAAACTAAGAGAAAGAACTTTTTTACATTAGTTTAAGAAGTTAACAGAAGCACTCTCATTTTGGAGTTGCAAATAGAAAATATGTTTGCAAGAGTGAATGTTTCATCAGTGTTGTGCCTTGAAGGATAACCTGCATCTTCTTATGTGATTCAAAGTTCGATATCGCCTTAAATGTTTTAAGTGTAATCTCATACCAGTATTAACTTCAGCAAACTTTCAGAATATATTTCAAATTCGTAACTGCAAGTGACTTTCTTTCATTTATGTATGACCTGTTAGCTATTACAGGGTAAACTAATAGCTTGGTGACGGTTTAAAGAACTACAGCATCTTCAAGAAAAGGCATCAGTTATACGGGCAACACAATCAAGTTCACGAGTAATGTTTGAACCCCATGCAAGCACGTATTCGTGACAACCTTTACCTCTTCTTTGTCTATACGAAGTAGACTTTGAAATATCAGTGTTTTAGATTGTAGGTTAAAATCATGACAAAGTTGTGACAAACAAAGGTACTTATCATTGGGCAGCCAAACTATCCTTCATGGTCATCAGACCAACAATACCATAAACGTTTACTTTATTTGTTTTTAGTACTGCTGTTCCACTCTTCATTCAGAACAGTCTTAATTAGTGTCCTCTATAGCCAACAGTTTTAGTATTTCTTACTTGTCTCAACCTGTTTATTTATAGAATAGTTTTGCCAGCAACTTTATCCATGTGAAACGTAAGATTTGTGCTGTCAGTTCACTGATAAACTATCAGAGAGATGTTGGCTGGGCATAAAAAGCCTTGCATTCTAAATTTAACAATAATGCAATGTTTAAAACATGTTTCTGCACATCATTTGTCTCTGCCTCTCCCTGAAATTTCCACTAATTCGTGAAGTTTTCATTTGCTGATGACCAACAGGCACACTTCAGTACCGTGCACATATCTCCTCTACAAGCAGTATTGGAAGTGGTGCCATCTATTGTGTGTATGAACAGATTGTTTTATTTATATAATCTATGGTAAAAACTTTTTTATATATTAAATCACAAATTCAGACACTTTGTTTCCCCCCTCCCGGTTAAGTTTGGGAAGTAGACTGGTATATGGTTTTGTGGATCTTTTTCAGTCCATCCTGTCCTACCTCTTAACCCCCATATGTTCAAGCACACCATCACTGCTTATGTAGCATTAAATGTCGTACACATTTTGACTGTGAGAAGATTGCTATTGGAGAATATTAAATTAAGTAATTCATGATTTTGGGGCGTGTATCATACTGTAGATGAAATACGGTAATAATCATGATTTAAAAAAATCACACCTGTTAATTAGTGACAAGCCACAATGGTGTGCAGTTTTGCTGAAATCCTGTGCATACAGTTTTTGCTCACACACAGCCAAAGATTGCAAAATTTATAGCTTGGGCCATTGTATCTTGGGGAAACTATGTTCACAATCAGGATAAAAAGTGATCTTACACATTATTTGGTAATTTAAGCTATCACTACACAAAGTTTCTTGAATTCATTCATTAGTTTTTGCAATGACGGATAAACAAAAATTCCAAAATTTACAGGCTCGGCTCTTGTATCATTGGGATATGTGTCCCTAATCTACGTAAATAGTATCCTGTATGGTATCCGGGCAACATGACATTTTACTATGTGCTTTTTCATCAATATCTGCCCAATATGTTTTGCATGATGAGCAGACAAGGAAAATTTTCAAAACATGATTCTGGGGTCTATATCATCAGAAAGTTAGTAGTCTATCAGGATAAAAAGTAGCCTGAAATAAGCTACCACTATGTGCAGTTTCAGTTAAAATTTGTCCATTAGTTTTGCGTGATGCACAAACATGCAGACACAAAAATTCCACTATTTTATGGTTTTTGCATCTGTATCATCAGTACTATTCATTGCAATTACTTTTTTTTTTCCCAACACAAACAGCAGTTTTGTAGAAACTCTGTTGCCCTTTCCCTCAGAATAGTATCTAATATTAGACTAATTTTAACATTGCTATTACTGAACGAACGTAGCAAAAATTCTTACTAGAATATCATAGTATTTTTCTAAAAGGTTTTTTTTTTTTTTTTTTGTCATAACCCATTATCTTCCTTGATACCCAACCAGAATCGATAAAAGGGATAGCATTTTAAAGACTAAGTACTCCACTATGGTCACAACATATTTTAAGAAAGGAATTTTTAATATTTGATCCTTTAAGGGTGAAAGTACCATTATTTCCATAACTTATTTTTTTTGTCTCAAGCCATTTATCTCTCTTGATACCAAACCAAAATCGATAATTTACTGCTTCACTGGTATGGACAATGATTGAGATAGTTACCGATGGATAGCACCACCATGTATTATCAATAAACTATGTGTCTTTGTACAATAAGTAACTTTTCAGGTATCTCTTTTTTCTGATTCGGAAACGTTTCCGTTTTGCTATAGGATTACTATGGAAATATTTTATTCATGAAATTTTCTCAAAGGCTTTGATCGGAATAACACATATCACAGAGATATGGATGTGCTGTGTGTATTTTGTACATGTTAGTTGTGTTCAGTTAAGGTCAGTAACAGTTTGTCATAAGCATGTTTTATGCTCCAGTAGTTTTTCCTAATTGTTTCATATGATGTTGTAAGTATTTTATCATGTACCTATTATACTAAACAAATAAACAAATGCTGCAAATTAGGCGGTTCTTCTTTAATCATATTTCAATCCACGGCCCTCATTATTTATCGCATTTTATTCACAAAATTTTTGCAATGGTCATCTAGTTTCTGTTATTGTACTGAATAAGGAAGGATAAAGAAAATAATCTATCACTTACCTCAGATGAAGACAGGAGGAGGGACAGGATGAATACCTAAGCACACTTTACATTATTTCATTGAATAACCTTCCTCATCATAGAGGTGAGACATATAGCAAAGGGGAAAATGTGTACACATCCAGATTTGCCATGTGAATGAGCCAAACATGGACCAATAGGGAAGGGTGGGGTTTACACGGTTGGTGAGGGAAGAAAATTGGCCAATGATAATCCTGGGAAAGTATACTCTTTGTGAATACCAGTCGTCGTAAAATAAATTGCCTAAAAGTATACTTTAAATCTGTTAAAGAAATATATGTTGGGTTCAAAGACGAAATTGCTCACTCAAAAAAAAACCTGACAACAACGCATTGTGGTTTCTTCTTAACAGCCACAATATGTTATTCGCATCATGGCTCCCATATTGTGGTTATTAAGAAAAGTCACAATTCGTTCTGAACATTAGCTGATGCAACCACCACATGACATACATGTTATAACTACATCTTCTGGATGTTAATTAATAACCAGATGATGTTAAGAAAATAAAACATCCTTTTTCATTATTGTTACTTTGTATTTAATCATTATCTAATATAAGTTGACAGTAAAATTATTAAAACAGAGGAAGTTCGCAGCAGGAGTATCAATAATGTTGTAGAGTTATTTATTTCTACAAGGACTGT